>BMAO01034291.1:0-346155 GCA_019973975.1 Trichonephila clavata | reverse complement strand
ACGTTTCAATTTCTTCCCATAATTATTTTTTTCACTTCTAATTGAGGCTAGCCAAAATATTTTTGTAATAGTTAGCGAGAATTCCTGCTCTTCAATCATTTTTTGTGACCTTTAGATATTTATTTCGTCAGATATGGACATTTCATATTATTTCCTCGGAGAAAGGGATTATGGATGGTAAACTCCATTAGACAAAATAATAAAACTAATAGACATGGATCGCATTTCTTTAGGCTCCGGAGACTTGTGCTTTCGTCATGTGCCTTGTCTGAAAAATAATTAATTTTTGGACTTTTTGCATCTACGGGGAAAAACTATTTGTAACTTTCCTATGCATTAACTTCATTAAAATAAAATGTTTTTGTTTGCTCCACTAAGCCTATTCGATTTGATTACTGGACATTTCGTTCCAAATCTTGTCTCAAAAGTAATTGTTTGGTTCAATATTATGATTATCTCATGTTATTTTGTATTTATTAAATTTATTTATGTATTGCAACATTAGTATAAGCCTTTACTTATATCAGAAGAATAGGAAATTGGTTTTAAAAGCAATATCTTTTTGTATTTCTATTCGAGGTTTTGAACGTTTTGTTCTTACTTCTACTATTTCTTTCTTTAAAGATCTTTTTAATTATCTTACACTATAATGACCTTCTTCAGATATATCGTTATGTAACTATCCTTAATGATGTTATTCTTTTTCTTGTTTTTCCACACTAAAGATAAGCTAAAGAGACTACATAGAGCTCTTTTGTTTTGCAGCATAATTCTGAAGTAATATTGGAAATAAAAATACCATAATACAGTTTTCTTCAAAAGGTTCGACTATGTTCACATAACTCTATTCCCGTGGATAAAAAAAACTCCATTCACTTGCATCTGGCCCGAATCACAAAACCCTCTTTTTCTTCGAATGTAAATTGCATGCAATATAAATTGGGGAATAAATTTAGGTTATTCCCAAATTCGAAATAATTTCTCAAATTGAAAAAAAAATATTTGTATTATGAAAAATAAATTATATACTAAAACAGAAATATAAATAGATGAATCACACTTATTTTAACAATTGTGATCTTTGATTAAATAGAATTATATAAAATCATGTAATCACTTGAATTATAAAAATATTACTGATCATTTAATGTTATAAATCAGCAATTCTCAAACTGTGGTGGGTACTCATCACGGACGTTATCTTCGACAGTGTAGTCTTGCATTTTAGGGGGAATATCCTCTTCAACACCCGTCTATCATGGACCTTCAACTTCGACTTTCGCCCACTGTTGTGCTTTGCAGAAAACACCTCAACCAGGTTTGTATGGGTTGCCATAACTCTTGACACCCTCAAGACTGTGTGGACTTTGAAATAATTAAGGACATGTTCTTGAAAACGGATGCTCCACAAAAGTGAGCTCCAACTGTCACGCCTTTTTTCACGTTGGAGAGGTCTGGCATAATCATGTTTAACCAGGAACAGAATATTTTCATCTCCCAAACTGCCAAATGCTTATGATTACCTTCGTTGCGTTACTAGGTGGCACACTGTCGTGAGCCGTAGAGGCCGTTTATTGGTCTGTCGAAGGACGACTGATTTTTAAATGGGTGTTCCTATTATTTTGTCTTATACTTGTGTTTTTAGTCGTGGCAGCATCGTTTGGAGAAATGCATACTAACCCCAAAATGGATAATTTGAAGATTAATATAAATTTGAGAGCAACTGGATACTTATATTTTATGAAATATGGGTAAAGATGAAGGTGTGAAAAAATGATGTGAACACGCTTCGTATATATTCTTTTCGTAAATCTAAGTATAATGTGAAAACTAAATATTGGGTGTTATTAGAGGTAGATTCTATAAATATTTTCTTCAACAAGATTTAAAATGGATAGAATTCAAAAAAGAATGTTTAATCAATAAAGACTTCAAGGTGAATAAACATGAAAATACATTCGTTTATATTTCAACACTATCAGTTTCGAATATATTGCACAACGTTAATATCTCAACCACAGACGTCTAAATTTTTAGTTCTTCAGGGATGTAATTTATCTGTAACACCGCTTAAATTTAAGTCATTCAAAAGAACATCATTTCAATTATAAAGTTACAAGACACTTAGAAGCAATCCACCTTATGATGTGATTATCAGACATTCAAAGTTGAAGAAGTATGTAATATTTAGAGTAATCGCAGGAGTTAAAACACATGATTACTAAAATTTCTTAAGTTATTCATAAATATCAAAAACATATAAACTATCTAAAATTATCACGACTGGATGTTTGAATAATTTTCCTGAATTTCTTCCATCTTAACATTTTCTAATTTAAATTGATTTATTTCATTATATAGGCGTTTACATACAACAAATAGCAAATATAGTTGATTTAAGTTACATTTTTAAAACTAACATGACTCATTTTTGTTAATTACTGGTTTTTAAAAAATACTGAACAGATTTATTAACAGCACAATATTAATTAATACCCTTTTTCCATTTGTGGTTTATTTAAGCAAACATTTCAATTAAGTTAAATTATATTAATTGATATATATTAAAAATTCTATTGACTGATATATCTGCTGTAGCACATATTGCTTTGACGTTATGTGAATAATTTTTCTGATAATTTGTAATTACTCAAGATACCTGGAAAAGAGCTGAGATAAGGTCTGTATTGTAGGTTTCAACCATTTAAATTTTGTCTGTAGTTTATTTTATCTCCAAGTCTCTCTTAAATTAAATTTCATCACATCGAATGCATTATTTTATTTTCTATTTTATGTTTATTTAACCAAGACGAAGAGTTTTAGAAGTATATTAGCATGATACGAGATTTAATTTCAAATAAAATATATTTCTTATATTTTTAGCTGCCTGTTACTTTTAACTGCTTGCTTTCATTTCTAGTTTTAAATTAGTAAAAAAAAGGGTTAATTGAATTATATCACGGCTGCTTCGAAGAATGGAATGAAAATCACGTAATAGCACCAGTGAGACGGAAACGGTTTTCGTATTTCAGTCGTAAATTCATTTCAGTTTTCAAAAGAATGCTTTTTGAATAAGTAGGCATTTCAAAGGATAATTTTTAAGAAATTTAAATTACATTCCTATAGAAGAAAATATACCTGTAGCAGCTCTCGGCCTCGACCATGTATATAACTGACATGTATCACAATTTTAAACTTATTACTAAGATGATGACACATGAAGTTAGAAAATACATTCACAAAAAAATTTAAAGGTACTCACAATATCTCAATGAAGAGAACCAAATGCAACTTCCAGAATGTTCTAAAATCACTTGATTTACTCTTTGTAACCCAACTGATTGAATCCAACTGAAAAGTATGCAATTGTTGGTTAAGACACACTGTGCAAAGAGGAGAGATAAAGAAATGAATAAAAGAAAAATCAGTCAAATAATAGAAAAGCCAATCAATAAAAAGTAAAAGGAAAAAATGTATACCCAGGAAATCAAATCGGTAATTTAGACTTAGAACCAAAACAGACAGATTTAAATCCTGTTTTTATGATATAGCAGTTTTTCATCATTTCAAAAGGATTACAAACAATTATGACCCATTCAAAGAATTTTGCAAAATAGAAAGAAAATAGCTCTGAAAGGAATATAAATTAAATAAATTGAAAATAAGAAATGAAGTAAAATGAACAAAATTGGAAACTAATATCTGAATAACAAAAACAGGGAAAATTTTAATGTGTAAAAAATTCAAAAATACAAATTTCAGAGCTCTGTAAATATCTAATAAATTGCTATACTATACAGACATCAAGACCTATTAAACCAATAATTAAAATTATTTAACTTTTGAACTAAATTTAATTCTCCTTACAAACAATGTATTTACTATACTATTTTGTTAAACAAAAAGAAGATTATTTCTAAACAACACTATTTACTTTCATTTTCTTAGTACATATGTACGACTTAATTAAATCAGACAAGGTGAGATTTAATATTTTAAGTAAATATATACTAGAATAAATATCTAAAAAATATTCAAATAAGAGCCTTATCCACCGTCTTGAATACTACAATATTGTGTTCTTGTGTTTAGAAGAATGTTATTGTAAATGTGTAGATGAAATAGTATTGGAGAGAAATATACATATCTCAAATTTGTCTCTACAAAATATTTCCATATGGATTTGAAAATAGTAATATTTGATGTAATATGTAAATGTATCAATACATAAATTTTTCAATAAATTGATAGGGTATTCATGTCCACCTCATAAGCATATAGATATATCCGACTTCAAACACGTCAGAATAAACCCCAAACAGTGCATTACTAGATCTATCTCTACCCATCTTATTACAACTTTCTTCAGCAAGAGTTTCTACCGCTTCCATGCGTTAAATTTTATATATATCTTAAAAATTATACAAACAATTTTCATATGGAGATAGATTTTAAAATATAAGGCATAGTATTATTCGGAATTTTCGTCAAACATTTATTGTAAATATATGGCATGTTTGATAAACTGAGACATCAGTCCGACAAGAAGTATAAAAGATATCTGTAGCAATAAATAGTTTACATCAACTGATGCATTTCTAGTTCAATTTATCTACTTTTCAGATTACAACATTCTATTCTCAACGAATATAAGTTTTGTCCCAAGATAGCACACAACAATGCATGAAACATTTGATCCGAAATAAAAATTTCATACTGTCACCCCAGATGGCGCTGAATCATTTCATATTTTGTTATGTTTAAAATTCTGCGTAAACAAAACGGTGGTTAGTAAACGACCTGTGATACAACTTTCTGAAACCGAATTCGCCATTTTGCAAACCAAATGAACATTTTTTTCTAAACTAGATTCCCTCTATTGGCAGATCGAATTCGTCTGATTTGCAAATCCAATTGAACCATTTTGAAAATCCCATTCTATTTTGTGAATCAAATTCGCCCGTGTTGGATATCAAATTCGACTTTTTTGCAAACCAGATTGAAGCGAGAATTCTGGTATCGGTTGGGGGTTAGTCAAAATTCACGTCTTGGAAATGACTTTAGTTACTTTAACCGGTATCCCTGAATAGATACATAAATTTCTTTTTTCAAACATAAAATATTCACAAAAAAAATCTTGAAGAAGTTTCTTACAATTATTATCCGCAAATTTTTGAAAGAAAATGTTGCTTTAGAAAAATAATTAAAAAACTTCCTTAAAGTAAAACCGAGATTAAGTAAAAATTTACAAAAAATTCGAATATTCTTACTTTTTTTCATTAATATTTAACTTTGAAAAAAATCCCTTTTTTATCAAGAAATTTAAAGTTTTTAATGGAAGAAAATCATATCTTTATTATTTCTCAAATTATAGTTTTT
Organism: Trichonephila clavata; assembly: GCA_019973975.1. Taxonomy (NCBI): domain Eukaryota; kingdom Metazoa; phylum Arthropoda; class Arachnida; order Araneae; family Nephilidae; genus Trichonephila; species Trichonephila clavata. The sequence continues at coordinate 340,776 of BMAO01034291.1, read as the reverse complement.
AGGAATAGTTCTACACCAATGAAATTTAATGTCAATGAAGTTAAAGCTTATTTTGAGTGTGCGCACTCCATTTATTTGTATACTTGAAAAAAGTAGAATTTTTCTGGTTTTATGATACACATTAATGTTCTTTTTTTTTTATGAAAAGATCAAAAAAAGGACTAATGCTTTATGCAATGATTGAATTTAATTTGTGAACGACTTAATTTGAATAATTGTAATTTAATTTGAAGAACATAATCTGTTTCCCTTACATTCGAGTGAATTTTTTTTTAAAATTCACTCGAATGTAAGGGTACTATTAGTGCGCTCCATGAGATAAGTATATTTGCATTAAAAAAACTTCATTAAACTATCAAACAGGTTAATCTTGTGACGGATCTATACGGGGTTTCATCAATCCCTTCTTGTCTCCTGTAAGGAAAATATTTAATACAACCAACCTTCATCGAGTAAGGAAACGTGATTATGTAAATGAGGTATATTATATAAATTCTGTTTTCGTGAGCTGGCAGTTCAAGTTGTTGACACGCTGAAGTTGATACGTTGGAGTTAACATAAATTCTGCGAGTTAGTTGTTGGTTGAAGATTGAAAAGGAGTGGAATTGGTTAAAGATTACAGAGCGTGGAGCCAACGACATTTGAACAAGCCGAAGAGAGCACCTGCAAGTTTCCAATGTAGGATCCTATGCATAAAAAGTTCAGGTACTGTACGTTTGATTAAGTAGAAGCTAGTTTATTCGTGTGTGACGTAGTTATATTTGAGCGTATTTAAGCTGTCTTAGATTCAGTTGAGGGTCTGTAGTAGTATCCCCGTGTTATAGAATCTCACCTCCGCACTCTACTATATTTCAGCTACCTTAATTAAAATTGTATTGTGTCTGATTGATCTCTTTTGATGCCACAATGAGTAGGAATCCATTACAAGACAATTAAGTCAACCAGAGTGTTTAAAATCTTTCTACATGTAGCAATATGTAATACGGCATAAATTGCACGTAGCACTTTATATATTTATTTTTTTCTCAGAAATCTAAGAATTATTTGCAAGTTTAGTAGTTTCAATCTTTTCATACAGCACATAAGTAAAATAAATAAATAAATATGTAGTTATTAGGATTGAGATCATTTATGCTTATAGTTTTGTATTATCGATTACAAAAGGTCCTCAGATACACATACTAGGTCAATTTTTTTCATTGAAAATCAGTTCATCTGAAGTAATATTTTTAATTAAATGGAAAAATATCTTTGATTAATCTATACCTGCAAATCAGGTTATAATGAAAAATATGCATTATTACAACTAGCTTAGACATACTGCCTAGCTATCAAAATTAATTAATTCACGTATTGCTTTCTTTACGTCCCATTTACATTGCATAATTTTTATCAAATAAACAATGCGATGTCACATTCTTTTACTTGTACTGTAACAGAAATGACACTTGAGCAATACTCTCCTGACTTCAACACTTCTGAACTTTGATAGATTTACTATGTGTCAGCCCTCTATACGACCGGTCTTTTAGTGACATCAATATTCAAATTTCAGTCAGCTAAAACAACGCAAGCCTTGGAATATTGACTATGCCCACTCTTCTATCGCCCCCTATTTAAAAACCTAAATAAAAACTACTTATTAATTGAATCGTTGCAAACATACCAAGATTTATATGTCATGTCAGGGTTTAACTGACTGATTGATTAAGGAAACATGGCACGATTCATAAAAAAAAATCTGATTTAATGATTTTTATAAATTTTTTGTTTGTGACCTTTATGACCCTTACATTAAAACAGATTTTTGGTTCAAAATACTGCAAAAAGTTAACCATTTAATTTGTTTAGGAAAATTTTACTCACCGTAGAATAATTGACATACACACATAAAATTTGATTTACAAGTGCGTCAAACTATATATAACAGAATCTGGTTTTCTGCTAACATGATAGATATTCGTGAAATACTTCTTTTTATGAATTCTTATTGAAAATTCCTTAAAAAATGTATAGATTTTAAATTCAGCCATTTTTTTTTAAAAAACAAGTAATGCTTTGATTTAAAAATACATACCAACTTTTGTTACATGTACTAACAGCAATAGTTAGAAAAATATCAAAGCATTTGAGACGATAGGAAAAAAAGCCTTGGCCTTTTAAATGAAGATAAACTAGTTATTTTTTTTCTTTCTGAGACAAGTAAGTTTTTGTTTTCCATAGGAATGTCAATAAAAACGAAGATAAAAATTATCATAACTCTGGGATTTTTTTTACTTGGAGCTTTCAAATTTTGTGAGATTATAGAAAATTAAACAAAAAATAATCTAAGCTGAAAAAATTTTATTTGAATTTTTGATCAATTTTTATCCATTGAATCGTACTGTGTCCTCTTAATTAATTGTTTATTAACAACATGCTAAAAGCAATGCAAGGGTTATTGGCATCTGACCTCATGAGATTTGAACTACGGTCAATACTTCTATTTTCTTTATTTCTACACTATGTTAACATGAGTAATTTGAGCCTCAATATACGAAACGTACTACTAATGGCCGAGAGAAGAAGCATGTTGTCAGGTCTGCCTTGCAGACTGGTACAGCCATATTTCGGACCTTTAGTCAGGAAGTTGCTTGTTATCAGCACGATAAATATTCTTACGGGCAATGTCATGACGTCTGAAGTATATCATTACTGCGGCTTCTTTTTTTTTTTTGCACAATAGCACAGAGAGGTTCTTCGACAGAGAATTGCCTAGTGACAGGACTGGCACCACACCATCTTTTCAGACGAGTCCTAGTACTGCCTGCAGTATGTGACGGATCTATACGCGTCCTCTAACTAACTCCTTGGGAATTCTTTCAGGTAAAGAAGAATTTCAACCAATTTCACCAAAGGTAAGAAAACGTGATTATGCAAATTAGGTTTTTTTTATATTCTGTATTCGCGAGTGTTAGGTAATTAGTGAAGTGAGAATCTAAGATTTTATTAAAGTGAGAATTGAAGTTTACTGAGGAGATGATAGCTCGGATGTGAAGTGAATTAATGAGAAGCGAGTAATCCGGTCGTAGAACGTAAACAGTGTTGGACGTGTGAAATTGGAATCACTAAGAAGTGATCAAGCCATTTATTAGTGTTCAAGGCCTCCTATAAAGGATAAAGAATTGCAAGAGTTCAGGTACTGTGCTCATTATTTAAATAGAAGTTTGAGAGTTAAATTGTTAGTGCGCGTCCGAGATAAAAACGAGCTTGTATAAGTTATTGTAGGAATATAATTGAATGCCCGTAAATATTATCCCCATGCTATCTGGTCTAACCTCAGTCTTCTAAGTATTGATCAAATTTGTCTTAATTGGATTATTAGTGTGTCTGTGCTGAATATTGTGACAAATAAACAATTTTAGTGAATCATGTTGTCTGATCAATTAGTTCCTCTCACACATCTAGCCGAGTTAGAGGAAAGAAGGAATAGTACAAGGGGTGATCAAATGAACAGGTACGAAACGACACGGAGGGTACAAATATAGACTTTATTCAAAATATACACCATAGGCCTGAGCACAACGATCCCACTGATGAACAAGCTGCAGGATTCCTTGTTCCCAGAATTCCTGTGGCTGTGACGAGACCCAGTCCTTCACAGTGTCCTTGAGTACGTCGTCCGAGTTGAAGCGCTTTCCTTTCAGGTGTTTCTTCAGTGGACCAAACACATGGAAATCGCAGGGCGACATGTCCGGACTGTAGGACGGATGGTCCAACGTCTCCCATTGGAACTTGTCCAGTTCGATTTGTGTGACTCTGGAGACGTGTGGACGCGCGTTATCATGGAGCAGAACCACACCCTCCGTGAGCAGCCCCGGTCTTTTGTTCTTGATGGACCTGCGTAGGCGTCGGAGTGTCTCACAGTACACATCGGAGTTAATGCTTTTTCTGTGCTCGAGTAATTCTGTGCTCGCATCATTTGGACGCCGCTTTTTATAAGAGCCTTTGCTCTCTCCTGCGCATGCGGGCACCCGCGCATGATCCGATCCCAGTCAGAGTCTCCAATGGCATCCCGAGATGTCTCGCTACATTCTCCCTTGGCGGAATATGCAAATATTTAACTGTTTCATTTTTAGGTCATTTCGTACCTTTTCATTTGATCACCCCTTGTACTTCATTACAAGTATCATTACTGACGTGTCCGTATCAAGAGGCGCCGAGTAAAATCCACAAAACCTCTTTGCATTCGAAATCGTCATAAAGACTCTGCAACCTATGTGATCATATGGGAAGCCACTGGGTACACGATACGAAATCTTCTTGTTCGTGTAGTCAGTAATCTTAATACCAGCCTAATATTTCTCAGATCTTAAGGCTGGTGGCTATGATGCATCCCCGAAGCCTCGTAGATAAACAAAATAACACAAGACCTCATGTTGTTCGTTGTGTGCTGACAAAAGGGTGTTAGACCTGACCATCAAGCTCTCCGAATTTCACCCATTGAAAACATCTGGTTATGAGTTATTAAGAGACTGGGAACGTCTATGTTCTTCAGTTACTGCGATTAGTTAAGTATGATGTAGACTTGAAACAGTAGGAATAATTTGCCCACATCTATCATTCAAGTCCAGCTCTACTTGATGCCTAACCGGGCTAGAGCTGTTTTAGAATTCAGAGGTGGAGTGTGTGTGTACTAATTTCAAACTCTGTACACCTCGTAATTGCCAGAATATTTAACAAGTTTTCTTTCTAGTATAATGTATACGTGCAATAACTAAAATTTTGTTATTTGCTTTCGTTACTCCTAGAGTTGCAAATTTTAATAGCCAGCAATGTGTAGAGCGATAGAAAAGACGAAATTCACTTTAATCCGCAATTTAATTATACCAAAAATATATTATTACGTTCTCACTGAAAGAAATAAAATCCGAAAAATATAATAAAAGTCATGCATAAAAGTAAAGAAATTAAATAACAAGAGTCTTATAACTAAAATTCCTGTAATTATTCCGCTATATAATCGGTGAACGAAAGCCTGTTTTCTGACACCGCACCAGAACATTTTACCTACTACCTCCATTAGAACTGGGTTGAATTATCTGAATTAATACCACCTTAGAATTAGGATGCAGATAGCGGCAATAAAGCTCGAAATTCTGAATCACGATCAAGTGACGAGAACGACACATGAATAGGTACTTCACTTTACTAGCTTCTCAACCACACCATATAAGGACTTGGAAGCCGAGTTGAAATTAACTTTCCTATTATTCCACGCCACGTGTCCCTTATAAAAGCACCTGCGGAAAGCACGAATTCACAACTATAGCACCAAACGCTTAATGATTATCATTTACATAAATAGCATTGAGTTATTCCAATATGAAAGCATATGGATCTATCGTATAAATGTTAGGATTACTGTAAGACAGTGGTTCCCAAACTTACTGGGCACCCTGAACCAATTTCTATACCAAAAACTTTGCAATGAACCCCAAAGCAAAATAATCCTATTTCACTGCATAACAGAAAAATAAATTTAACTTTGATGTTTTGAGCGGTAAATATGTTGACGTAAAAGTAAAATTTAAATGAAACGTTGTGATATTTGTAAGTAGTGTTTACTCAAATTATAACACTACAGGCCGTTACTCATGAGCTTTTCCTGGGTCTTTCATCGTGTTGTATATTATATATATATGTATATAAATTATTGATATCCGAGTCCTAAGATTAAGAATTCAATTGTATTTAAAAATATACCTCTAACTCTCACTTCGATATAAAAAGGACATAACTTCTAATTAATAATTTCTAATAATCTCTAAACTTGAAATAGAATTATTTTTTGCTCTCTAGTAAATCAATAACCAAGGGTATTTCAGCAAAAACAATTTTCAGTGGATCTCTACTTCGTAAAATAAACATGCATGCCAAATTTCAAGTCAATCTAATAAGGCAAAAATGGAATTTTTATTATCAGTACGCCCCGTAGCCTTGTTGATAGTCGATTTCCAAAGAAACCGTTCTTAGAGTATTTCAGTTCAACAAAAGAAACATGCAAACCAAATTTCATTTTTATAGCCCTAGTAGTTTGAAAATAGGAATTTTTTGTCACACGCAGTACGCCCTAATAGCCTCCCACCAGAAGTCGATTTCCGTAAAATTAATTCTTAGTGGATCTCTATTCAGCCAAAAAAACATGTTTAGTAAATTTCAAGTGTGTGGGTCACACAATTCAAAAACACGAATATTTTTCTATAACTCCCTTGGCCCCTCTCAACCCTTCCCTTAGGGGTCGATTTTCACAAAACACTTTGTTAGAGGAACCCTATTCCACATCAAAGGCACATGCCTACCAATTTTCAAGACAGTGCGTTTAAAGTTTAAAAATAGAAATAATTACCTATAACGCCTCTTAAGACACCGCAACACCACTTGGGGGTCTATTTTCGTAAAAACTATTTTTCAGCGAATATTTACTCCATGAAAAGAAGCTGCGCACCAAATTTCAAGATTGTACGTCTACTAGTTTAAAAATGAAAATAACTACCTATTCGCCTACTAACTCTTACAACGCCATTTGTGGTGGCTGATTTTCGCAATATATATATATGTATGTATAGTATATATAATATATTACATCGTTATATAGATGATATAATAATTTTTGGTAAAAATAGTGAATTCACAACCAAATATTATGTTCTACCCTGACCATCTCAACCTTCTCAAAAATTAACTTTAACTCTAATATGGTTGAATTCCTGGATTTAGATTTGCATCTTATTAACAGTAGTCTGTAACATTTTTGATAAAAGAGATTCTTTTAGTTTCCATGTAATTAAAATTCCTGTATGGAACAGTAATTTGCATCTATCAATTTACAGAAAAGAATTTTTGAGTTTTTTACTTAGGAATGATAACTACCAGCAAAATAGATAAATTTAATAATATCAAGAAATTCTTCAAAGGCTGTTTAGATCATGACTATCCTTTTAACTTCTTAAGAACTTATATTCATCATAAATACATTAATCGTCTTGCTACTTCTGATTACAAAACCACCACACAACTATAGGATCTCAAAGTCAGCATATTAGTGATTTTTTCTCAGAAGATTCTGTTTCAACACTCTTCTCACAGTTTATATTTTTTCCACACCCTTCTTAAAAAACTTATACATTGAAAAATTTCTACATTTTTATCAACCAACCAAATTTCTACATTTTTGACAACCAAGTTATAGCTTACCAAATTTGATTGTCGTCTCTCTTTGCGTCTATCCTTACAAGCTGGTTTAAAGGATGCGGTTAAGTGTAATTTAGATTTTTATCACAATGAATAATAGCTTTCCATTGGTTTCAAGACTGTTGGATCTCTTGGAAAAAGCTCTGTGAGCAGAACTTTTGAAAAATCTTTTTTGAAGAATCCTTTTATTAGGTAGTTCTTTTAGTAATTTTCTGTGTAAACATTTTAGGAGAATTTTTTGCTGAATCGTAGTCGGTTGTTCTTTCATACTTTCTGTGAGATTTTTTATACTTTGATTTTTTTTATACTTTGAATTTTTTTTACTTTAAATTTCTATTTATTTTATTTTGGTTTTTCCTATCGAGTTGCAAAGGGGAAAGGTTGGCGCCTTCAAACTAGTTTAACCCCACTTATTCAATCCTAAGTCCGAAATTGCTTTTTGACTCTCGCTAGGTTCTTATTTGTATTTCATTTTTATATCTTCTTCAGATTCGATCTTCATGTTTTTATTAAGTTATTTCTTGTTATGTTCTTTATTTTCTGCTTTTAGTGTTTTTAATATATTTTATAAATTTCTTCCATATATATATATATTATATATATATATATGTATTAAAATATAAAACCTATTTTTTTTTCAAAGAGATGAGACAGTTATCTTCATATAATGCAAATGATGTGTTGCTATCTGTTCAAAACTGAAAAAACTGTAATTCTTTCATTTCATATATAGGGATCATGCACAAAAATTAATTGTTGGTTAGATGTACGACTGTTTTATACTATTATATTTTATACAAGTTTTTGCTTGTATTTGTGACATTCCGCTCCTTTTTAAACCTGCATAGATGGCTGAACCCGCAATCGGACCGACTTCCACCGTGCAATGCTTGTACTTAACGTACCTAACAAAAATAATTTTTAATTCTTCCTCCAACTTTTAACACATAAAAATCCTTATTAATTAATTTTAATTTTCGTAGTTATGGAATTAGGTTATAAATATTTTACTTTATTTTAAACCTTTAGCGGACACGTTAACGTTGTCTACGCATCCACGAGTTCATTTTGATTTTCTATGGATCCCCTTAGCAGTCACAAGAACCCCCAATGTCCGTAGGAACCCCTTCGGGAACCTATGCTCTAAGAAATGCTGCTTTCATTATTGTTGATATGCTGTGGAAACGTTAAATATTTACTCATATATTTCCCCTTTGTTTTTCAAGAAACAATTTGTAGTTTCTATAACTTGTATTGCTATCGAATAGACTTTTATTTTTAACTAGCTTTCTGGTTTGATTTTTTTTATTTTTTTATTTTTTTATGGCGCAAAACTAGCTTTCTGGGTGGTGTGGTTGGTTTGTCACTGGCCTGTCACTTCTACCTCGGCCCAATTTGGTGGATTTTCATGATGCAGAAAATGGACTGTGGCCATGTGTCGTATGATTTTAACTGCATATAAAAAAAATCCCTTGAGTGCCTGTTTGGCTTGGTTGCTCTCGGCAAAATTAAAATTCTTAGAACAAAGTTCACATCGTCAGAGCTCATATGCCTCCCTCTGGGGAGGAAACTGGACGTCAAAATTACTTGTGGTAATTGGTGTTGCCTATATGGTCCCGCACTAAAAAGTGATTGCAGCTCCAGGTAAATGTACTAGGTCTGCATAGGATAAATGCCAATGCGCGGCCACGATAGAAATTTTTTCCCTTAATTAATCATATTTATTTTAGTGAGTAGAGTTGCAATAAAAATGGATTTTGCGGAAATCTACTTAGGGGTTGGAGGTTACGGGAGCGAAAAGATAATTCTACTTTAATTTTAGAAATATAAGTCCTGGTTCTTTTTAAATCCAGACGTGAGGGTTATAAGAATATCCTACTATACAATCGAAGCGAGGGGGTAATGGCTAGTCACCAGTGGCGTACACAAGGGTCCTCTGATCCGGACTCTCCCGCAGAGCCATTGAATATTTTTTCGATTTATTGTAATCCTATGTATATAATATGTAAAATTTTGTTATTTGTTATTAATAATTAATCTTACTAATGCTAATTATTCATTAAATAATTAACTCTTTAATGTTTTTTACTCCAAAAAAGGAGACAAAATCAAAAGTATATGTTAGGCGGCGTATTGGAGCATGATACGAGAATAATGGACTTTTGACTTTGCCTTGAAAAATTTCTGTGTGCGCTACTGCTAGTCACTTGTATTGTGTGTGTTACAGAATAAATTTATTTTCCTTAATTATGTTTCAATTTAAAAATCTTTGAGGACACTATTGAATGTATACAACTGATATCAAAACTAATAATTTTAATGTAAATTGTTTTAAAAATTCACAGCTCTTCACATTTACATATATTCCCAAAATGGCTAAAAATCAACGTGGAAAGCTATTTCGGTTAAAGTATTTCATACATGGATTGCAAGGTTTGCCGATAAACTAGAGTCATCAATGCCTTCTCTTTGATTTTCCTGCTGATACATAACCCTTAATGACTATTTTCGTTCTGCAGACGAAGATTGGATGTTGCCAGATTGATTGTGTAACAAAACGTAATGTTCGAGAAACAGAACGACGATGAGAAGAAATTGAAGGAACCATGAACTGTGTGTGTGTGATGAAAGGAAATATTGAAGGATAGAAGAGCAGAACTTATATTTATTTGTATCTAAACTTTATGGGGAGAAAAATTACACTGCCATAAAGAATAACATGCTATATGTTTTTAATCACACAATAAAAAAGTTTGTTTGTTTTCAGATTGTTTTATTGATGTACTTTAAGTATTTTCCGTTATTTCTAGAATTTTATGGACTGTTAAAACTGAATCTGTAATCTACGAAGCTACATCAAATATAAACAAGATTTATTTAACAGAGGCAGAGGTTCCTATTTATTTATATTTGCTGTAGCAACTGTGATAATTTTTTAACTTATTTAAAGTTTAGATTATCCACTGATATTGTTTTATTCTTCATATGTTTGTTAATATAGTCATTAGCAAGATGAGTAAACGCTGAATACAAACAGTTACGCAGTGAAGAATTTATAAACTTCGAACGGATTAAAGAAACAAATATGTAGAAATTTACAAACGATTGAATACATTTGGGAGGGATGAGTTATCTCATCCCTCAGTGGTGAGAAGGTGGGAAGGAACATTAGCCATAGTCAAAATAACATCAATTTATTTTCCGATACAATCAACAACACAAGTTCTATTCACCAAATTAAGAGACGCACCCAAAATACTAAATATGGAAAACAATAGCGATGCAGACGAGATAAAAGAAGACTTTGAAAAAACAGATCACTTACGTCTAGGCAATACCTTCTAATTCTTAGCGATATAATTGCAGTGGTGGGCTTATCCGGTAGGACAGAATCCGGGACCTTTGGGTCCGAAACCGAGTAACTTAACCACTACACCAAAATGATCACCATGGAGTGGAGGTAGTTACTGGCTTATATAAATGGTATCGCTACACACTCCCCTACCAGTGAGTTGGTGGTTAGGTGAATGAACGATGTAGTTGTTATATCGAGTGTGTTAGCTGCTGCGTCACTAGTTGTGACGGGTTTTGCTGGTTGCGTCATTCGTGCGTAACGGCTTGAAGATTGTGTCATTATGCGGTGGCTTGAAGATTGCGTCACTATGCGACGAATTGAAGATTGCGTCCCTATGCGACGGCTTGAAGATTGCGTCACTATGCGACGGCTTTTTGGTTGTATTTGCGGTGGATAGATGTCGTCACGACCGTTCAGAAGGTTGCCGTTTTCTGAGTTCAGCCAGGGTCACCAATAGACAGAGGAGGGGACAGAGCCCGGACAGAGCCGGAACCTTTGGGTCTGAAACCGAGTAACTTAACCACTACACCAAGATTATCACCATGGTGTGGAGGTAGTTAATGGCTTATAAAGATGGTATCGCTACATAATCTAATTTGATTCCAAATTGACAAATGATAAGCTTTAATATTACAATAATCAGATACGAAGTATCCAGCCATAGCAGTCTAACCTCTCTTTTTGAAACTCGAAAGTTTAATATTTATATACAAGTCTTAATTTTCATACTCACGTCTTCTTCTTCGAAGGAAGGCTTTCAATAAATAAAATTTTAAGGGACTCATTTTTTCCCAAGAGGATTGTTAGTTAGAAAAATTCTAATAGATCCGTGACACTGTCGCTATCACGAATGCGTAAAGGAATCAAAACAATGCTAAGGAAATAACCACGAAGAAGCTAAAAATTTGAATTTTTGACTTTGTTTGGATTTTGATTGTCCGTTGGAAATATTCTCATTATTTTGAGGGATTCACAGCTCAAAATTATGAGGTTCTAACCCATCCACTTTCATGCTACTTAAGTGCAATGTTAGTAAGAACTCGTTTACTTGAGTATGCTATCAGTTTTCTTCACAACCGACTAGAACTGATAGCGTATATTACTGAGAACCTTGGAGAATTCTAAAGCAATACTTCATTATATAAGGCATTCATTTTCTTACCACCCATGATGTTCTCTAAAAGAACAATTGAAAACCTAACACAACAGATGGTGTCACACAAGAAAAACTTTGGAACGTTCTCTGGGAATAATTCTCAAGCATCCGCCCTATAGCCCGGAATTAGCACCTATGAAAAAAACATTTGTTTTAATCCTTCAAAGAAGCGTTAGATGGAGAAATATTATTGTCCAATAAAGTAGAAAAATTACTGTGCATCTAATGAAGTATTTCTGATTCTTTTTATCATACAGGAATAACAAAAAGCTGGGGTAGTATTTTGGAATATATTTCAGAAAATATCTTTTTAAAAAGTGTTGGTTATATTTGATTCCTCCTTTTCAATTCAGAAAGATATTTTTTTAATCCAACTTCCATAGCAATTGAAACTTTACTTGCGTGTATTAAAGTTCAGAAGTTACCTCGTTTACAATTGATTTACTTTTTTCATAAGTGCACTAGAACTAAATTACTTTTAAAATGCGAAGAAACCAATTTTAGAAGATTTTGATATTGTTTTCCATTAAAAGATGAAAGTGTGAGTGATCCGAAGAAAATGCCAGAATGACGTAGTGTTTGGAACCGACAACTCTTTCATTAGGAAAATTGTCTTTCGAATCCAATTATAGAAAACTGTTAAGAAAACTGAGCGCAATCGGAAATTTTTTTAAAAAACATTTTAGCGAATATAAAAAATTTTGACGTTTATTCCGAACTATTTCAAATGTATTCATTCACAGTTGAAAATTTTGTATACTGAGAGAAAGATACATAATGAAATACGTTTCAAGTATATGTTATCATGTGTCTTAAAGTTTATTTATTAAAAAACAATGATAGTTTATATGAAGATACCTACGTTCTTTTTCATTGTTCTTGTGTGTTGTTTCTCTCTTCTATCTCACGAAGAAATTCATTTTTCTATCCAAAAAAAATTAAGTGAAAGATCAGCGTCTTAAAAAAACCCTATTTAACCCTATTATTCAGTCCCAAGTCTCGACAAATAATTTATATGATAGAATTCCCATTGAATTCACTTTATGTGCCTGGATTTCTGAAACATGGAATAATATATATATATATATATATATATATTTAAAATTTGTTTATTGCACTTTACTAAATTTATATTAGAAATTAGGCTATGCGTGCATGTGTATATGATGTACCAAAAAATATTTTATTTAAAAGTATTGTTTTAAACCACTTTTACTTAAAGCCCTCTTATTTAAGCAAAATTTTATTTCGCATCCTCATAAAGAATTTAATCAAAACTAATAAAACACAAAACCATTTGTAAAAATAATTTCAGATATCAATGCAGATAACTAACTCCCAATATAATGGGTTTTAATGTCATTTTTCAAATCTTACACAAGTTCTACAAACTAAAGAAAAATATATCTGTATAATATGACCTAGCATAAATACAAATAGTTCAAGAATACTTGTATTTCTGCCATGATAAATCTATATTATGCGATTAGAATGCAAAAAAAACAAGTTTCTTTCATTATCTAGTTAGATGATAAAAGCTATAAATATCTTCCACGTTAAAACTTCTCCAGTTCCCGAGTTGAGGCATTTCCCCGCTTGTTATTCCCGTTTTGATATATTTACAGAATACTCATCTTAGCAATTCTATCATATAACGATCATCATTCAAAGTCTCAAATTGTTCATGTGAAAGAATACTGCAGATAAACTAAAATTTATTACGAAGCAACTCAAATTGAAACTCATCTTTTCGACTCGTATTAGGGCGTTGTAAAGTGAACGCCCTTTTTATCTAGAAATATAGTTTTCGGAAAGGGGAACATAAAAGTCCGTATTTTTCAGTTTGTTTTCTGTTTATGGGTGATTTTCTACAAAGTTGAACGTCGCAAACAAATAATACCGACTTTTTATGTATGTAATTTCGGTATTCCGAGAAAGAACTAAACATAAAGGGGTGTTTGTTGTAGTGAGGGAGTATAGAATGAAACTGAGCTTTAAATATTTATTTCGACTCCATGTTAATCTGTCAGTGTTTGACATTAATGTTATTTCAGTTACTTTTTTAAATTACTTGAAGATATTCGCGTATATTTATAAAAAGAAGAAAAAATACCATTAAAATACCACAGTTCCTATTCGAGCAGGGGATATCTAAGAAATGTAAGAAGATGTGTGGGTTTAAGCCAGTGCTTCTCAAACTTTCAATGTTTGGACCCAATTTTAAATCATAATTTTCATCGCACCCCCCTCCATACAATAACAATGTGTTGAATTCAGTAATTTTATACTTTTATGCTAAAGTTACAATACGACTTTAATCTCTAAAGTGCCACTGGAGTATAGAAACCTCTCGTTCAGCCAGTGCGTAAATTTCCCTGGACGTATATATACGTCTTTCCGAAATACAATCTTCTCTGTGCCTTGCTATCCATAAAATTATTCCGAAGGCTTTGAAATGGAACAAAAGAGACATGACAGTATTTGCAAAGGATTTACTTATATCAGAGAAGGTTTAATTATATATTCCTTTGCATCACCCCCCCTCCCCAATACATGACATACGCGCATCTGCGTGGAAAATGGTGGCATTGGGAAGCGAATTCCGTGACTTTCAATCGCAGTTCAGGGATTCAATTTAAACCTTATAAATTACTAAGATAAGTGTTAATTTTTGTAAAAATTTTATATATATGACATGGTAATTTTATTAAGCCCCGTGTGGTGACCGGGGGGTAAGAATTTAGTCCCAACGTAGCCCATGCGTGTCGTAGAAAGCGACTAAAATGGGTACCCAGTGTCCGGGGGTATAGCCGGGTACCCTGCCCCTGGGGATTATATCAGGGGACTGGCCCTCCTGGTTGGAGTGTGGGCGTGGGGCTGACAACTCCACCCCGTAAAAAATCACCGTTACGAAACCAAAGGAACATAAAGCCGGACTGCTTTCTCGGAGACGACCTGGAAAATGTCTAAAGGATATGAGATTTGGATGCTGGAACGTTCTTTCTCTGTTTCGAAGTAAGGCCCTCCAAGCGCTTATTGAACAGATGAATCTATACCGCCTTGACCTCCTTGCCATTCAGGAGGTGCGCTGGATTGGATTGATTTGATTGATTGATTTTTTTCTTTTTTTATGGCGCAAGGACCAATTTAGATCATAATGCGCCAGCGCTGGATTGGAGAGGAAGTTCTGGAGAATAAAAACTATAATTATAAACCCATCTCGAACAGACCCAGAGAGAGACCCAAGCTGAGATGGACTGATTGTGTGGAAGAAGATTTTAAAGTGCTGAAAGTGACCAATTGGAGAACTGTCGCCTCCCGGAGGCCAAGATGGAGGGATGTTCTGAGGAAAGCCTTGCCCCACCCCAGGCTGTCGTGCTAAAGAAGAAGAATTTTATTAAACTTGTTCTTCACTTAGTATTGTTAAATTAATTATAAAATACACATTGGGCTTACTGATGCATTTATAAATGTATTATATCAGTGCAAATGTGTGTATTTTATATTTTATTATACCAGAATGTATTTTGTTTTACTTTCAGTAAATTAATTACATTTTTAAATAATCTTTTCTTTTCGGCTTATCAATATGTTCGCTCCCCCTCCCCTCGTAAAATTGTCACGCACCTCTAGGGGGCGAGCCCCACAGTATGAAAAACGCTGGTTTAAGCAAAATAGATAATTTATTTTCAGTTTTGTACAACTTAGAAGTGATCTGTAATAAGCTTGCTATGAATTGCTAAATCAAATCTTTACCATCAACACTTGAAACTTGGTTGCAACATATTTTACAAAACATACTTTCTATAGACATTCATTGTATAAAGGGTTCTGTTCGGGTTTTAATCCTCTAGGAAAAAATATTTTTGAACTGTAGTTTATTTTATAAACTACTTTTCTTAGAGATGACTTGATTTTATGCAAATCTAACTACTATTTAAGAGCCTGACTTTGAGTATGTATGTTAATAGTAAAGCGTTGATTGTTAAGCTTAATTCCAAGTGTTAGTAAACAGAGACTGGTGGCCGCGCATCGTAAGATTAATATTCATCAGGATGTGGTTAAGTAACCAAACTTGGAGTTGTCCCTACTCTCGGGCTTCAAGAAGGATCATAGAAAGAGTTGCCACTCAAGATAAGTACTTCCATAACTTAGTTATCTGATTACGGAATACTATTTCGTATTACTCTCCCACAGTTAAATTATAAAAGTGTATTTAGTAAAGTAGCTAAATATTAAATAAAATTAGATTTTTATGATCATGTGTGCTTCCTCGAACCCTCTCACACCCACGACTTTTGGGCACCGACAATTATATATGCGAAAATCTATATGGTTATAAAAATAAATTTATAATATTTTGAGTTATCAGACTCTCAATGATAGATTTTGAAATATTTAAACATCCACTTTTGATAGATTAAAAACTCACTTCCGGTTTGCGTGTAGTTTATTGTAACTCGTCTTCTATATGGAATGTAAACGTAAAATAATAAATGTTTTGTAAAGTCAAAAGAATTCTCTATTCAATAAAATAAAACACCAAAAATATGCGTTTTGATCAAAATAGGTCAATACAACGAGTAATAGGATACTTTAAATATATCATAGTCGTTACCTGACTGCTTCGCTGGGTATTTCATGATGTTGTACGAATATATTCTGTTTATATTTAGATAAATTACTGATATCAAAGCATTAAGTTTTCTATTGTATTGAGAAAAATTCGTATGACTCTCATCTCATCTCATGATTTAAAAGGAACAGGACTTCTGAATAGTAATTTCTAAAACAGAAATAGAATTGTCTTTTATACACCTATAACCTCCCCCCTCAAAGTGGATTTCCACAAAACCCGTTTTTAGTGGATCTCTACTAAAGAAAATAAACATGCTTACCAAATTTAGAGTCGAAATCGAATAGCTCAAAAACGAAAAAAAAATTTCTTTAAATAAGCCCCGTACTCTGTTTGAGAGTCGATTTCCGTAAGATTTGTTTCTAGTGGATTTCGATTCAACAAAAGAAACATGCACATCAAATTTCATTACTGTGTGTCCAGTAGTTAGAAAACGGGATGTTTTTTCAGTAACTTCCCGCGCTCCCTCCTCATAAGAATCGATTTTCAGAAATTCATTCTTAGAGGAACTCTGCTCCATGAAAGGAACATGCCTAAAATTTCAATTTGGTAGGTCTAACAGTTCAAAAACGCGGGGATATTTACCTAGAACGCCCCTTGGGGGTCGAATTTTTTGCGGCTATCTACTCAATTGCTTACCAAATTTCTAGCTAGTTCAAAAACTGGAATATTTATCTATAATTCCCCTTAAGCCCTCGAAACGCCCCTTGAGGGTCCCTTTTCACAAAATTCGTTCCATTCCATGAAAGGCACATGCCTACCAAATTTCAAGTTTGTAGGTTTAACAGTTCCGGAGATATCGTGATCAGTGAGTCGCTCTTTTTTCCTTTATATATACAGATGGAACCTTTCTGATATTTTATCTTATTATGACGTTTTTGCTCTATTTCGTGAACATATTCGAATTAATATCTTTAAATATTTCATGTTATGGGAGCATAAGTTTATATGAAAGAAAGTAGGTCAATTAAAGTAAGAAAAAGCGATAGCGATAATAGTTTATTTACAATAGATCAAATATACATTTTTAGCAAACAATGAGACGAAATAAATCTTAATGTCTACTATTTCTTAATGCTGTTATTTAATCTTAGAAGAGATACTATTATGATCTAATCCGCGTGAAGAATAATTCCCTTTTATGAAACGAAGACACCTACAGCGAGAGAGAAAAAATGCATGCAATGAAATAAACATTCCTTATTTATTATACCGAAGCGCCCGGATAAGGACTCTATCAGGCTACTTTTTTTCCTCCTCACCTTGGTGATCGCATCACCATTCCATTCTTCACCCAATGACCACAGCAACCAACTAATCAAATTCTTATCTCCGCATCCCAACGATAGATTCTCTCTTATGAGACCTACTATCCGTATCAAATCTATTCCCAACCGTCTTAGCACTTTTCCGTTGCATAGAGATAACAACTTGATCATCATGCCCTCACCATACTACCTCTACGTACACACCAAAATAACTGCAGCATTTTTCTATGAGTCTGCACACTCTGGATTCAAAAGACATCCAGAGGAGAGAGAGCAAAAAAGATGCTGATCCCCCTTCCAACTTCGTCATTTTATACATAAACTTTTTCTGTTATGTTATTATTTTATTTCCTTCCTCCGCCAGCACCCCCTTCTCTCTCAGAAAACGATCGTTTTTGAAAACGGGACAAAAAATATCAATCCAGAAAACAACTCAATGAAGTAGGTACAAAGGAAGGGTAGAGTTTTTCTCCTGACGACATCTACCTCGCATTTTTTTTTCCGTCTCTCGCTGTCTCTTTTCTTTTTCTCTCAGTAACTTCTTCCAGGTGATGCTGTGGAGCATCCCGCGCGGATCCCTGGGACGGGGGTAAGAGGAGGATGGAGAGCGGGCGGAAAGGAGCAAAACAGAGCGAGAGGTAGATCCGTTCTGTTTGGGGAGGGCCATGGAAAGCGTGCTAGGAGTCCCGCTCCGGCTGCTGGTGCTACTTTTGCTGTGCGTGTCAAGTAAGTTTGGGTGATATTTTTAGATATTTTTTTTTCTTTTTTGGAGTAGCCTTCTACTTCGTTAGGAGTGGGGGAAATTGGATTTATAAATATATTTAGTGGAATGAAAATGAATACGTAATGTCTTACAAGTTTAATCTATTATTATGTCTTTATTTAGTGGATATTTTCTTGTTTTTAGTTATCATTTGAGCATAGTTAACAGTGATAACATGATATGAAATAGAAAATAAATTTTACGTTCATGTTTATCGCAACTTAGAACTAAACAAAATACTTTTTCAATGTTCAAAATTTAGTGTTACTTATTAAAAAATACTTCATGCTTATAATAAAAATGATTTGGTTGAGAATATCAACTCTTAACAGAAGAAAATATACCCTTTTTTTCAATAAATCTATATAATTATCTCCGCTTGAACAATTCATTGTAAAAGATTATTAATTAATAATCTACACTTTCAAACATTTATATAAGTAAATTGTGTTACAATATAAGTTTGTATAGCGTATAATGAAAAGAATGTAATGTTTTGTAAGATTAGTCAACTATTTTATCTTAGTACTAAAACAAAATTGTTGCTTCTACTTTCGATTAAGATATTTCTGTCTAGAGTAAATAAATTGTTTGCTTATCTTTAATCGTAATCTTATATCGGAAGAGAGGAAATTAATCTTATATCGTAAAAGATGAAAAAGTTGTACCAAAGTTGCTCAGTGTAATCTATCATTCTGCTTCATTATTAAATATTTTGTCGCATATAGTTGTGATTAACACGTTTTTTCGAGGGTTATGATTATCATGAGGAATTTTTATAAATATTCACAATAAAAGAACTTAAATGTTAACTCATCTCTGAGAATTTTGTATCTTTCAATTGTTTTTTGTATCCATTTATATATCCAAAATAATCCATTTATATAAATAACTAGTGTAGAAAACGTGTAACATTTCATAAGGTAAAGTAAAACCAGTTTGAAAAAGATTTATTCATCTCTTAGATTATTCCACATTTATTTTTCAGAAGTCGGTTATAAATATTTTAGAAACAAAAAGAAAACAAAAAACGTGTTTTTGTGCTTAAAACGCGTAATGCATTATAAAAATGGAGCTGAGAGTTTTTTTTTTCTCAATTTTTATCGACATAAGGTTCCATTCAAATCATTTTAGTCTTTATCGTAATTGAATACAATATGAATAACTTCAGTGGTTCTTAAAATTTTAGAATTCATATTTTGACGTAATAGTTTTTACGTCTCCACAATTTGTAATAAAAAAATTATTCTAAATTTAACATTTTCAAAAATTTCTAACATTAATTTAACATAATTAAATTATTTGAGTTTGGCTTCATTTTTAATATAAGTTAATCATAAATCTATTTCTATTGAACTCGTTAACTGGATAATATTAAATATGAAAAGTAAAGGGAAAAAGTTTTAATTTTTCGATAACATTTTTAAGAAATTAGAAACAGTTATGTTTTAAAATAATTAATATCACAACAAAAACATTAATATCCCGTTTAACATGGTACAGTTTATTTTTCAATCCATATAAATGGATTTGAATATTTTTTTTAAATTTATGAACTTGTTGTATAATTTAAAGGGAAAGATTTTTGATTTAAATTTAGTGAAAGGCTTTTACAGAATTTTATTTTCGTTTCATTTTTGTTTTTCGGATAATTCTTTTATTAATACAGATTAAACTTTTTTCCACTTTTATAACAAATTTTGTCACAAGTATTTTGCCTTTTAAAATAATTAATACTATTTTGAAGCAATGTTTTTATTATCTAAATTATAATACAACAAACATGGTTAATGAAACATAAAAATTAAATTCAGAAATCATAGCCAAAAAATACAAATATACCCTTTAATATTCCATTCATTCCTTTGAAAATAGTTGAATTTGTTTTCTTTGAATTTTTCTACATCTTTAATTTTATTGAAATTTAGTCTTCTTTAAACTGAAGTTATCTTTCATTAACTCATTTAAAACATGATTTTTCCTAAATTTTTATAAAAAATTTATAAAAATCTATATATTATTCAAAAAATTTAAATTAAAAATAATATGAAATTTTAAAATATTCTGTGTACTTTTTAATAATTTGTTATAGATGTGTTATAATTAATCATGGTCAGTTTTTATTATTAATGATAATTATGATTTCATGATTGTAATTTATTTATTATTATTAGTTTAATATTTTGAAACCGGAACTAATAAAATGAAAACCATAGAAATTCTCACAAAAAAATAATTTTAGTCTATAATAAGAATTAGTTTTATTGAATTGACATAATTTTTAAATCGGTATATAAAAAAGATTGCCTTTATAATCATTTTATAAAGGCAATATAACTCTTATTTTTTAAACAGATGATTTAATTTAAAAGAAAAATCATAGCTCATTATTTAATGACTATTCACGTTTTTTATTCATGTGAGTATTCTGATTAATTTTAAAAGGGAATATATAATTGGCATTTAATAAATTTTAGCCTTTTGCTGATGGAAGTATTCTTAACAGATGATTTAACTTAAAATAATAATATAATTAATGTGTATCAAACATTATCTTTTTGCTGTTTGGCAACAGAAAATTTATTGATATAAAAAAATTTAGTATTAGAAAATATTTAAATAATATTTTATGTGTGTATGAAGCGATATTAGTTTCCTTTTATACCACCCAAAACCCCCCAATTTAAATATACTTTGTCTTATTTAATCCATTTTACATTTAAATACTATAATACTTCAATGATTCAATAATAATATTTTTATTTTAATCATTCAAAATTTATAATCAATGAAAGTTTGTTTTAAATTATTCTCGATTTGAAAATATTTATACCTCCAGTTATTATAATGGAGATACTTTCCTTTTTTAAAAAGTTGATCCAAATCAAATTTTCGAATAAAAGTATTATAACTTAAATCAGGTTTAAAAAATTATTTCTAGATTCCTGTATGTATATTAAGCGTAACTTACATAAATAAGTTCATATCAATATCATTAATATCTTATAAAGAATTTCATACCGTAGATGCAATGATCTTTAAAAAATATAATATAAGTTTTAATATTTCACTCACTAAATTCAAATCATTTTTAAACGCGAGCACCAAATTAAAAATTTTATCCCCAAACAGGAAACTGATTATTCATTGAACATTTAGAATGCAAATAAAAATATTTCTGAAGCAGCAAATATTTTACGAAAAAAATATGATACGATACTTTTAAAGAGGTGTTTTGACATTTATGAGCTTTAATTTTGGAATTTATAATGTCGCTCTCAATGGTAAAATATTTTACACGAAAAACGTTCTCAAGTAATTCAAAATAAGTTTTAAAAATTGCCTTAAAAAAGGAAATTTATTTTCGAAAATTTAATTTCCTTTTCAACCATATATTACTTCTTTTTTTTTTTTAAAGAAAGAAAGGCTATTCAATTTAAATCTAAAACTGAAAAGTTAGGATCACAAAAAATTTGTTAATTAATTTTACATAAAATATTTTATTATATATTTTTTTCTAAACAGTAATACTTATTTGTGTATGAAGAAATTTGAATAAGAAAAATATTTTTTCCTTAAAATTGTACAACGTTGTACTTTTTAAACTGTTTGTTTATGCCCGAAAGATTCTAATTAGGGCATCAATATAGCATTTCAATTATAAATTTGCTTGCATTATATGTTTAATGCATAAACTACAATGAAAATTTATGAATCTTTTCTGTAAGTGATATTTTGCTTGAAACTTTAATATTATTTAACTTTTATAAGCTTTTGAATATTTTAATTGAAACAATTGCAACTTCACTAAGCTTATTTGATGCAATTAATGATATCAATAGTAATTTAAAGTATACAATTATATGAAATGAAACTGTACTGAAACTGAAATTGATCAATTAATTTTTTTTATTAATATCTTTCTTTCAAATATTTTTGTAGTACCAACAACACTATACAAGAAGATCTTTTGCTTGAGTCATGAATTGAGAAAACAAATACTTATTCTCGTAAAGTTTAAATAAAAGATAAGTCTTAATTTCCTTCGAAAAAAATAAATTCGTGAAATAAGTGTCAAATATACAGACGATATTAACACTCCATTTCAAATTTATCTTTAGTGAAGTCTTCCAAACTTTGATACCACGTGTAATATCTCAATTTAAATTAGGATCCGCATTTATATCATTTAATTTATTAGTTATCATAAAGCCAAAAATAGAATTTCTTTTAAATAAAAAAGAGCAAAAGCAGCTTTTTTTATTCGAAAGAAATGTCGTTTGGGTTTAAAACATTTTTATAAATGTCAAACTAGAATGTATTTTTAAATAAATCAAAATGCATCATTTCAGCCTTTATAACCAAACGATACAGCAGGAAGGAAATAAAATGGCTATTTTTTTTATTATAAACTCCATTAGAAACTACAAAAATAAATGTATGAATCATTTTTCAAAAGACAGGAAAGAGGCAAAATGTGATTATTTCTACCGCAATCTTAAAAGCCCACACCAATTAAACTTGGAAAACTTCAAAAACCTCTTCATGACCGTCATCGTTATTTTGTACTTTAAACTACAAAAACATACTATTTTATCAAGTTCTTTGTGTAGTTCAAAACAGAGAATTTAAAAAAAAAACTTGTTTATTCTTCTCAATTAGTTTGAGTTTCTTTTTAAAGAAAATATTTATTTTTTTGAAAAAAAAAAGTTATTTGTGAGATTTTTTAATGCAACTGCGAATTCAAAATGCTCTTAAAGTCTTGAATTTAGCATCAACAATTTTTTTAAATATTTCTCGGGAAATCTCAGTTTTCGAAGATGTAAAAGCTTTTATGCGTTGGATATGCAGGGAGGGGAGAGGGAATAGTGACAGCATAGTACAAAAAAGTTATAAATTCTTTTTCGGTAGATTGAATAAAATATAACCGTATTCTTTTTTACATGTTATTTTAAACTTATTTCTTAAAAAAATATGTTTATATTTTCTGTTTATTAAGATTAAATTTGAAAAAGTTATTGGTTTTTATAATCATACACTTTTTATTCCCATACTATTTGTTTTCTAGTTTCATAAGACACAAAATAAAGTTATACTACATTTTATCAAATTGCTTTGTACAGACTTCATACAGTAATTTGACAACTGAAGCAAATATATATTGTTTACTAAACATATTATATATATATATATATATATATAATCCTGATCTTAATTTTCACAGAACCACATCAATCCTAAATGTTCCTGCTTTTCTGTAATTTCTAAATAGTTTCCATTTTTGCTGTTCGACTTGCTCACGCTCCTAACTACTCAATGATTGGTCGAGCTTCTCACCGAAACTTAAATGAAAAATATCTGACCTTTCTGGTCAGCCAATCATAGAAGCTCTACTCGATACCAACTCATTTTAACTTTTCTGCAACCGGATTGGCTAGGCATCGATCCGCCCACTCCCACCGCGAAAATTTTTCTATTTAAGTCACGATTTTTTCATCAATTTTTAAATTATTTTATAATTGTAATTTTAAACATTTTAAAGTTATTCTTTTTTTTATTAATTTACAATAGTTTTATTTTAAATTTTTAATATAACTTATTAAAAAAGAGCAATTTGAAAGCGTTTTAATGTCATCTTAAATGTCATGAAAGGAGTTGAAGGTTCGGAAGAACTAAGTGCTTTCGCCCTACTAAACTACAAATTATATACCGTGTATTGTTAACATCCCATTCTTCGAGAATAAATGGATTACTTGAAGCAAAAATGTTGTGAAATAGTTAAAAATTTAGTTTGTCCAAGTTAATTCCATTGGTTAATTTCTTTCATCGATATATATATTCTAAAGAATTGTTTTCTAGACAGACGCTATTATTTTTCTTTATTTATTCTCCCATAATAATAATTTTCATTCTAGGAAACAACTCATTATTTTTACACTAAGCCCTTTAATATCACATTTTATTAAAGGCCACTCAACTAAATTAGTCTTAACTTAAAATTTTAGCTAATTAAACACAGTAAAATTATTCATAACTCCCTTGTTTTTTACAAGAGTTTTGTCCATTACTACTATTATATCAAGCTACTTTTCCACCGTAAAGTACTAGTAGAAGTATCACTCAAATTAATAATAAGTGGTACTTTTTAATATTAAAGAGTGGTTAAGTATTTAATTTATCCTCTTAGGCATTTAATAAATTAAATGTATTGAGTAAGAAATATTTGCTACACTCTTCAAGGGAAAAATAATCCATTGTGTTTTATTACTGTCCTAATTCAAGTGTTCCGGAGCAAAATCATTATAATAGTTAATTACTGAAAATTTTCCTAACGAGACAGTTTACACATAACACAAAAATACACACAGAATCCTTAAATATTTTTAATATAAAGTTTGGTCGCATAAGTAAAATAAGTTCTTTATTGTTACACAAGTAAGGGAATTAAACATTAAAATAAAAATTATCCTAGAAAAAACACATAAAAGTAGAGAAGACCAGTATTCTAATTTTTCAAAACTCGCCTCATCAGCCCAACATTTTTATTAACCCTCTCTTTCTTTTGGAAACATTTTACTTTTGTTTCAAATAAATTCCTTACTTTATGCGAACCGACCACATTTTATTCTTCTTAATTACGAAGATCCTTTTTTTTTTGTTCGAATTAAAATTTGCAGAAACTTCTACTATATTTTCTGCAAGCACACAAGACGTACAATCGCTAAGAAAGAAATTACGTAATTTGGAAGGAAGCCAGTCCTCTTTTAAGCATTTTGTTCTAATGAATTTTTTTTTGTTGCTGAGAAATTCTTTCGTCAGCGCATTAGTTTTAGTTTAAACTTTAAAGTCGTTCTGAATTGTTTTTAAAAGAACTGGAGCTAAAGAATTCCAAGTAAAATATATATATTAAAGGAAAAGCTGATTGTAATAAAAATTTTATTCTGCACGTAATAAGAAAATTTACTTTACAAAACTATTTTTTCTTTTTCTATCTCTAGTTGACGTTATTTAAATAAAATTTCGTGTTGAGATGAATTATTATTCATTCATAAATAGTCCAGCATTATTCAAAAATATGTGTTGTAAGCAGTTATACAAAAATGGCTGTCATCTAAATTTATTTTAAGCTCTAAAACCACTTCAATAAATCATTTTTGCGAATTGAAAAAAAGAACTCTACAATAAAATCGTCTGCAATCGCCATAAAGAATTCTTTGTGAGCAAAATAGTCTGCAAAAAGCAATTCTATAGCACGCTATAACAAGTATTTTTTTCGCAACACCATTTAAAAAATTTCCTTCAAAGAATAGAATTTTATAAAATAAACTTATTTATTTGATTCAGTTGTTTTAAAATATTTATTTCATAACATTTCACAAGTTTTTAGCTATCTTATTCAATGCACTGTTCTATTTTAGTTAAATTTAAGTTTTAACAATTTAAGATAAGATAAAATCCCGAATATTCTTTATTATTATTATGGGTGATATTTTTTGCTGATCAAACTAAATTTAATCTTCAAATCGAATACTCCACACATTCTAGAAGCGAATTTTAAATAAATCGCAAAATAAACTCCCTCAAGTTCTTTCTTATAAAGGTTTTTGTTGAAAAATAGTTACAGAAAAATAAAACTTTTAAAAATAACAGCAATTAAATATATTGATAATATTTTGAATGGAACACTTTAATCCCAACGTAGTTTCAAGATCTTAAAATTTAAAAAAAATTGTTAAATAAACCATTTTATTAGATATAAAAATATAAGATGAACCAAAATAACGTAAAATTCAAAAACTGAAAGAAAGACATTTGAATATAAATTTAAAAACGAAATTTAGCTAGGAAATCTACACGAATGTTGCCAAGCAAATTTTACATATAATCTTTAAATTAAATTTCTGTGGAACACTAAATTTCTAGTTAACTGTCATTAAATAACAGTCAATATTGACAAGTAGAAATGTTTTCAAATAGCGAGTATGTCCATATAATTCACCGCTTGGGAAAATTAATTCCTTTTATAACTTTTAATAATGCATTCTAACCAAATTTGTTTCATTTTTTTTTCTTTTCATGCCATCTGTTATTCTAATTTATTCAACGGTATATAATGCTGTTTGAAAATATAATTGTTCTACCTTAGAAGATATGAATTATAATTTTTAACAGCTAATGAATGTATCCAAATTTTAACACATATTCATCTGTATTATCAGTAAAAACAAATAATGAGAAATACAATTTTAAGAGATTACTGATCTAATAAAAAATAAACTCATAATTTATTCCAGATCTTGTGTCGAATCAAATTACTTCCAAACCTTACCTCTCAACATTTATTAATTCTTCTCTGAACTTAAACCTCAAAAAGCAATTAGAAACGACATAACAAAAACAATAAAAAAATCGTTCGTATACTCTCAAAGTTTTACAATTAAAACAGGGGGGAAACCTTTTATTAGAAAATATATAAAAGTAAAACCTTTTTATCGTTATTATATCGATTTTTGTCTTAGTTTTTATCGTCATCATTCCTCTTCGGAGATTAAGTTATCAGAGATAAAACCCCAATTTTTTTATTCATAAAATTTTAAATTATCGGAAAAGATGAAATTATGATACCAATCTTAATTATCTAACGGAAATTGTCCGGAATAAAGCAAAATTCTCAGGAGATTGGATAACTGAGGTATTTTACAGCATAAAGAGCTATAACTTTCAGAAATGATGTTGCAATTTGCATTAACGACTTTTCTTCTTTAAAATGCGTGTAAAAGACTAAGCCGGTCATTTCTTTTAACTGTGTTCTCATTAAGCAATAAAAACAACACTTGCCGTAAGAATTTCCGAGACCTTTAAAAAAAGAAGAAATGTTAAACACCCAAATTATATTAAACAAATGTGGCAGTGGCATTTTTCTTTCAAATCACATTAACTACTGCATGAAACGTGAGAGTTATAAAATTAACAAATCGAATGAACTATTTAGTTTCTTTGGTTTGTTTCTGCATACTTTGGCTCAAACCTTAGCATAATTTGTTTCATTTTTTGGGGCTTGTAGTCACAGATATTATTCATAATTCCCTCCAGGTTTTCGAATCGCTGTAGAGACGAATACAGCAAAAGACGAATTCAGCAACAACAAAAAAAGAATATTTGGAAGAATACAGAAACAATTCAAGTTTTATTCATATACTTTAAAGTATTCTAGGTGTGAAACCTTGGTTACATGACATACGACGATAGTCCAGTTCCTCCCAACTCTACTCAACCTGGAATATACTATCAATGCTATTGACACTGTGTGTTATTTTTTCCTGCAGTTTTGCTACATCACGCGGTAAAGGAGATACGAAACTTGGTCTTAAGGTATCCGACTACTTGCGACAACTTCTTTTTTTAAAAAATGGAGATTTGGGGATTTTTGGCTGTTTATAGATTTGTTTAGAACATTTTAAGAAAATTATGCTAAAATTAAGAAGAGAAAAAGAAACTATTATTACTAAAACTGGAAAAAATGGGTAAAAACTTATAAAAAGATAACATAAACGTGGCCCATTCTGTACCAAACGTTTCTGAACAAATTTTCAATTTTTCAATTCTGGTGTGTAGCTAATTAATCTATTCATTTTTTAAATGACCTATAGGATAAGAGATATTTTAGTTTTTACAAAAACTAGAGCACTTTATCTCGGTTACTATATGAAATTGCTTAAAAAAACAGTGATTATATTAACATAAGGGACTGTAAATTTTGTAAGGAAACAGTGATTGATAAATATGAAAGTTCAAACACTTCTACTATTACACAGAAAACATGCACAAAAAATTTCAGTTAATTATTTTTAAAACTTTTTTAGCAATCGCTGTCCCCGTTTGGGCATTTTGAAGAAAAAAACACACATTTCGAGTAAAACGCGTATTAAAATATGATATCTGCATCAGTAATGGCATCTGCTTTTACTAAAACACTTGTAGTTTTTACTCTAGTGAACGGAAATAATAAACTTGCTATTTTTAAAAAGCTAATGAGATGGCCTGTAAAATAGAACCATAAAAAAATTTGTCGATTTTTGGCAAAATTCACAATTTTAGGTTAGTCGTATACCTTAAGTGAAAAACAAAGTTTTCAAATAGCACGGATAACACACATCGTCAATAACGTTGGCAGTACCATGTTGAGTAAAGTGAAGCAGGAACTGGATTATCGTACTGATGTATGCCGCGTATAACCGAGGTTTTCCACATAGAACACCTGTTAAGTATGTAAGTAAAAACTTGAAATGTTTCTATATTCTTTCAAATGTTCTTTTTTGCTGTAATCGTTTTTTTTTTACTACAGCGTTTCGAAACCCTGGAGGAAATTACGAATAACCCTGCATGGGCAATGGTTTAATTCATTGTACTTTGAACGCAAAACTGACATTAGAGAGGTTTGTATTTGTTATAGCGCATAAAATTTGAATAAAATTTTAAATTTAATAAAAATATTTAAATTTTTTGAATTTTTTTAAATTGAAAAAGAAATTCTTAATGTTATAAGTGCTTTTAAATTAAAGGCATTTTATTTATCGACGCGTTATGGTTTTGACAAATATGTATACTTTTTAAAACATAGTTTCTGTTAAAAGAAAAAGTTGGCAACAGTGTGACACTTGAACTAATTGGCAGAGAAAACAAGACTGCTAATTTATAAGACTAAGACTGCCCATTATCATGGGGCTTAAACGTCACACAAATTTATGAACGATTGGCTGGAAACATGTGATTGAAGTCATGTGACTATGACGTCACATAAATTTAGTCCATTAACCGCGATGTGTGAATTATTTTTTAAACTTACATCACTTCTAATACTACCCAATTTATTTTAGATTCAGAGTAGATTACTTATGTATAATTAACGTTATTCAATGATTGTTGGTTGCATTCCTGTAGATATTTATTTCGCCTTTATAATGAGAACTGCATTCTGAACCTCTATTTATTGCATATCATGTTCTTTATATTTCTATTTTGCAGTTTATCTGGGATTAAGCCTACTATTTAATTAGAATTGTAATAAAAAATAGGTATAATAGACCTTAGTTTATTAATATTAAAAATCTGACCTATAAATATGTCTATAAAAGCTTCAACAAAGAACCATCTTTTATATTTTTCTTCTTAATCTCAAGACTAGAGCATAATCGAACTCACACTTTTGCGATACGCTATAGAATAAAAGACATAAATAATACAAAATTTAAAAGATTAACTTACCTTTGATAATAACTGTTCATATACATCTTCTTCTCATCAATGGGGCAACATATATTCCTACAAAGAAATAAAAACCATTTTTTAATTCCCCCCCCCAAATACATTCTTTTATTTATTCATCCGCAAGAAAACTTAATTAAAAACCAAACTTTTTTTATAATAGGAATTGAGATTATAAAGGTTCAAATTTTTAGTGACTGTTCGTGTGTTGTAACTACGCTTAAAACCGGATTTTTTTTTTTCATTTTTTTTTTCAAAAGCGTATAAATGAATTATTTTTTTTTGATATTTAGTCACTTGAATTAGATAATATAAACAAAGCTGTTGGAAGAATATTATTACAAGAAAAATTATTTAAATATAATTTCTGGGCAAGAAATGAGGAAAGAATGGCATAGACTGAAAACATTCTCCTTTCATGAAAAATGCTTCTATAATAACAATATTTTGCCCTACATATAGCTAAAACTTCTGTACAGAATTTGTGAACTAGGATTTTCGATATAAATACTTTGGGAGTGGATTTTTTTTCATATTTTTATATATAAGTATGGAGAAATTTTAGCAAAAAATAATAGTTTTTATTTTAATTTAAAGTAACTCTTAAAATAATGTGAATTTTTCACAATTCTTAGTTCAGGTTGTGTGGAGGAGTCTTAGTTACATAAAAGCAAAATATTACTGTTATAAAAAGAATTTTTCATTAATGAAACATTTTGAAAATGCGTCATTATTAGTTAATTTTCGCCAAAAAAATTGCTTTGACAAATTTTTTTTTGTTGTTATAACATTATTCAAACAATTTTGTATGCATATATTAATACAAATTGTAATGTTTGTCGGCTCTTTCTTCCCTCTAATCCCCCTTGTCTACTCTCGGACCAGGCTAGATGTGTGGGAAGAACTGAATAATCAGTCGACATGATTCACTCTAATTATTTTACTGTCACAAAATATCAAGCAAGCACAATTTTTATCTAATTAAGAATGATGATCAGTATGCAGAGGGCGAAGGTGAGATCCGTTAGCCTGGAGATAATATTACGGACCCTCAACTGATTCCACGATAACCTATACAGGCTCAATTTCAACTCCTCTGCGCTCTAATAAGTTACTCTTTATAACTTCTATTTAAATAAGGCTCAATATACCTGTGCTCTTGTGAAGTCCTACTGTTGAGGCCTTGCACGGTAATCTTTAATTGAATTCAATCACCTCCGAGCGATTTTCTCTTGGAATTCTTCGATGGATACTTTTATAAACTCAGATTTTCACTTAATCAATTCATGATCCTCCACTCACCAACTAACTCTCAAAACTCGCGAATACAGAATTTATATAATATACTTAATTTGCATAATCACGTTTTCTTCCTTCGGTGCAAGTTGGTTGGTCAAATTATTTCCCCAAAAGAGTCCCAAGGGTTAATCATAGACGCGTATAGATCCGTCACAAACTAACTTTTTAAAAAATTTCATTTATACGTTTTTTTTTTCAAAATTACGGTTCCGTAAGTAGTCGGTCACCTTAATTTAACATACTTGGCGATTTTCCAGAAATTCAAATTTCCTTCAACATTTCAACTTATTAATGCCTGACAAGGGGTGAACTTATCAACCTAAAATACATTTATCAGAAACAGATAGCTTCAACGAAAATCATTAACAATTCCACACAATCTAAATCAACTATACAAGGGATAAAATCCTTTATTTTTACCCCTGTTCAATCCCAATTCCTCCATCCTTTACATTTATTCCTGTTATTTCCTATGTTCTAGATAGCTTTCATGATTTGATATATATACGAGAGCTTACAAATATCCATTATCTACTAAACAGATAGTATATACCATTGTATTTAAGTGAAAAGTTATCTCTTTTTATTTTCTCACAGGTATTTAATGAAACCCGTTCTTTTGCTGCGATAACTATGGGAAGGACACTATTTTGCCGGGCTTGTGTAAAAGTGTGGTTCGGTCAATCAGTGTCACTACTACAGTGATGGTTGCCAAGTTTCCGAGATTAGTGGGGAATGGGGACAAAAGAGCTCCATTTTTCATAAAAGTCCTATAAGATATCGCTTGGGACTAGTTTAAAGATAGGACGTTTACCTGTAACGACTGAAAAGAATTTCTCAGTTGCGCGTGTAGAGTATCTTCTTTTAAGTTTACAACATCAGTAATGTATATATTCTGCGGAAATACTAGAACTTAGTTTATTACTTTAAAGTTGAAAATAATTTTCGTAAAAGATCTAAAAGTTAATATTTAGAGAAATAAATGCGAAGGGAACTTTTTCATATGAGCTTTTGACAAGAATTTCGTTTAATGCTGTTGCAAATCGTTTTCTCAGATTTTTGTACTACAAGTTGTTTTTCTAATATTGTATAGAATTTATCAATAACGAATATTGTATAGAATTTATCAATAATGAATATTATATAGAATTTATCAATAATGAATATATAAAAGAATATTATTCATAAAGTAGCAGTAATTCTTTAGAACAGTGCTTCTCAAACTTTCAGACTTGCGACCCAATAAGCAATCATGATTTTCATTGTGCCATACAAAGAGATATATAAATATTTACAGTAATACTCTAAACTTAAGGTAGAACTGAGTGACAACCACGTAAGTCGAGGTATAATTTCGCATATAAATACATATAAAATATTTTTAGTTGGGGCCGGAGACGAAAGAAAATAATAATTGAGAAAAAAACTGCTTAATAAAGTCTTAGATAACAAATACATAATCTCAAACCGAAGTTATTTTGATGTTGAAGGTTTCATAAAATGTAACAAAGTTGTCTATGGCTCAAAGATTTTTTTTCTCTCCCGCGAAATTTCCTTGTAGCATGCTAATAGTTTTTTAGCCATTCTTCTGATGAAACAATACACTCTTCTTTGAAGTCTATATTTTCTGAAATTTGGGACCATTTTTCAATCAAACAGAGACCTTCTATCAATTCCCAACCGTCATTCCATCCTCTGAATGAACAGGGCTTAAAGACTTTTTTTAATGTTTTGTTCTTGCTCGTTCATTTCTATGAACTCATCAATTGTATAACGATTATAAAATCTAATAACTAACACGCTCCTTAGATAAGAAATAAATAAGACAAAATAAATTTTAATGGCTAAGCGTCGGCTCCATGCGATACGTACATTAGCTAAACAGGAGCGAATAATCGAGTTGCGAAGCTCTCAAACAAAAGACGAATCGACGAGATTTGAAAATCGCGTGACTCCAGATTCGCGTAAGTCGAGGCATTACTGTATAGAGAGATAGAGAGAGACATCTAGAGAATGATATAGAGAGAGACATCTAGAGAATGATATAGAGAGAGACATCTAGAGATATAGAGAGAGACATCTAGAGAATGATATAGAGAGAGACATCTAGAGAATTATATAGAGAGAGACATCTAGAGAAAGAGACATCTAAAGAAAGATAGAGACTTGAGAAAGATAAAGAGACTAGAGAAAGATAAAGAGACTAGAGAAAGATAGAAGAGACATCTAGAGAAAGATAGAGATAGAGAGACATCTAGAGAAAGATAGAGATAGAGAGACATCTAGAGAAAGATAGAGATAGAGAGACATTTAGAGAAAGATAGAGGGACATCTAAAGAAAGATAAAGAGAGAGACTAGAGAAAGATAGAGAGAGACTAGAGAAAGATAGAGACATCTATAGAAAGATATATTGAGAGAGACATCTAGAGAAAGATATAGAAAAAAGTATAGAGACATCTGGAAAAGATAGAGAGACATATGAAGAAAGATATAGAGAGAAACATCTAGAAAAGAGAGTCATATGAAGAAAGATAGAGAGAAATTTAGACAAGGATATAGAGAGACATCTAGAAAAAGATAAAGAGAGACATCTGGAGAAAGAAAAAGAGACATCTAGAGAAAGATAAAGAGACATCTAGAGAAAGATATAGAGACATCTAAGAAAGATAGAGACATCTAAAGAAAGATAGACATCTAAAGAAAGATAAAGACATCTAAAGAAAGATAAAGACATCTAAAGAAAGATAAAGACATCTAAAGAAAGATAGAGACATCTAAAGAAAGATAGAGACATCTAAAGAAAGATAGAGACATCTAAAGAAAGATAGAGACATCTAAAGAAAGATAGAGACATCTAAAGAAATATAGAGCCATCTAAAGAAAGATAGAGAGGCATATAAAGATATAGAGAGCGAATGATACATATAGAGAGAAGTCTAGATGTATATAGAGAGAGATAGATACATATAGAGTGGAAAAAGAGAAACGGAAAAATCGCTTGTACAAATTGTCACAATTCATTTATAATGCACCAAGTTTAAGTTAAGTTTTTAACATATATTTCGTAGTAGATATTACTTACTTCACACTAACATTATATTAAACTGATTTATATTTTTCGCAAGTAGACTCTTCATTTGTTTTTCCTCTCAAAATGAAAGTTCTAGTAATGTTTTGGTGGAATTAAAAAAATATTTGAATGATTTGCTTGATTTCTTTCTAAATATCTGAAAAATTAATTCAACAGAATCTGCAGGAACTTTACGGTTGTAAATAGGAAAATTCTTTTTTTCCTTATGACAATTCTTTTATGAACGATGACTCAAACCTACAATGAATGCTTTCCAAAAAGAAATTACACAGTTACCAAAATCCTCCAATTCTATGGAAATCCAAAAGTACTTTGTGTTTAAAAATAAAAATATCAGTAACCGACAACTGATTTTTACATTATGATTCTCGCTCTTGAATTTAACGAACAGCAGCCGTAATTGATTAATATTGATTGTTTTTGATGGATTTATGTAACTAATCTACATTTCTCTGACATTTTCGACAAATTTCTGAAGCTCCTATTAATTGTCTAGGGAAAAAAAAGATTCTTACATGGCCAGTGTTCATAAATCCACATTCTTAGGAATAAATGGTCCTAGGAGTACAACGTGAGAACAGGTTTTAAGAGGCTTAAGTTGAACTAATCCTATTCCCCTCGGAGGATTTTGTATCATTAGCCAACACTTTGAAGATTGCATCAAGAAATAATACGTAACATTAAGGCAACCTAATGAAAGATTAAGCTTCTAAATTTCACGAAATAACAAGAGCTCTAAAAAATATCACGTTTAAAACGAATCGATAGGAATACGATTAAAAAGGCTATTAAATTAGATTGCCAGAAATTAGGATTAAAAATAAAAATAATTAATATTAACTTTTTCGAAGTGCCTTAAAAGATATAATTAATACATCGTTTATATATAATTAATGAAAATAATGAGGGGAAATTTCTACTTAAAAAAAAGGATAGAATTCCACTTCAAAAATCGAAATTATCAAAAATATCCTTGGTACTCGAAATGTTTCCAGAAACTATACTTTCTAAAGTTTTGTTTTCTTTTGTACAACTTCTCTGGATTATATATATATATAAACTGGAGCCTTTGAAAATTTTCCAAAAGGAAGAGAGAAAAAAATACATAAATCAATTTATTCTTAACGGGAAATCTTTATTCTATATACGTAACCAATTATAATCGAAATACTTTTAAATAAAAGAATGTTTTCAAAGGTACACCCTTACTCGAGAAAACTAAATTAATGAAAGAACTCGTGCTTTCTCTTCATTTAAGACGCTTTGTTCCGTCGTGAGAATTTGGGGAAGAAATTAAAAGCGGAAATCCTTTTAAGTTTCGGAAATAAGTATTTCAAATCGTTAGGGAATTTATTGTTCTATCTTTTCCCATTTTCACACAGGCGCGTTCCTACATTTCCGAATAGCATGTGTTGTTTTTTATTATTTATTTTTATTTTTCGTTATAGTTACTCTCTTAATGATGTGAAATGCACTTCTAAGACTGAAAAATTCACCCGAATAATGAGTGTAAATTTTTTTTTAAATTTCACTGTATTTTTTAAAACAACAATAGCGACTGTAAATCAATTATAAATTAATGATTCATTATTAAAAAACATAAGTGCTGATTATTTTTATTAAAATATAATGTCAGTTACCGTAAAATCCAGCGTATAACGCACACTTTTAACACAAAAAGATTGAAATTTACGGGTGGGCGTTATTAGCCGGATATAAAAATGATACCTTCAAAAATAAAAGAAATAAGTATAAAAAATAGACTTATGTGTAGATTGGAATGCTGATTATTTATAAGAAATGACATACCTAAAGAACTGAAAGGGTTGTAGTTCTAGAAATACACTACTTTTTCAATAGCCTGGGATAATACCTTGAAAAATTTATTTCAAAACATAAAAGAATTGCACACGTACATTCCGGGTTTTTTTTTTTAAGAAACAGGGCACACGTTATACGGGGAATACACCTAAAAAATTTATCTAAAATATACCAAAAAGCTTGAAAATATAAGTGCGCGTTATACATCAGATTTTAACAGTACATAAGAATTTTTAATTTTCTAAGACAGGGACGGGCAAATAGCGTCAAGACAATCAGAAAAACAAGTAGACCAAAAATTCTCTCTATTTTGGTGTCAAACATATGTTTGTGAGAGCAAAGTTTTTCTTACATGAAGATCAACATGGGTAAATATAAATGCAGCACAGGATAATAGATGACATTAACTTGCAGGTTGTGATGAAAATTTCACACAACACAAACAATCTCACTTACTGATTTGAAGAAAGTTCTAGAAAAGTAAGATAGGGTATATGTGTCTCATTAAACTGATTCTAAAATTAAATGTAATTTTTTCCATCTATAGATATGAAATTAGCACAAAAAATTAAACCACCTCTATTTTATTCAATTTCTACTCTATTAGTTCACACTCTCTATTTATTTATATATTTATCTTGTTCAAATTTTCAATCGTTAATGAATTTTAAAGCACTTAGTTCAGCTGAAATTTTATATACACGATTATTTTGGATGACAATACAGTACTTAAATTATAATTAATTAAAATTAATTGATTAAAACTAATTATTCAAAGAATTACAAATGCAGTCACGTTGGCATCATTTTTGGCGACTTAGTGACCATTTTGGCCACTTCTGTCAAAATTTCAAAAGGTTTTTTTCTCACATTTTAAAGCACTCGTTTGAGCTTAAATTTTTTATACTCTATTGTTTTGGGTGACAATGCGATAATTTAATTATTATTAAATAAAATTAATTGACTGAAATTAATTTTTTGAAGAATTACAGTTACAACCACGTTGGCTTCATTTTTAACGACTTGGGTCAAAATCTAACAGATTTTTTTTCTCTCGTTTCAAAGCATTCAATTGAACTGAAATTTTATATACACGATTGTTTTGGATGACACACAATACGATATTTTAATGATATCTTTCAAAACTTAATTGCCACTTAATATTGTGATTCTGTAATATGTATATACATATTTATACTCATTGAAACTATTTAATAAAAAGTAACTAAAATAATTTTTTTTGTTGATCTAAGTAGGAATTGACTTAATTATATATATATATATTACTTATTTAACATATTTACTGATTT
Source organism: Trichonephila clavata (assembly GCA_019973975.1). NCBI lineage: Eukaryota > Metazoa > Arthropoda > Arachnida > Araneae > Nephilidae > Trichonephila > Trichonephila clavata. The sequence continues at coordinate 303,578 of BMAO01034291.1, read as the reverse complement.
TTATGATATAATTAATACCTTTTCTGAGTTGCATATTTGACTGTTGTTTTGTTACGAATGCCACCTTATCGTCAATAACATCAGATCAAGGCCCCGAAATCCATCACTTCAAAGGGCTGCATATACGCCTGTCGTTAGCCATAGCTTTGAGCACCATATAGGTGACAGTACGTTTTGGCTCGATTCCACCCCAATTTTGAGGGAGAACACCCTGGGGTGGCCAAGGGACTCTCGCCTCTCTTCCCCTTCCGCCAACCTCATGAGAGGACTTGCGGCTCAACGGCTATTTAGAGTACCCCCCCCCCTGCCGCGAATACACTATACTTCTGCAAACATCCATGCTTTCTACGGGATTCAAACCCAGGCCCAACGGCACAGAAGTCAGTGTCACTAACCACTATATCGGATGGGTGACGAAAGTTTAACTAATGAATGCAATCATTTTAAAAAGGTTCCAGCCTTCGGTATCCTCCTACAATCTACCCCTCGAGTGAAAACAACTACCCACCCCTGTTCTAAGACATTAATATTATTTAATCACTTATGTAATATTTAAAATGATTAAGAACTGTTTAAAAAATGTTCAACGTTAATTTCGTTTTCCGGAGGAAAAATACTTATTAACTAGCAGTAAATATTTTCTAAGCGTAAATAATTCACAGAAATAGTTTATTATTTATGGTATTAATTATCTCTCAGTGATAAACTATCATTCAAATTTTTAAGTTTGATATTTCCAAAACTGGAGGAAACCATTCAGAAGTTAAATAAGGAATCTAATTATATATTTATTCGTGCTTAAAACAAAAAAAACCCCTGAAAAACGCAATTAAAGTTTATAATTCACTATTTATCTTAAGGTAATTAGTTCCAATTTTCTTAGCTTAACTAATGAGATTTTGGACAAAGGTAGTTAAAAACGTTTTAAATAAAAAACTAATTTTTTGCGCTTTATTTTGTTTAGCTCTATTGAAGTAAACAGCTCTTAAACACTGAATGAATGTCAAATAATTTATCTTGAAAATAATATCACCTATTTATTAAATGAAATATTCCTTTAAAATATTAAATTTCGATCGTGGCAGACAAAACAGTCTTTTGTGAAATCGTGTTTATAACCTTTAACTATTCGAGACCGTGACTAGGTACCAAGGTCAAATACTTGCAAATCAAAGCTCTAAATTTTTAAAACTTTTATGATTGAAAAAAAACTTTAAACAAGTACCGAACGTTTTTCTTAATATAGCATCCATTTAAGAAGCCGTTTAATTTTACTTGCTGTAATTTTTGCAGAGAGCGGTCATGAAAAAAATTCGTTAAACTACGTAACACATCGCTTAAATTAATTAATACTTCTCTGGATCTAAGAGAATTCGTATACGTTATTAACTAAATAAAAAATGCAAAAAGTTTGAAGTTAAGCAACAAGCTGGATATTAAAACAATTAGTTTTTAATTATTTTCTCATTTATTTGAATTTTTATTACAAAAAAATACTTTTTTTCTTTTTAATTGTATGTATTAAGTAAAGAAAACTTTTTGTTTCACTTCGTATTCATTAAAAAATTAATTTTGAGTATTTTTTTCAAGTGCCGAAAAAAGTATTAAGAAACTTTATCACATCACTCGCATCAAAAAACATTAATATGCATTTAAATCATTCATTTTTTATTTCAATATTAAGTGCCCATTCATCATTTGTAATTAATTTTCAAATTTGATTTTCCCTTTGAATTTTGTTACGTATTATTTTTAACGCTAATAGAGGAATACTAAAATCTTCAGATGTAAGAAAAAATTAAGTCCACTTCATTATGTTTTCTTACACGTGTTTTGTTTAAAGATAATTAAAATTTAACAGGATTACTTTTTACTCAAATAGTTAATTATTATTTGCAATTATTTAAACCTCAAAACCCCTTTTAATTACCATATTCAAAAAACACCACCAATTTCTGATGTCTTTTAATTTGTTGATATTCTTATCACACTTAATTCCTGTATAAGATTTCGTAAAATTGATTCCGTATTTATATATAACCGCCCCTCCCTCCACTGGTGACTTTTGGCGAACAGCAACAAACCTTTGGCGAATTTAAACAAATTTTAACAATGAGCCTTAAGAAAGTTATCACATAGGTCGTCTTCTCATTTCCTTCGGACTCTTATGTCTTTGTAAAACACTGATGACCTCCCCTCTAGATTGCTCTAGAGATTTTTCTCTACTTTGGACTGTCCTCCAAACTGGTACTTGCTTTTTTCTACCTCCACCTTTCCACCTTGTACTAGCGCACAGATATACTAGTACTTACATAGAAGTCCTATATCACTGGCTTGCGCGATATTTGTCCAGTTTAAATTTCAAAAAAATCATAGCAATGGCTCAACAGCGCACATAAAAATCTTTCAAGGGGGGAGTCCATGGTCGGAAGTCCCCCGACTCGTATCGAACCTCAAGGAAACACCAACTGATTCTTCTGATTTGTCGATTTTGTTAACAAAAAACAGTAAAAAATAAATTATTGAATTAATAAGTAGCATTAATTAATAAAATAAATTGTTAATTACAAGTACTTAATTAAATTTTACGTAATAAATATATAGGATTATCCTCAATCGAAAAAAACTCAAGGACTTTGGGGGGGTCCGGACCCCTAGGACACCCCCCTTGTGTGGCCCCCCTGCAATAGCTACATTTATTGGACATCATAGTCACATGGTAGCTGCAATCACATGTTTCTATCCAATCAGCTCAGGAGTTCATGTGACGTCATAGTCACGTGATGAATATAATCACATGTTTCAAACCAATCAGTTCATGAATTTCGCTGTTGCCAACTTTTACTTTTTGCAGAAACTTTCTTTCAAAAAATACATTTTTGTCAACAATAATAAAGCACATAAATAAAATTAACTTAATTTACAACAACGCGCATAATATAAGATTTTTTTTTAAATTTTGAAAATCTTCACAAATTTTGAAATTTTATTACTTGAACATCTTTACCCAATTATCAGATTTGAAATTTTATCTTAATTTTACTAGTAGAATAACAAGTACAAGTATAATAAGTACAAGTCAGTTTTGAATCCATTGGAGAACACGTGACTGCATTATCATATGACCATCATGAATTTACAACGATGGTATCAAATTGGTTGCCAAAATTTGTGAAGACTTCGGATATTAATATTTGGCGATAAATCGCTTTAAAATAAAAATACTATGTAAGTACCATCAATTTCTTTTAAAAAGCATCTAAAGACTGTAGAAAATTAAAAGTTCAAATTTCTAAATATATGTTACTCAAAATATTTATTTTACAATATATTGAATTCATCTCCAGACAAGAAAGACTAGAACTTTTAAATATATAAAAGTTCTTCGATTCTTTTCTGTAAAAAATACTAAAAAACCCTAATTCAATATTTTAATGTACTTCTTCTAACCTTTTGCTTTTATTATACCAAATAGTTTTTTTTTAATTCACAGTTCTCTCTTCTAATATTTTATTTCTTTTAAATTTAATTTCTTCTGGATATTTCATTTCCTTTAAACTCTACTCGATTTTAAACACAAAATCTTACTTTACTTTTTACTTTTCGAAGTTTGTTGGAATAAGAAGTGCTCTGGATCCGATATTTAAAAATAACAAAAACTACACCCAAGAGGGGACACAAGAACACCCGAGTTATTTTAATGGGAAAAGGGGGATTCATCGAAATGTGTGTCGGATCATTTTCCTGGGAGGGAAAAAAGGGGGGTCGCAGAAAAATGAAAGTCATCAAAACTTATTCTTAGTTAAGTCGATTTTTAGATGAGTTGTAATCTGAAGAAATTCTAGATGCCGATTTTGTCGATTGTCGCTCAATCAGATAGTCTATCTATTCATACAGATTGTTAAGACATTAATGCTTTTTTATTATAGGGGATCCAAAGCCTAGAATAGTGTGAAGTACATTTCTTTTTTCCTTTTCAATCGAAATCTAAGAGAAATCTCTAAGAAATTTCCTTTTTGATTATGTTATTTTTTTCTTGCATAGAAATAACACTCAGGTCGTAATGAATCAATGCATTCGATATTTTTTATACTGGTGTTGCAATCTGAAATAACACGAGGGCTATTGGTGATTGAGCTTGCAATTCTGTGCCACGTTCAAGTGGCAAAAACAACAGATCTCGCATCTCTTAACTGCCACGTTTTGCCAATTAAGCCAGAACAGATTTAACTTGCATCAGATTCTCCAAGCCAGAGGTGGGCGGACTTTTCCAGAGTATGGGCTAATCCTAATGTTTTTACAGTGTTTCGGTCCATCTACAGTGGCCATTCTGTTTTCTATTCTTAACACTTCTTGTTGACATTGTACCCCTCTTTTAAAGTATGACAGATCACTATTTTTTGTAATTTAACACAAAATTGTCAAATTGAATGCTTGAACCGCTATGAACGACTGTTAGACCGTAGACATATTCAATACCGTGAGCAGAGAACATACGTGAACTGATTAATCTGAAACCGACATACAGTAGAACGTCGTTCATCCGAATCAATTCGGACCAGACACCGTTCGGATACGCGATTGTTCGGATAACTGAAAACCGAATGTGATTCATGCAGTAAATGAAACCGGACACTATACTAATATTTAAAATCATCCCATGCGGGAAACGTGCTTGAAGAAAAAAGCAAAGTAGGTGCAAAATGTCGCAATTTTATCTTTATTGTGGAAAATCATGACTTATTTTTCGCTGTACCATTGTACACCTTCGTGTTTTCGCTACAAGGTCTTCGATTCTCTTGAGCAGCAGTTGAGTAGGACAGCATTTTGATTGTTGTTTGTATCACTCCATAGCTGTCTCTAACGCAAAAAAGGCGTCAGCATTTGATGGATCCTTGCTACTTTCGTTGTTGTGTTGTCCTCGTTTTCATCCATTTCATCGTCGACAGGGTCGGATTTTTCTTGCGTATGAGTGAGTGAATATTAACGTCCCACTTTTCAGCTACACGAGGGCTTTTGGGGACGGTCCGCGTAATTTTGAACCATGGTCAAGTGACGCGGACGACACCTGAGCTGGCACCCCTTCTCCTAACTACCACACCACACCAACGGGAGGACGTTTGAGCTTTCGACAGATTTTACGTGCATCGCTCCCCTACACGACGGGTCTTCAGTGGTACTAGGACCAAACTCATGACATGCTAGCCACGATCCGATGCCTAGACCACTCGGCTACCACGGCCACCGGATTTTTCTTGCACGGAAGTTCCAATCTCGTCATCATTTAGCATTTGAAATCCACAGTCTTCTACATCGCATACCATCCAGGTGTCTACATCAACAAAACTCAATAAAAGAGCACGTATACACCCCCTCACTTGGAAACAAACTAATCTAATATTCGGCGCAGATGTTTACCAAATCATACAACTTAAATTTCCCAAATATCCCTCACATTGGGTTTTCCCGTCACTTTTTGGCCTCACGCGAAACAACTGTTGAGCATTGCATTGTTCGAAAACGTATCCGGACTTTGGTTCGGATATTTGACGCTACGGATCATAAAAATGTTCGGATAAACGACGTTCTTCTGTACATACTTAATTTGTTTACTACCAACTCCCGAGCCTTCGCGGGACATGATATCAACTCGAGAACATAACCCCGTGGAGGCAGGAGGTATAGGATAATGTCTCAATAGCCAATCCCATGCCACCGCTGAAAGATCTGCGTATCAACATTTGTTCTCCCCCTTCCGTCGGCGGGTGGGGGGGGATTTCTTTATGCGGCTGACATCGCAGTGATCGCTTTTCTCCCCTACAGTGGCAGGGAACGTGTTAAGCGTCATCGTGCGGTGGCAATAAAGGAACATCTGTCGTCTACATATTTATCGAATCATTTGCTTAACACAGCATCACTCGCGTAAAAAAACGACCTAAAGTTTTCGCGCAGGGTGTGCCATACCCAAGGGTGTTTACATTGTGTTTTTACCGTACAATTTGTACACAAAGTTTAAAAAGGAAGAAAAGTAGGAAGTACAACATGTTTATTACGTTTTTCACACGGAAATTTAGTTTTTTCTGTTCTTTTTACAAGGGCATTCAGTGCATTGTTTATACACTCCGCTAATTAAGTCGTGAGTCAGTGCGATGTTTTCACTGGATCTTAATTTCTTTTTTTAAATCTGTATCTTTTTCAAACTAAACATATAGGAGTAAATTTCTTTATTGTTTAAATTTAAAAATTTTGGAATTTCTTTTTTATTTCTCTTATTTTGTGTCCCAGCAATAGTTTTTTTTTCTTCAAAAGTTCATCTGAAAGTGGATAAGATATGTACCAGTTATCTCCTTAAAATTACATTCTTCTCAAATGTTTTTGTGTGTCCCTACATATAAAACATTTATTTTTAACAGTGTCTCCATTTTCTAAACCTGGATCGATTTCAGTGGAGGAATCATACTTGCTGTTATACTCTTCGTTTGCTTTTCCTTCATCATAACCGCAAAGAGAATTTCTTCATCTGAAAATACTGTTGTACTATATCTATTAAATACACTATTTTTTAAATTACTTTTGTCATCATAACTACAATAATACACCATAGAATAAGGAAGATTTTAAAGCGTACTCCTGTATCAAAAAATGTAACTCAACTTCACGCTCATGGTGTGACACACCCAAGGGAGTGTTATCTAAAGATCTATTTTAAAAATTCTCTGACAGGCTTGATTCCCTTGAAGGTTATGACCTTAAAGTCAACTAGACCAGGAATCATCCATTTTCCAAAAAAAGGTTTAGCAGGAGCGTTGAAAAAAAGTTAGACGGTGGGTATGACACACCCTGCGCGAGTAGTGCCAGGTTAAGTAAACCGTCACATCCGTTCTAAAAAGCCGATTCTCCAATTCAGCTGTCTTAGGTGTTCCATGAATATGATACTTTTAGTATGAGCGTCTTAAATGTTAATAAAGGTGATCCCCCTAAAATGTCCTGTCGATCGACTTAATGCTTATTTTTGCTCTAAGCGGCGGATTTTTAGCTGCACCAGGACTCGAACGCATGACTCGTGGTCCACGAGTTCAAGACCAGGATCCCCGAAGAAGAGAGGCTCACATAGTAAAGGTTTAATAGTATCAAGTCAGTCTCCCAGTGGTACCCGATTGCATTTAACTAACTGAAGTATTACTAGTCATACAGGTACTAACTCGTATCACTCCTTTTTTTAACTGTAAAACATATTGGCAAAAAAACTTCATCCTTTTGAACTCTGATCAAATGACGAAGACTACATCTTAACTGGTATCTGATTCTCTTAACCCGGGTTCAAGGTGCGGGGTGATTGAGATCAAACTGAGCTAAAATGTTTCAAATATGCGTGACTTTAATAAAAGACACAAATCACAGACACTTTTCGCTAAGATTACAGGAATATTATTTGCAGGCAAAACTGTCATATTTTGTTCAAGTTATTGTAGTTTTATTGTTCTTTGATGATCGCCAAATAACATGCTGAACTTTTTCCTTGCTTGTGTCTTTTCGAAAGGACGTAGTGTCTTATGGTACACTTGTAGCTTCATATTTCTCTTGATGGAGTTTTTTAGTTAGCATTTGAAAACTTTACTTTTAACTTAAATGTTCATCTCTTTTCTCCAATAGAGATCTCACAGATGCGGCTTCTTTCTTTATATTCTGTTCATTTACATTTTATATTCTATTCATTTACATTTAAAATCCAGAATGTGTCATACAAAACAGCAATCAAAACCACTAAGTCGTTCACAGGGGAAATATGTTGCCTTTTCATAGAAAATATTTTGGAACAAAAGTGGTCGCGCGGGAAACTCATTCACTCTAAGTACCTTGAAGTTGAAAGAAAACGTTTGTCGTTCCCTATAAAGAGGGAGATATGTAACAAATATATTTTAGTGTACAGGAAAACTGTCATATAGGAGGACACTGATAAGGTCATTTGTAGCAAATAAACAGTTTTCCCAAAATTCAAGATTTCATGAGCCTGGGGTGATTCTGAGCCCGCGTGATCGCTCCCGGTTTAAACTCCACACCATGCTACAAGACATCTTTGAGAGCTAATTACTTGATTAAATTGGAATTCTAATCTAATTTATCAAGGATCCAAAACCCGAAGTTTATTCCAAGAATGTATGCGACCAAACACGTTAAAGTCCTAACTCCAAACAACATTATCGAATGAAATAGAGATTTCCTACACCCTTTGATAAATTACATCTTAAAGTAACGATCTGATTTAACTGTACAGATGCCATTCTCGTTTATTTGATTCTGGCTCAAAATATATAATGTAGACTGTTTCCAATAGACCTAGCACAGCACTATAACGATTCTAATTTAACTATAATTAACTTCATCGGTTTCTTACGATTTTTGGTGCTTACGTATTATTGCAACCGTATTGACGACATTATATGAATTTTAGCACATGGTTGCCTATTTAGCACATACAATACGTGTGAAATCGGGGTTGCTAACGGCAAGTTATCTTGAAAGTTGGCATTGTTGCAATAGTACGTAAGTACTCGTGTTACTGATGATAAGTTTGCGATTTAAAAGCTACAGATTTGTTCATAGTTTATATTTAATTAGTTTAAAGGCATATTAGAACTTGAAAATGTCTTTTTAGAAATAATTACTTTATAACCTAATCAGGGCTATAAAATGTAAAGTCAACATCTCAGCTAACATGGCATTCTAAAAACAATGTTTTAACTGTCTCTTATTGTCCTAGATTCTCAGTATATCAAATTGTAATTAATAGTCAATACAACTCAAATTAAATATGGTGAAAGACTAAAAAATTTTACGGCATCTTAAAATTATCATTTTTCCCTAAAAATAATAAAAATAAGAGTTTTGTCAATTTTTGCTCACAAGAAATCACCAGAACTTATCTTGAAAAATGGGATTTTTTTTCATGTGCATATGTTTTACACTTATTACATTTTTTTCATGAGCACCATGTATTTATATTTTTGTAGAAAATTGTTTAATTTTGTTGTACGTTCATTATGGCTTGTACGTATTAAAATACATCTGTCTAGCAGATGTTTTTAAATAGAACTTATTTTACAAAGTAAAGTTTATAATATAAATTTTTCTTTTTTAATTATTTAAAAGAAATGATAATTAAGACGGTAAAAAAACATCAACTAAAACTTAATTTCATAATAAGTCATACTTATATTTATTGAGTTTATTTTTGTGATATGCATTTATATCTACTTATAAAACTCTTCTAACAACTGCGTCAATACAAATTTCAATAAATTAATATGAAAGAAAAAAAATTCATCTAAATCTATAAATAAAACAAAGAAATGTTCGCGAAAAGTAACTGAATAAATTACTGGGAAATATCAAATAGTTACAAAACATTACTATACATAACATACAATTACTTTACTTTACAATAGTTTTGATTATTTAATGATAAAAAGCTGAATGTTTAGAAACTGCCACGAGACAAAAGAAAATCCAAAATATAATTCATGCATTCATCTTCCAATAATCCTTTTTCATCGTGAATAGTTGCAGTATTAAATAATCACAAACAAAATAAAAGATGAATAAATTATTTATCAACATTATTACTCTTCTTTCAAGGATCTCATTTAATAATTTTTCCGTTTAGGAAATGCTTTTATTTCATATCATTTCTTTTTAGAAAGTATCGCAACGAAACACGGATTAGCAATTCCGTATCGAAAACTCATTGTTGTGAATTAATTTAATCAACAACAATGAGAAATTTTTATGTATTTAAATATTAAAGAAATGTAAATATAATCAGAAATACATTCAAAGTTTTTTTTATTTCAAAATCCAATGAGATGAATATAAAAGACAAAGAAAAAATTTTAGAAACGCTTTTGCTGAATTTATACATATTTTCTTTGAAAATGTTATAAACTGTTTCTTAGAGAGTTACTTTTATATTCTTACGTTTTATACAACAAAAAGTATTTTCAAATCCTATGATACACAGAGATGCTATTTAAGAATGCAGAAAATTCAGTTTCGAGATATAAAAGTTGGGGAAAAAATGAAACTTAGAATGCAAAGCTTTTCTTTTAAGAAATCCTTAATAATATTGTTTTTCGTGTAACGAATATAGAATAAATGTATCTTTAGAGAACATGCTGCGTTATGCAAGCTCGTAAATTATACACTTAAATATTCTTGTTTTTTTTTTGTCTTATTAGTTCTTTAAGTTAAATACAGATTGAAGTTCGAATCTTATTCAAAGCTAGTTTTAATATTTAATAATGGCAAAGGAGTTATTAGTTTAAACTATTTTATTGGCTCTCTCATGTCATTGCTGAATCACAAATGATTTGTGATAACATTGAATAAATGACTAAAAAGAAAAAAACATAACATAGGAACAAAATGGCATTTTATTACATAATACTAATTATTAATTTTGTGGGGGTGGCATCTAATAAGCCAGTAACATCCTCCGGACTGAAATGATCATTTTGGTCCAGTGGTATGGTACGTGCTTACGGAACCAAAGGTCATGAGTTCTATCTTCCTACATTGGTGACCTTGACGCTGAACAAAGAAAAACGCAACCTTCGCGCAGCTGTGGTGGCGCCATCTACCTACCGCAAGAGCAATCAAAGCCGTCAGACCCAACTGACACAACAGCAACACGCTCGCCATAACAAATATACGATAAAAAATTATATCGGCCATAACTATATCGGCTCAAAGGATATGGCTTTGAAATCCTTAGTAAAGTCCGGCTTGAAGCCCAAAACCTGACTTTGCAGAAGGGGGGGGCCTAATATTTTCCGTAACTAACACTGGTCCCACGCCACTTTAGTGAGAATTTTGCAGCTATGTTGGCTTTTACGCGTTCTAGCCGCCACGCTCTATGCTGTCATTTTTCTTAGAGTTGACTTTCCAAGAAAACTGTCTGTAGTGATAAAAGAGACACCCCCTGGCGAAACGCCATAGAAAATATTTTCCTCCAAAAAGATTTCCTCTTTTTTTTCACTTTATTCAAAATAGCAGGACTTATTACCCATCTTTAAAAATGACTTTCCAAAAATAAAAGTTTATGTTTTCCTTAGAAACGAAGCAAATTTATTGTTGATAAAAAAAGAGACATTATTCAAGTGCGATACATATTAAAATATAATTTTCTTCAAACGAATGTTAAATCGAGGCAGATTGTTGCACATGGGGTATTAATGGGTAATACTTCATTGGTAGTTGAAAGATTGCATTGTTTTTAATTGCTTTTTATGATATTTTATAATTTTTTCAAAAAAAAAATTATGATCGAATATTATTCAAGATAATAAAATATGAAAAAGAATTTTACTACGCCTCTTTTTCTTTTCCTTTATAATAAATCAAGGGGAAAAATCTGTCTAAACTGTTGATGTGTTGCGGAAGTTTGGAAAGTGAGATTTCGGCTCAAGTGTCTTCCTTGTTACTTTGACTACTTATTTCCTGTACACTAATTATTGTTTTCAATTAAAAAATAAAAATTTTCATTTTTTGTGTATTGAATAATATCTTTTGTTTGAATGTAAATTTAATTTTTTCTCATTTAATTTTTGGTTTTGTATGTATCAAAATCGATGATAGAACTACAAATAATTTTTCTATAAATCTAAATATGGCTGGAGTAATTTGGTGATAAGAAATACGTTTTGTTGAATTGGCCTCTCATATTTAATTGGAATTAGATGCATGTAATACACACAATCAACAAACATAATTAGGAATCTTAAAATTTTTTATACAACTAACCCATATTTATATTCCTAAGTTTTTACACAGTATATGCAATGTGGCCTGTTTGTAACTCTGATGTGAAGGTGCTGGGAAATGGAAGTATACTCTTCCTCTTTAATTTCATTTAAATGTGATCTAACAAATATTTATATTCGAATCAGAAGAAATACATGATGAGATTTCAAAAACTATGGTCAGATATTTTTGTGTACATGCCTCGTATACTCTGCTTTTATAGTAATTGAAACTGATTTAACTTGGAGTACAATATCAAATCCAGATTTCGAAGTAACTTCTAACTTTCATATCAACTTAGTTGTATTTACTCTTTCTGTTAAATTAATGGGCACTCAGTTAACTTGAAATAAAAGCTTACTTTTCTTACATTTCTCGAGTTGATAATATTGTGAATTATTAATTAAAAAGAAAGAACGAAACACTTTTATTTCTTATTCAATCTAGTATAAATGTCTGATTTTTAGCTCGGAACTATTCAAATTTCATCGATAGTAAATACAAATATCAAAAAGCGGAAATCAGTACCATTTTCACTTCAACGCCACTTATTTATTAGGGGAATCATTTCGAACAACAATTTTCGTTACATATTACAATAGTCTTTGGAATAGAATTAATGTTCTATTCTAAAACCTAGTTCAAACACTACTGTCCATAAGGCTCTCATAACTTAGGTGCCCTCTTTTTATTGTATGTAATCAATAATCATATACTAAATTGCCAGAAGTTTAAAAAAAGCAAAGCAATAAATAGAAATATAACAGGACAATATGGAACAAAAATAAGAGTCTCAATAGAATAAAAGCAAACTCCTTAGTTTTAAGAACTAAGGTTGTAGGGTTAACATAGATTTTTAAGAGAGCCAACCTTCCTCTATATTTTCCTATGCTACTGTGCTGTAACGAAAAGAAAATACAGAGTAAGAATAAGGTTCCATTAATACTTAAGATTAAATATACTCTTTCACAAAAAAATGTATACGAAACTTGGTAGGAATTTAGTCTGTTATGAGATATGGAAATGAGTAAAATTTCGACACCAATTAGACAAGCATAAGTGTACTATGCGCATAGGAGATGCGCAGCTGGGAGAGTTTAAAAGCAGGATTGCTCGAGCCGTAGAGTTATTTAAACAAATCTGTCGACTAGGATAGATTGTATCGTGACTAGAGAAACCTCAAAGACGTAACCGGCGACAGTAAGTACAATTGTAGACTTTGAGAGGAGGCGTATACTAGACCTCAGAGAAGCAGTTTGGTCAAGCAGGCGTATCGGCCAATATCTCGGTCGAAGCGATAGGGTTGTTACTCTGTGTTGTCAACAATGGATCACACCAAAGGAATAGTCTATCGTCGCGAAGGGTCAGGGCGTCCCCGGAGTGAGTGAATATTTACATCGCACAGTTCAGCTACTCGAGGGCTTTAGGAGACGGACCTCGTAATTTTGAACCATTGTCAAGTGACACCTGGACTGGCACCCCCTCTCCTAACTACCACACCACACCAACAAGAGGACGCTTGAGCCCTCGACAGATTTAACGTGCATCGCTCCCCTACACGGCGGATCTTCAGTGGTACTACGTTCGAACTCCGGACAAGCAGGTCATGAGTCCGTTACCTTGACCACTAGACTACTGCGGCCGCCAGGTCGCTCCCCGAATGCTTACGATGATCATGCATTCATATAAGAGTGGTTCCTTCTTCACTAAAAACTTCATTATAACCGATTTGACGCCATTTACTGCCCTCCAGACATTCAATGGTATCAAGGGAAATCATTCGGAGAAGACTGACCGTAGGTATAAGGAGCTGACGTCCATTAAGACGCGTACCTCTGACCCCACACCACAGGCAGTGTCGATTGGATTTTTACAGGCCTCGGGCAAGCTGGAGACGCTGGACGTCACTGGGAAATGGAACGCGAAGCGTTCCTCCATCCCATATCTGGATCGTTGATTGTGGCCTGATGTTGGGGGGCCTTGATTATAGAGTGGTTCCTGATTGGTTGGGTGTACGAGGCAAGGAGGCGTGGCTATTGGAACTGTTTCGGAGAGATCCGAGTTGGCAAGAGATGGCCTTGAGTTCTATTGTGTGGCTTGGCTGCCAATGGCTGACGGGTCTCTGAGAGTAGGCACTCAATTGGTTGCACTGAAACGTTGGAACTAGAGAAATGGGTGGGGTGAAGAACTCGGGCAAGCTGGAGAGTGACCGACTGGAGGCATGTGGTCTTCAATGAGGAATCCCGATTCAGTCTCAAAGCTCATGACCAGCGCATATGCATGTTAAGGCAGTCAGGTCCCCAGTTCGGTCCAACATTTGTTGTCGAGATTCATATGGTGATTACACAAGGTGTCACAGTGTAAGGAGCAGTTTCTTGGGACTAACAATAACCTTTAGTCGTTCTTCAACGCACTTTGACGGCACGCAGTTTACGTAGACGACATTTTAACACCAGTTGTGCTACATATGCTATCAAGTCTCGCATACTCGTCCACATACTACATGACTCTTCAAACAATGTCTTTAAGGAAATGACGTACACCTGTGGTCTTCCAGGACACCAGATCTCTCGCCAATAAAGTTCATTTTGGACGGGCTTGTAAGGCAACTGCTGCCGTCCCAGAATACTGGTGAATTAACTGCCCAGTTGTAAAGATTAAGGCACTATCTTTCGGAGTAGGTATAGATGGCCTCAATAAATCGATGCCGTGTTTTGGCTGGTATAGCTGCCCCAGGGGGATATTCTACAGATTTGTAACCTTTTTCATGCCATATCTTAATAAAACAATCTGTTCTTCTATATTTGCAATTACTTGCTCATCTCCTCATACATTACATACACATTATGTTTCGTGATAGTTTCTTTCTGGGTGCATGTATTTTTTGTGACAGAGTTTATATATATATATATAGTCTTAAACTATATTACTATATATATAATTATATAATTGTATGAATATAGGGTATGAGAAATATTCCCATTCATAAAAATTGTAACCATAGGAAAACTTTTATAGATATTTGCTAACAAATTCTTTGAAATGTTTCTTTGTAACACATCTCAACTTTCAACATTAATGAAGATTATTAAATGAAACCTGACATGAACATAAATGATGCTATCATAATTCATAGCGTTATTCTTTGGGAGCTAGGCATAGACATAAATCAATGTAGATGGAATGAATAATGTCTGGGAGTATTGTGTAGAGAAGGATATGTTTTTGGAGACATATTAAAAAAGATTGGATGAAAAGTCTGCGTCTATTGTAAAACTAACATATTTAAAATAAATTGCTAAGCTTATGGAGTTTTTAAAAAATTTCATGGAATAATTTCCTATCTGCTTCGAATTTATGTAATAGAGTTTATAGAGAAAAATAAAATGTTTAAAATATAACTTGCAATTTGTTACGAAATATTTTTGCTTTCAAATAATTATAATGAATAATGATACGTTGTTACAATTCATTTGGAATACATTTTAAAATACTGTAAATAGTATTTTACATTTACAAATGAAAAAATAAACTTCATAACTGGTTGAAAATCAAACCTTTTTTTTAAAATAATGTTGAATATTTTGACAAGCATTTTTAGTTTACGTTTCGAAATAGGAAAATTCGAAACAAAAATAATAAGTTGCAACAACGTAAAGAAAGTATATCCAATGATATTTCAAACTAGGTATGCTAAAATATACAGACATACGTTCAAATCTTAATATTCTAAATATATGGAATAAGAAATTTTGTATGCATAAGAGTAAACTAATTTTTAACTCAGTGCAATTCATTGCGAACTATCGTATATTTCAACAATGATTTTCAACAAAGCTAATTTAGAAACTTTTAAAATATTCCATGGAATAACAGAAAGTAATTTTAAAAGCAGCGTAAAGTAATTTCTTAACACATAACAAAATAGATGCACTTTGCAAAAGAGAATATTGAAACACATTTTGTAAAAGACTAAGTACTGAAACACTAAAAACAAACACATTTAATGGAAATCTAGAGCAGGCTGAATAAATAATATTCAAATAGCAAAAATAGTTCTACAACAGTGATAATGATGATTAATGAGTTTGGTACTTGTTTCAAAACTCCTGGTATGTGTGAAAGTGCAAAGAAAATGACAACTGAAAATTATCAGTTAGAATAGTTAGTACATTTAACTTGCATACAAAAGCGAGTTAAGTTGTTTTACACAAAGGAAGAATTAATAGGTTTCGTTAAAGTGTTATATAAGCTAAAAATTAATTATTTTCAAGTTGAAAATGAAAAATTTTGTTTGCATTTTATTGCTGTTATTTTTTTCTCTCAAAATTTTAATTTTATAAACAAGGAATCCTTTTTCTCTGCTAGTGTGTGCGTGCCAACCCCTAAGATCTATTATCTCAATTCTTGATTTAATCACTGCATAATTCTATTCTCTAAAACATTTTTAATTTTGTACAAAATTATAATTTCCTGAATTCAAATTTTAAATGCACATGAGCATGTTTTGTCTCATAATCAAATACTTCAGTTTATTATACTTGTGTACTATACTGTCGACCAGTTTCGTCAAATCAAAAGACGTCGTCAAACGCTACGATAAAAAAAAAACAAGAGTGGAAACCAATACCTTGCCTGTCTGAACATAATAGTTAAGGATAACAGCATTTGGCGACTTTCTTTTAATTGGCGACGTCTTTTTATTCAGCGAAATTGGTAGATGGTATCATACGTAAGTACCCAATTTATAAATATGACCATAAAAGTAGTAAATTTATTAATAGCATCCATAAATTTATTTTTAATGAATCAAATCACTTATAAATCAATGCAAAAAGTAGAGACATAGTACATTAAAAATTGGTTAAATTTATCAACAAAAAATGCATAAATAGTTCCTGAATACCATTTATATCCCCTTTGGTTCGAAATTTTTTTTAAAAGCTACATTAAAGTCATTGTGATACGCTAAAGAAACTTTTCCTAAATTGAAAAAAAAAATCAAAATTATTCTAAAGTCTCTTCGATCTTGACGATATTTCTGTGCTGAAACTGATCGATTTTTATGAAATACGAAAACCTAAATCTTTCCAGTTTTTCACTTTTTTTTCCGAACAATAGCTGAAAGGTCTCAACGCTGTCATTTAACCTTCCATTGTAACTTACACGAGCTTATTGTTACATCAATTTTCAAGGAGTTAAGCCTAACATTTACTTGTTCTGACTTTAATCTCTTGTCTCAGAGGCTGTCTCCAAAAAGGTCGAGTTCTCATTTTTCAAGCCAAGATAAGGGCAATTCTCTCCAAAAAGCTCTGGTCTCCAATCATTTTCTAATTTTCTTTTATTCAGCTTCAACTTCGCCAACTTCTTTTCCAATTAATTTTTCTCGAGGTCTAATTCCGTTTATTACTCGACGTGGCGCAAATTGTTCTTTCCCACATTTTTTTTCCTCTGGCTCACTTTCTTCTTAACTATTTTCATTCCCTTACGAAAACTTTTAACCATCTAACGTGTTTCTTTTTCCCCTTTTTTTCCCGCCGTTTGATCGAACAATTTGTAAGATTCAGTGTGATCTAAAATTAATGATATCAGATAATGCTCTTTTTTTCACACAGCTTGGAGAAGAACAAACTGAATTTTAGTCGATGGAGAGCAAATTTTCATGAAATGACTCCATTAATCTTATAGAAAAGAGATGTAGATATTCAATTACGCGTCATTTTTATCATCGTTCAAATTTTAATTATAAGTGAAATAATATAAAAATCGATAAATTATACAGCAGTTATGTGTAAGTTTCTGATAAAATATTGAACACTTTTAGAAATACATTATTTCGAAGGAATTCACTATGTACTCGTTATTATTGTTGAGTTCTGAAGCCATCGTCTGAGAACACTACGAGTCTTCGAAGTGAAATGAATTGACTGTTCGCTACCGATGTACTTGTTATTCCATCTGTCGACTTTTTATCACACATTTCGAATTACTTAAAATTATGCACATTTGAGAGGTGATACACAGTGTTTTTGCTTAAGATGACCGACTATATTTGGAATCGTGATTGAGAAAAATTGTAGAAATAAATAACTATTTTTATATTTAGTGTCAGTTGAATTAGAATATACATATAAAATTGCCTTACGAATATTATTACAAGAAAAAATTATTTAAATGCAAATTTTCAGCAAAAAATGAAAAAAAAAGAATGCCATGTTATTTTTCCGAATATATTTGCGAAAAATTGTTAAGGGGGCATTTACTGTATCTCTTCCACATAAACGATTCACAACATTTTTTGTCTTTATTAACTCAATGAGATTATTGGTTCGATAATTACGTTATATAAATTAATATAGGGCCCCTACTACTTAATTTCCGATCGTAAGATTTAGCCGGGAATATTTCCTAAGCCTTAAGCGGAATTGGTATGAAACGATCGATTTAGGGGTTTCATATCATAAGAAATCGAAATAAGTAAAAAGTTTTAGTTTTTCATAACCATATTTTATTAATTATATTTTAAATTCCTACTATTAGTTCACTGTCTCCCTATATATATATATATATATATCTTGTTCAAATTTCCAAACGTTAATAAAATACTTTCTTTTATCCATTCAAATAATTCAAATAAATTTTTCAAACTTGTAGTGGATGACACTTGATGTCAATACAGTTTTTCAAAAATTAATTCATTTCCTTAAATTTTATTTTTTTAAAAATTAATTCTGCATTATTTTTGACGAAGTTACAACTAGCTGCAACAGATGACGCCACCAAAGTAGGAATTGACTTTAAAAAAAATTACATAACTTGTTTATAATAATCTTACTTTATCCATTTTTGTTTTTATGATTGAAAGGAAAATAATTCCGATGTTTGGTACAACAAAAATATGATAGTATTGAGAGAAATTTTTTTATTGTTACAAATGATTGAAATACTTATTAAATATTAATAAAACCTATTTTTAACTACTATAAACTCAAAAATTTGAAGTGGAATTCTTAAGAAATTTCCAATTTAAGATGACGAATCAGATGCGTGAAAACTCCTGTATAATAAAGGGAAAAAATTCCTTTTAGAAGTTAATTAACTACGCTGATTAAGATAAGTAATATATTGGCACCACAGTTTATTTCATTTTGAGCCAGTAATAGTGACAATTAATTTGTTAGCTTGCGATAAATACATTTGATTTAGTGAGTCTTCATATGAAATAAACTTATTTTGATTTTATAACATTGTAAATTTCAAAACCAGTAGAAAAAGGAATGTAAACTCACTGGAAAAAGATTCAATTCAATGGAATATATGTATATTTCTGTACTTAAAACTAAAAATAAGAACCACTGTCGCTATTTATTTTGAAATATATATTCTTTTACATATGAATATATACAAGAAAAACGTCATCTAGGAGAGACACAGACGTGCCAAATATTCTTTGAGAACCAAATTTAAATAAATATAAACGCGGAATAAAAATAGTATTCAAAAAAACAAAGCTTGATTTCAATAAAACTGTGATTTTCAATAAAAAAATATAAACTTTCTTTTGTTTATTTATTATTCTGTACATTTAATAAACCAATAGCTATATATAAAATGTTATATACGATGGGTAATCCAAAAAAAGGTTTACAAGGCAAAATGAAAAATTGTTTATTAACAATAGACAAGATATACAAAAGGGAATCAAATGACATATGTCGAGGTCCCTTTTATACATAATCACCAAACCTTTTTAGGTACTTGTCAGGCCACTGGACCAATTTGTTTATCCCGTCTAGGAAAAAAACAGTCTTGGTTTAACCACGCCACTGGTCATTGAGTCAGTTCTTGGCAGCTTTTTGAACATCACCATTTGAAGAGAACCTTGTTCCGGATAAGTGTTTCTTCAGTGCCTTGGATATCATTTCTTCAACACGTGCTATGTTGAGGTCGGACGTTACAGAGCTTTGATGTCTGCTCGCTTCCCTATTGTGGTTTCCGACTTGCACTCTGCCCGCTCCCAAAGAACGACAACATCTCGCAACCTGTTATCTACTTACTGCTTCACCCCCGTACACTTCCACTATTTGTCTGTGATTGTCAGATGGGGATACATTCTCGGGCTCATAAGAATCGTATCATGGCTCGCACCCAGGGGCGTAGCTACCACCGTATCAGTGATACGGGACCCCCAAGCTTCAGGGGGCCCAAAATGTATTTAAAAAAGGTAAAATGTTAAGTGCCCACCGTAAAGGGCCTCCAATGAATTTTTATACCGGGCACACTCAGGACAGCTACGCGAGTGCTCGTACTTCTGTGCAAGGCAACTTCTCTAAACGTCTTACCAATACTGTCACTCTTACAGGTCTGAGTACTAACACTGTATGCTCGCACAACCGTTGCAAGATAGCTATCGCCATTGATCACCATTCTGGGTAACAATATTCCTCACCAACATTACTACTTTCCAAATACTGCTGCTTGTAAACTTTTTTTTTATACCCCTCGTATTACTAAATGTTCAGTCTTTGCTGTGTATTACATATGCAACCACATAACGAAAATTACCTTACATATATTGATGTGCTATTCAAAATAATTTAACAACTGTTTCGAAAAAGTCTATTTGGAGACATGAATAGAACAATATCAAAGCACAGGAAACAGAAGCCGATATAAGATGGGCCCCCAATGAATGACTGCGTACATCTGTCCGTAGGATGGCGTTGCTGTGGATAATTACATGCATTATAAAAACAATTTTGAATATAATTTTCTAACATAGAATTCTAAGTTACCTAAATTTTGTTATCATCCCACTCCATACTATTACGCATCTCGATAGGATGACTCAAATTAGATGTAAATCGATTAGCACCGCACGGTAGTATTTTAAAGTACGAGATTTGAACCCTCTGTCTCTCGATTACAAGTATGTCTCTCTCTACCAATCTACATATACCATTAATTTTAACAGACATAAAATTATAAAACGCCTTAATACAAGAAAATACATTTCACTCATGGGATAAAGAACTACTTTTGTCGGATAACAGTTTTACTTGGTCATAATTTCCTTTAAAATTAAAACATCGCGATAGTCAAATGGTCAGGGTCGTGGAATCATGTCCGGGGCGGGTTCGCTCGCGTGGGTATGAAATTTTATGCCCTAGAAGACCCACCGTATAGAGGGCCTGATGCTCGTTAAATGTGACGAAGCTCAAAGATCTCCCCCTGGTGTAGTGTGGAAGTTTGGAGAGAAAGGAGTGCCAGCTCAGGTGTCTTGCTCGTCATTTGACTGGGGTTCAAAATTGTGAGGTTCGTTACCAATAGCACACATGTTACTTCAGAGAACAACGTTAATTAAAATCAGATCATTTAGATCCCACAATAATTATTAATAAATAGATTTGAAATATACGAATTTATCACTCAAAACAAAATATCTCTTTCCTGATTAAATAGTAACGATTTTTCACTTACTAACTAAGAAAATAACTATTTTTCACTTTTTAGTAGAGAAAGTGACAATTTTTCACTATCTAGCTTAGCAAATATTGAATATTTATTTAGAAATCTACTTCACAATATTTCTATCACTCTATTACAAATATCACAATAATTTATCTCGTAATACATCGTAAAAATACAACAAAACAATGGGAATAATTACAAAACCCATTGCAACTGTTCCCGCGCTTAAAAGCCGCTTTAGAACATAATTACCAGAAAGTTGTGTCGTTAACAATTTATTAACTTGTTCCATTACCTGACTGGGCCGAATAACAGCCATAAATATCCTTCAGTTATACATTATCCAAACATCGGTTACGATTAAAACTCATTAAAGTTAGATTGTTTAGAGGAGTGTCTCGTTTTACGTTCTCTGGAAGTCTCCTACTATTCATGTTTACTTAACGAAATGCAGTATATCAATTAACATAGTTTATGCAAAGCTGCATTAATGCGGATAAACAATCCATTTTAATGAACTAAGTATATGGACTCATTATTGATTCCATGAATTAGACATACTATTGTGGAGGTAAATACTCAATACGTAGATGTTTAAATAGATATTTATGTTATAATCCTCTTTTTTTAAAAAAAATTGTATTATGTGGATGATAAATAAACTATTACAGCAGTCGTAATCTTCATGCCTTATCACGTGTCAAATCGAAGACCCAAAAGGAATTCGATAAAAAGTCTTTAGTTGTCTTTGGTTGAATCGAGACTCAACTGCCGATCGTCATCACGAAGCTAGTAAAATAAAACAACTTGAATCCCATTTAGATTTCGTAATTCTAAACGTGCATGTAAGTGTTTTTTAACGTGTCACGAAAAAGCAACTCGACGGCTGTTGGCGGAATTTCCAAGGGAACCGAGTTCACTCGAAAGAGGTTTAGAGCTACGAAACGATTCTACCCGGGAACCAACCACTCCCGCGTTCAATCTTTATTGAGCAAAGTCATAGTATACATTTTATACGGTAGCACACATTAAATTTACATATTACAAATTAAAGGTAAATGAGACGAAATACATATGTTATTGCATGGTACACACATACAAAGCTGAAAATAATAATAATAAAGATTATAAAGGATAAGCGAAGGAAAAATAATATACATTATTGCAAATACATCAAAAGTAATATAAATATAAAATACAAATGCACCGTACAAAAAAGAAGAAAAAAATGCAGGCAATATTTGGGGAAGGGGGGAACCCCACTTGTGACCACAAAAAAATACTGATCTAATCCCACCTAAGAAATTTGATCCCGGATTGTAGAGGCAATTTTAATACATGATTTTAGTTCAAATGGAAAGATTGGAACCAGACTTTTTTAGAATTTTGAGAAGGAGAGTCCAAATGGAAATCCTTAGTCAGAGAACATGCGAACACATAATGGTCAGCGTCCCCAACAGAACCACAAAGACAATTGAATTCGACAGATTTTGAAGCGATGCAAATAAGAAACAAATGGGCCACGGTTTGTTAAGAATTGTGTAACGCAACCGGAATGAGGAATGATGTCTAAACTGGGTTTAAGAAAGAAAGATTTGACTCGAAAGCCACTATTAAAGTTTGACCACCAAGTCCTTAATTAATTTATTTTGAAGGATTTTGATGACATTAGAGTGATGGCTATTGGCGACGAACCTCGTAACTTTTTAACCACAGTCAAGCGAAGAGATGACACCTAAACTGGCACCTCCCTCCAAACTATTACTCCATGCCAACGGAAGGACTTTGACCCACGTACATCAGCCCCTCTACTCAGCGGATATTTTTTCAATTTCGCATGAAACTACTTGTAAAAGACAAATTTAATTCAGTTGAATGAACCAGAAATATAGATAATTTTTTTAAGAGAAATACTTGTCTGAGTTACATTTTTCTCCTCTCAACATACGATCATCCCCGGATGTATGTAAAGACAGTTTAGATAGACAAACCAGAATCGTGAACGTAGTTGTCAAATGCAATTTTGATAATGGTTAGCAATGCAAATGCTCGCATTGTACATGCTCGTTAATTGTATCGATTCACATAGTATATCAATTAAGGAGGTAGGTTCATGAATTTCGGTCCCCAAACACATTTTTCCCCTTTCCCATTTTAATAAAATATGAATTTCTGCGCTTCTAATGGTGCAAAAATTATTATTCTACGTGCAGTAGAAGTATTTTTAATAATTTTTTGAAAATATTTTACCACCTGTCAAAGTCTAATAAATCCATTTTTCTCAAAACTAACATTTTTACCATATAAAGAACATTTGTTCCTAAACTACTGCATTTAACAGCTTATAACTTTTCATAATTAATAATTACACTCTAATACATATTTTAATCCAGGGATTTTTTCAAAAAAATATCCTGACTTAATTTATAGCATTAAACATCATGAAATTTCTTTGTTTTTGAAGAAGAAAAAACAGATTTGTACAAAAAATATTTTTTTACAATAACTAGACATCCTATCCATAAAATCTCTGATTAAAGTATGTATTATGGTTCAAATTTTCAGTAAAAAAATTGGAGGTTTTATTCAATAGAATGTTTATGAATGTTCCTTAAAAATACCTATTTTTAACATTACTGAGATACAGATCCTGTTTCGTGTGAACTTACCCCCTTAAAAAAGAATAAATCTTCTAAATTTTTATAGAATTACATTTTTAGCACAAATAAGAATAAACATAAAGTAAAATTATTCATTCGGAACCGATATGTTTTTAATTGAACCGGAATGAAACCCTGAACGAAAAAAATTATGGTTCGAAGCCCTAGCAATGAGTTTAAGTCCAGATTGAATAATGTAAGCAGCTGGAACTCAGTTTAAAAGGCGTAAAGTCAGGAATTTTGGAGAATGAGACTCACGTTCACGTATCATCTTCGTTAAATGAACATTATTCTAACTTACAAGTTCCTTCACCAATGAGCTCTTGTGTAGTTTCTAGCGTGGTTTATAACATATCAAGTTTATAACATATCAATAACCAAAATTCATTTCAGTTATTTAACTGTATTGATTTTCACACAAAATATTTTTAGATAGAATATCACCTTTTTCAAATTTATTTAAAATCAATTGATCAATTTTAAACTATTTTGAAGTAATAATATTCCATTAAAAATAACGAGCTTTTTCTCGAAAACTACAAGATCACAGTAAAAAATTTTAAAAATACACTAAAATTTAAAGGTATTTTTTTTTCTTTTATCTGTTTATTTTTCACTTTCATCAAAAAGAATTGTTCATTATAGAGAAATTCTTTATTTTAAAAAACACTCGTAAGAAATGTTTAATATTTTAGTTTAAATTTTAAAATGTAAAAAGTTCAATCATTCAGCTTTCATTCGTACGATCCACAAAATTCCCAAACCAGCTCTTTTAAAACAAATCGAAATCTATTCTGGAACTCTCTAGTAAATGTAAAAAATTTACTTTGAACGGGAAATAAACATCATTTGAATAAATCCACAATAGAAGGAATTCAAAATTTATTCATAAAACTCAAAGGTACAAATCCATAGTCACCATATAGTAGGCGGCAAATAAAATCCTCAATAGTTGTCAAATTCGGACACTTCAGTGTTGCACTTTGTCTTTATATAGGCTGGGAAGTAAGTTCTAAGAATTTCTAGAGTCAAGTCGTCAAATAACTTCTAGATCTGTCTCAAGGCATCTATTTTTGTTGCCAAATTTGGCGACCACTTTTTTCACTGAGGTTTCTCTGCTTAGTATTACTGAACGAGTGCTCCCTGTTGTCTGCAAACCAACTTTCGGCAGAGAAGAGAATAAATTTCAAAATTTTTGAAACCATATGCTGTTTAAGTGTTCCTCCCTCGATGAGCTTTGAAAGCTTCGATATTTAAATAATTTTCGAAGTATAAATTTGTTTAAAAGCTGTGTTGTATGAATACATCAGACTATTTCTTTTTGATTGTTAACCGAAAGTTTTACAGTATTAAATCTTTAAAATGCTGCCTTTTTTTAATTAAAAGATTTCAAAAAACTGTAAATTAGTTTTTTTTTAAATCTTATAAATGTACTCTTAAAAAATATTTAGGGCTTTAGAATACTTCGCAAGTATTAATTAATTATAACTACTGTCTTCATTTCTGAAATAAAAATCAGCCTTTTACATTCTGTAGTTATATGAGGTCCCTCTCTCAATTTCCTGATATATATTTTTTACGTATTTAAAAATTCAAAATTAAAATAAATTTTCTGAATTTAAAAAGAAAACGTTTAAAATAACATTCACATTTTTTAATAAAAAAAAAAAAAAAGATGAAAAACCAAATGATGTAAAGGAAACTGGTTTAATTAATAAAATATGTCTTCTGAGTGAGGGAAAGAATATTAACGTCGCACTAACATAGCACCTCAGCTATTCCAGGTCTTTTTGCGACGGACCTCGTAATTTTGAACCATATTCAAGTGACGAGTACGACACAACTTTGCTGGCACTAACCTGTCCTAACTTCCACACCAGTCCAACGGAGGACGTTTGAGCCTCTACATATTTAACGTGCATAGGTCCTCTCTGTACGGCGTGTCTTCAGCAGCTCAAGGTTATAACTCATGACACACCTCCCATGAGTCATTTACCTTGACCACTGGGCTACCGTGGCCACAAATGTGTCTTCTGTGTTAAAACCCGGCATATTTCTTTGTAAATTATATTTTCGAGAATAAATATAACCTGTGGGAAACTAGCCTATGGCGAATAAGTTTGCAAAATTTCGAAATTTAAAATACACAACGTACTCAAAAATTGAATACCTATCATTTTCAGTTATTTTCAGAAAAACTAAACTCAATGGGGCAACAGCCGATGAGGGCCAAGGCCTTCTGTGCCCACCTCAGTTTTCATGACCTTGGACACTGAGGTGCATGTTCAGATGTTTCGGTCAAAAGGTCAGTCTAACGTGAAATTCCCAGTGTTTAGCTCCCAAATAAGCTTGGTACTCATTTATCGACCTATTGAAGGAATGAAAGGCTGAGTCGGTCTTGTCCAGCCACAGATTTGAACCCCGGACCTGCGTGATACACTATCACTCAGCCACTGGTGTATTTTCGGATATATTATCCTATTTAAACTGTGCAAAATCTCATGAAACAGTAAAGTTGTGCTCAGTTGCACACACAAAATTTTACAAGGGGGGGCCATGGCCGAAAGTCCCCCAACTCGCACCATACCTCAAGACAACACCAATATATTCTTCTGATTTTGTCGATTTTGTTAACAAAAAACAGTAAAAAATAAATTGTTGAATTAATAATCAGCATTAATTAGTAAAATAAATTGTTGATTACAAGTACTTAATTAAATTTTACACGTTATATTATATATATAGGATTATCAACAATAAAAAAAACTCAAGGGCTTTGGGGGTGTACGGACCCCCAGGACACCCCCCTTGTGTGCGCCACTAGTTGTGTTTGCCAACGATTAAGACAAACCGTTATTCTTATACTAGAGTATTATTATATATTCCATTTTATCTTGCTTTCAATACATATGTGTCTACATTTTATTTACATATAAATTAATTTATATATCTTAATATTAAATAAATATTTCATTCTAAAAATTCTACGGAATAAAGTTCTTAAGGACACTATTATCCTTGTTTCCTTTGCTTTTGTTCGTGGCCTCGCCAGAACTTTCGGAAATGAAAGGGCTGATTTTTTGGCCAAGTCTGGAATCAAGCGAAATATTGATTTCTCAGTTAGTATTCCCTATTCGTTTATCAGAAAAAAAACTGGGGAAAAAATGTTGTCACTCGTTGTAGCAATTTGTGCATTCAATCAACTCATTCTTTACTGACAAAGAAGTTTTTACCGGCTATTCCTCAAGGACTGTCATTCATTCATTTTTTACAAGTTTTAAAATCACTCCGTTTTTTTCTTCCCGCGGTAATTTTAAAGTGTACTCCAACAGATAATCCATGCCCTTCTAAACTTAGTGACTGCATTGTTGATGGTAAAGAGCAAAGTGTCGAATATCTTTTTTGTTCAAAGGTGAATAAGGAAAGACGATGCTTCAAAGTCAAGCTAAATGATCTTAAAATCACCCAAGCTCCGCATTTTTTTGTCAGCTTGTTTCTACTCAAGTAACATTCACATACTATTTTATAACGTCATTGATTTGATTTTGCAACTTTTTTCAAAATATTTATTTATTTTTTTATTCTTATGTTTCTTGTACGTACTTCTGAAAACCCCGCGTGAGACCTATGACGCTTGAGAATTATTTATCTGTTCCCAATATATAATTTTAGAGAGTAACTGACTACGTTTGGAACAATGATTTTTAAAAAGCTTATAAATGAATACGTTCTTGAAATTTAGTGTCAGTTGAATTAGAATATGTATATAAAATTATTTTAAAAATATATCAAGGAAAAATTATTTGAACAAATTTTTTTTTACAGAAAAAAAATATTCTTTTTTTACGAAAAATGCTTCTGTATTAATAATATTTTGACTGTATGTATGTAGGACATCTGTAGTGGGGTTGAACTAAAATTTTTGAAAGATTCACATAATCTTCAGTGTTACAATCAATTGAAATAATTATAGGGGCCTTTTGTCAAAATTTCTCTAGTCTGATATAATAAAAAATACGAATAAATCCACTTCTAAACTATATATTTCAAAAGTCCTAGTACAGCCCCAGTACAGAAGTCCTAGCTATATATAAACGAAATATTGTTGTAATAGAAGTATTTTTCATAAAAGAAAAATGTTTTTAAAAATATCTCCTTTCTTCAATTTTTGCCAAGAAAAATGCATTTAAATAATTTTTTCTTGTAATAACATACTTGAAACCCTTTTATGCATATATTTTAATGTAACCGACACTAAATAACAAAAAAAAATTATTAATTCACACAGTTTTTCAAATTTACGGGCCCAAGCATATTCAGTCTCCTTATTTAAGTTTATTTCTAACGCAGACGAAATACACTAACCTTCGACATTCTGAATTCCTTATGTCAAATAATTTTGGAGATAACATATATATCGCCTCTATTTAAGTAATAAATTTCATAAAGAACTCAAACAAACTTTTCTTTTACACCAATTACATTTATAATGTATTTCATATTGAAATTTAAAGTATCATGTTACTAGTTTCAAAAGTGTGTGTGGGCGCGCATCCAATCTTTGCTGCACTTACTCATACGCAATTTGAAATGAAGAGCTCGTTAGAAGTGAAGTGAAGCAACTAAAAGAAGAAACAAATCGTGTAAAAAGTCCGTTTCTCAATATTTTTCGAGCTTGAGAAAGACGTCTGCAGAGACATCCGAGTAGAATGTAAATAATTCTGTACATATCTTTTCCTTGTATAAACTAATGAATGTATCGTATATAAATAATTACTATCAAGATTATATTAGCGATGGATAATTTATCTGGACGTCTAGACAGATACCATGTTATACGAAGAGGCAACTAAAATTGATGCAATTATTTCTACAAATAAAGTTCTTATAAGAGAATTAAATATAACTTAGGTTGTATCATCGTTTTTCTCCCTATGCTAAGATTCTGCGTCATCGAAAGGCAATCGTTTGAAATTAAGTTGATTTTAATTCTATTTTAAACAAACATTAGGATTAATTAATTCAACATGAAACAATTATTATAGTGAAATAATAGATTACCCTGTTTTGATCAAATTCATATGTGTTTGGATATTTCCTTCATCTAATTTTAAATTAAGAAATATTTGTTGGTCTAGTTATTAAGCATTTCTGACAAAAAAAATTCTACAGTATCTTACACAATTAACTTTCTTGAATAATAGCAAATTACTCAAGAAACTATTCGCGATTAAATATGAATTGAATATGATTCAATTATTTTCATGAACACCGTGATAAAACAAGGGGGGGGTCCAAAATGTATTACAATTAAACCCTTACTTCTAGCTCATTGTATATGTATTTGTTTGTTATCAATTCAGTTTCAGTTTGCCCTGCTTAAATTAGTGATTCTCAACCTTTTTAAAGTTGCCGCTCCTATAGAGAGGAAAACCTTTCAACACTTTCCCTTTGTTATACTTAGGGGCAGGAGTGGAAAAACTTTTCCAAGGTACGGGCTACTTCAAATTTTTTCAAGTTGTTGCAGTACATCTAGTGGCGTAGGTGTGGTGAGCAAAGAAAAAGGTCTACAATATTTATTATAACTTAATAATAAATGCGTAATATGTATTTGTCTACATAGCTACAATAAAATTAACTTACACTTTTACGATCGCATTTAAAACAAAACACAAGATTCAAACATAATAATTATAACCACAAATATAATATTTTCAAATGATGCATTAGTGACGAAACAATTTAAAATAATTTTAAAAAATAAAACATTTTCATCAAAAGTTAGTGCTTATAGTCATTAATCAGTAAAAGACTTAGTCTACATACTGTCAGACAATTTTTAATATTAAGGTGTATAATTACTAATTGCTAATGCTCAGGTGGTCACCCCAAAATGTTTTGGCGGTCCACCGGTCAACTGCGATCAACTTAAGGCTTATCCCAGCTTTAGGGTACAGGGAATGAGGAGGTAACTGAGTTATTTAAGTACTTTTTTTCACAGAAAACTAACATACCAAATGTGTAATCAGATGATATATGCGTTTTACTGGTTGGATTCAAAGAAAAAATAATAGTGAGGAATTCTTCAAGGTCATTCTACCCCTAGATTACGCTATCCTTCTCACTGTTCTTAGAATTGCGTAAGGGAAGTCGTCATATCAATCCCCTTTTATTGTTATTAGAAATTAAATAAATTTTTGTTGGAGTTTTAAGTTCCAATGTCAAAACATGCTCATCGCCTCTCTTACCACCCTAAACATGCTCACCGCTCTTCAGCATCCTTTCGTTGCCCCCCCCCAGAGGCCCTTTGAGAACCAATAGCTTAAAGCAAATGTGTGGCGGAATCTAAATAAACCAGTAACAGCCTGGCTTATTTAGATCACTTATTAGATCACTGGCTTATTTAGATTCTGGCAGACAGAAGTGATCACTTTTGTCTAGTGGTAAGTTACGCGCTTACGAATCGGAAGGTACCGAGTTCAAACCTCCGATAAATGTAAGTTCACGCTTAATTTAGCAAATGTCTCCCTTAAACAATAAGCAATATTGGCAGATTTCTAAATTAGTATTTCTAAGCTTTCCTATATGTTAACGGATGCTACTTTTGAGTATAAATTATTTCTAATCGAAAAGATATAAATATGTCCGTCTACATTTCAAATTAATTTCGTAACGGGTTACCTCTAACAATGTTTCCCTCTAAAACTAACCTAGGGTTTTCTCTGATGTTATTGCAATTCTTGACTGTCACCTTCTTACAGAAGAAAAAATTGATATCTAGATTGATTATAAATTATCTATAGCGGAAATATTGTTACATTTAGTCAACAATTCGCAAGCCTACTTCAATCAAGTTAATATGCAGTGTTCTGTTAGAACATAGGCTTCCAAAGTGCTTCCTACGGACTCTTAAAGCCCTTGTGATTTCTGAAGGGACCCGTAAAAAATTAAAATTAAATTAGGGGTGCGTTGACAACGTCAGTGGGTCCTTGGAAAGTTTAGTATAAAATAAAATATTTGTAACCCATTTCTATTTCGATCAAAGTTAAAATAAATAATAGTGGGTTTTTCGTGTTAAAGAAAAAAATTTCGAGAAAAAAATTAAAAGTTTTTGTATAAAATTTTGGTATTTTTCCGTTTCGCCAGTGCAGGTGACAAAGTCACCAAAAATAATACAACCGACGCCAAGCGGAATATTCTGGCTGGAAACCTTTTACCACCACATTTTCATAACAACTCGTGGTCTTTTCTTATCAGTAACGTCTTTTTTCATTTCTATGAAATGAATTAAAAACCTATGAGAACTAATATTTATTTTTATTCTTTGTGTGTATATTGTATGTTGTTGCTGATAACGCCAATTTGGCGGGATTTGCGCTGTCAAAACGGAAGAGTACCAAAATTGTTTTTTAGATTGGTGCATTAAGTACAAATAATGACAAGCGCCGCATGTTGGAAGTCGGGTTGATAGCGGGTACAGCAGTTTAGCAGGTATAAATGGGAACGGAATCTCGAAGCTAAATGTAATAACTTTTCTTTTATACTGTCACATTTAGTACATCTAATGAACAATTTAATTTCATTATGTGTATAATCCCGATATGTGAAGTGAATGCAATTTTTTTCTCTTGGTTTTGAACAGAAAACGGTTATCTTTGTACAGTACAAAGTATAATACCATCTCATTCGTTCACCGTCACATTGAAAAATATGTGTTTCTACAATATAATGAAAAAGTAATAATTTTTGAATAAATACTAACACTAAGTGAAATAGGTACTAGAGTAGCAGTTCTCAAACCTTCATCCGCCATGGCCCCCTTTATGTACCTGACTGACATCGCGGACCCCCAAGAGTTTGAATATCCCCTCACTGTCTTAACAGTCTTGATTGAAATATATGTTCTAGTGGAGTTTTTTCACAAAGGGCAATTTATTCATCTAGTCTATAATGACAATTCTTTCAATTTTTTCAAGAAACCTTTCAGAGTTCGTAAAAGAAGGGAAAATCTCAACGTTATAGAGACTCTGCTGACCCCCTAAAAAGGCGCTACAAACCCCTATGGCTCGGTGGACCTCCGCTTACGAACTGTGAGAGTAAAATTCTTCCCTTATTTTGAATTTTTTTCAATTATTGTTATGCAGCTACTGTACCGTAGTATCAACATTAATATATACGAGACATCCAGAATGGATATTATTTTAGTTTCATTATTTTTTTGTCTGGGCTAAAATTCCCTTCTTAAAGTGAAGTAATATTATGTTTGAACCCAAAATTTTTGCAACTTAATTCAATTTTTAAATTAACACATTTTTTCTTTACTAAAGCAATTACTTCGACCTTATAAAGGTACATTAACTTTTTTTACCACTCTTTTTCACTTCTTACTCAAAGGCGAATTTATTGTGTTAAACATTTGTGAAAAACAACTTAATTTGTTCCGGATAATTTAATTTTAAGTTCTGGATCGCGAATTTTTAGAGCTGGGTAAATTTCTAATCCATTCTATTTTGGAAATGCATGGTTTTCTAGACTCGAGTAAGAATCTTTTGAGATTCTTGAGTCTTTTAAGACACTTTTAATTCCTGAACTAATGCTATGCATTTATTCATAACTTTGTTCGCACCTTCTGCCATGCTAATTCTATGCAAGAGCTTTGCCTTACTAAAAGTAATCAGGACATTATTCAAGCAGTGTGAATGGAGCCTTGCGAAAGCTGTAAAATCCCCAAATACAT
The DNA here is from genome assembly GCA_019973975.1 of Trichonephila clavata. NCBI lineage: Eukaryota > Metazoa > Arthropoda > Arachnida > Araneae > Nephilidae > Trichonephila > Trichonephila clavata. The sequence continues at coordinate 270,911 of BMAO01034291.1, read as the reverse complement.
TTCTTATGCATTGTTCCATAGGGTTAACAAAAGCTAATGTGCATTGTTGGAATTAACTACAATGACGGTGACGAAAACAGCTTAATTGGTTGAATTTTTCGTGTTTTAAGACAATTCCGTGAATTAATTTTATGTGTATTTCGCTTCTTCATGTCCAACTCTATCCGTGTACTAGAATTAACTAAGAATTTCGAAAGACTTGATATGCTTCTTCTATTTAGAACAGGGGTGGACAACCTTTTTGAGAAGAGTACCACTATCCGATAAAAAAAAACTATGCCCCCCCCCCCCGTGCAAACATTTCCAACAATCAAAATAATATGAAACGATGTTATTTATAGGCTTATTATGGAATTTTTGAGCAAATAGTGCATATTTTATGCAAGTCTAAGTCGTGGAAATTTAAAAATAATATAATAAATAAAACAAAAGTACATACTTACATTTTATTGTTAATTTTTTTTTCAGCTTTAATCATTTAGGTTTGGTATAAATAAAAATGAGTATCAGAAAAATTTAATTCTAAGCAATTAGTAAACAGGGAGAACTTTCTTAATGTGGTTTTTCAATTTGTAGGTTTTTTACTGAATATTCCATTTGTAGATTACATTAGGATTAGTTCTCGAAGATGTTAACAAAAGCGGGTTGTTTTAGATGTGAAATTAGTTTCTCTCTTTTCTCCAAAATCGATGCAAAAAGTAATTGTGTCTTCACAAAAGAAGATATAGAATCAATCAGAATTGGAAAGGAACAATATTTTCCTTGTAATCTTACATTTATATTATTTAAGTGACTTACAGTATCAGTGAGAAAAGCTAAATCTCAAAACTTATATATATATCTTCATTCTTGAGAAACAAGCACTCACTGAACAGTTCATTGTTTTCTTCCAGATATTTTAAAACATGCTCCCTCAAATTCCAGAATCTCAGGAATGCACTTCCTTTAGAAAACCAACACATACAACAATGAAGAAGTACTATCTACATTGTAGTTTGGTGGGGTGGGAGCACTTAGTTCTTCCGAACCTTTATCTCCATTCAAGACATTTTGGATGACATTAAAACGGTTTCAAATTGCCCTTTTTAATAAATAATATTTAATTTTAAAAAATAACTAAAGGAAAATAATTAAAAGAGAAATAACTTTGATATGAATAAATTTACAAATATAAATGAAATAAAGATACAAATTGATGGAAAAAATCTTGACTTATGAAAGATTTTTATTTATTTAATTATTTTTTCATGGTGGGAGTGGGAGGATCGATGCCTAACCAATCCGGTTTCAGCAAAAGAGTTAAAATTTGAGAAAAAATATATAGATGTAAAAAAGTTAAAATGATTTAGTATCGAGTGAAGCTTCTGTGGATGACTAATCAGAGAGGCCAGCAATTTTGCATTTAGTTTTAGGGGAGAAGCTCGACCGATTATTGAGTAGTAAATAGAGATAGTTTAAAAGTTAAAAAAATATCAATCATAGGCATGACCAAGTAATTTTAGCGCGTTTTTCACATGTTGTATTTTACAATAGGAAAATTCGGGAAAACTATGGGAAAATTTAAATATGATTCGGCTCATCTAGGGCACAAATGCGACCCAATGCCGAAAACCCGAGGTCAATTGGTTGCTTATTGGCTGAGAAAAAGGTACGACAAAATATGGAACGAAGACGAAATTTGCGTCCTAATAGTGCTTTTTTTCCACTACGTGAAAAACGTGCTAAAAAGATAATACAAGTATAAGAGAGCCTAATTAGGAATAAAAGAAAAGCAGGATCAATTAGGATAGATCTGGGTCTGTGGAAATTAAGATTAGGAGGATATTTTTCGATGCTTGAGATCGATTTATTGTCAGAGAATTTTACTGAAGAAGTTGGCAGCATTTCACTTGATCGTTTGTCTAATAGTAGGTATTTTACTCTCAGCTGTCACGTCTACATTCTTCATAAACGAGCGAGCGTTAAGAATTTGTCTGACAATTAAACTTTGAACACTTTCTAAATAATTAATATGAGTCTTTGCTGCAGGGGAAGGATAGGTCAGGGTTGGTTTTAGGATCAGTAAGTAGATAAGCATTTTGTTTATATTACTTAATTTTGATTTTCTGGAAATTAAGTGGTACAGTTTATGCGAGGCTTTTTAAAATTTTTCTCTAATAAAAGTTGCATGCTGTTTGAAAGTGAGAATTTTATTCAGGATAATTCCTAGGTATTTAGCTTGATTAGACCAGGGGATTCTATTCTCTCTGATGTAGATATCTGGTGCTTCTTTTTTTGTATCTAGCAAAAAAATGGCTTCTGTTTTTGAAGTGTTGATGGCTATTTTCCACTTGGTAAACTAGTGGTCAAGCTGTCATAGGTATCGTGGGATCATATAGAAAAGGAAGGCTGGTTCTTTGTGCTGCCTACATTATAATTTTCTACTGTAATTCAATTAAGTGTATTTAAAATAAATTTTGATGTTTTTTTTTGTCTGAGGCAACAACTTTTCAATAAAACAGTAAAAAAATTAATTAACTTTTCAATTTTTTTAATTTTTTAGTAAGTCTCGCTTGTTACTCTTACAATTTAACCGTGCCACGGGTTCACCACCCCTTATTTAGAATAAAGGAAAATCACATTACTAGGAATAACAAAATATAACAGGAAAAATTCTAAATTTTCGGAGTTGGTTGATTCAAAATCTTTAATAAAAATAATGAATTAAATGTAAGTGATATTAAGTTAAATTCGAAATGTGTCATTATATTTTCCAACTTGTAAATACGATGCAATAATCCATAACTGAAAGAACGTAAAGACTGGTTTCACAGAAGGGAGCTTTGTGCAAGTCAACTCGTTTGCTGTCATCACTCTTCTAGTGTGAAAAGGGGTGAGAATTCCTTTCACATGTGGTCACAAAGTTGACTGAAAGGTAAAGCCCGTAGGGAAGTTCACAATCTCAAATAGAAAAAAATTATATATGTGTATACAAAATGGATTCACGTTCGCTATGAAATTAGTATAGCCACAAGTATCTAAAGCTCTCCCAAGTCAATAAGATTGAAAACTTTATTTATAACCTAACCTTTGTAATACTTTTTAAACTTATATATATATATATATATATAATAAAATATTAAAAGACTTTTCCTTTGCACGTACTACATACTAGTTTGTGAATATTCTATTGTTTGTTATCCGGAGCTCTACGAAATAATTTCATACTCGTTAGTATAATGTTTTGCAGAAATAAATAGTTTTCTAAAAGAAAATGCGCCTTTTTACATTTGTAGAGAATGCTAAATCCAGATTAAAGCAAGAGCAGTTTCTAAATTTTAGGCTACAAATTCAAGCAAAATACACAGGATTTCACAAACAGTTATAAACATTTTAATGACACATTCGGAACAATATATTTAAGTGAAAAATATTCCTCAGCGTGAGTGGCTACCAAAACAAAATATAAAAACGAATTAAACAGAATATTATAGATCATTTCAATAGACTGCAGACAATTTTCATTAGACTAAGACTTTGACAGCATGTTTACAAAAATGCAATCACAAATCTCAATTACTAAATATAACGCATGGGTAGGCGACACTTGGATCAAAGATTATTATTAATATAAGTATATTACATTAAATTTTTTGAATAAAAAACACAAAATTTTTTGTGTAATCACATAAAGAACCTAATACATGTTAGTTTAATTTAAATATTATTTTAAGATATATTCTAAGTGTGTGTGTGGAATGGGGTCCCTCCCCCTTCAATATAATTCTAAGGGTTCCGTAAGTCGAAAAAGTTTGAAGACCACTGTCTTTACCCCTATCGGTTGTAAGCCTCCTATACCGCTCAACGACCAAAAAAAAGCATTTATTCCGAAATCCAAATACCCACGCACGCTCTCCTTATTCAAATAGTGAATCTGTCGTTTCCCTCAAGTGGTTGGAAATTCAGCCAAAATTGCTCCGCGAATGAAAGAAAATTTCTATAAATAGCCAATACTTCACGCAGCGGCATCGCCAAGGTTGGTTGGTAAGCAGCCAAAGGGGAAAGTGGAACTACTTTTCCCTGAGGACACACAACTCTGGGAGAGAGCTTTCTCTGTCGACAACGCCCTTCTTACTGCATGCATGCAACATGCATTATTTTGTGGAATAATGGATAGAAACTTTTGAGGTATAGACACAGAAGATATGCGTGGGAAAATTATCAAAGTATTCAGTTTTCGTCGGTACTGTGAGTCAAGTTTAATGTGTCACTCATTTTCCTCGTTTATCCCCTGTTAATTTTTCTAGATTGTATGCATTCTGATTTATGATTATTAACTTGCTCGTAAAGTAGTACTTGGGAAGAGAGTTCACAATGGTAGCACAACTCCTCGAGGCCGTCTTGCAAGTTCCTTTTGTCTCAATAAATTGTCTTCTCAAGCTTCTAATTGTAGCTTAAAACCCTTTGTGTGAGCTCTGTCTTGCCAAATAAGTATTGAAAGAGATTTTCGACGTTTGAACTTGCTTCAAAGTACGGTAAAACCGGAGGAAAGCATTGTGAAAGAAGTGATTTTTTTAAAAAGTTTTTAGACACAGACAAAAACCAAAGCATTATGATATGTTTTTTCAACAATTTTCTGAAAAAGCATTAAAGACATTTTTGCAAGTTTAAAATCTACAACCTTTCACATCGAGATACATCGAAAATAACCGATAATAATTTGATTGGTTGCTATTTGTAAAACCAATACAAGAATCGAAGTAAAGGTTTCACGAATCGTAACCAATATGACGTCATATTCTACGGGGAACTTTTTGTTGACATCAGAGTAAAAACTAGAACTATGCGATCAACAGAAACTTTGAGATCATTAGTTAGGTTTGTGAGAAAGCGGCAAGAAGTTACAATAAATGTTATATAGAATTTTATATTCATTATCCTGAGATAACAAAAATATTTTTAATTAATTTTGCAATAAATGATATCTTGATGTTAAATTGAAACATGTGTCCCATTTTAATTTCCTTTTGAATATCATATAACTGAGAAATTGTTTCTGTTCTAAAATTAATGTACATTGAAAATTAAATTTTTTATACAATGTAATACGGTATTTTTCATCCTCATTAGCTTATATCAGCTATGTATTCACATATTTTTAATCGTTACTGATAAACTGCATTACTTTTCATATATTTTAGAACAGCATATGATAATAATAATAGAAAATTTGTAAAAGTCATGGGAGAGTTTAGTATCCATGACAACCTGGTGACACTTAACTTTCACACTGAACGAAACAAAACAGAGTTAAAATTCAGAGTTACTTTTCAGAACCGAGGGAGGTAAGATTTGGAATAAGACTTGATGAGTTGACATACCCACTTTTCAACTAACCACTTGAGAAAATAATTAAGGATTTCAAGATAAATACCAAAAAATCCATATATATTTCAAAATTCAGTTAAAATTTAAGTGTTTGCTAACGATATAGTTATCATTGCTAGGATGATAACAGTTTCAATACAATCCCTTGAGGTGCTGGAGAAGGAGGTGGATAAAATGCATTTTTCGGTTAACGGAAATAAAATTAAGGATATGTATTGTTCTAAGAAAACAGATGCTGCTAATTGCTCGTAAGTCAATGCTTGCAAATTTGAAAAAGTTCCTAGTTTCATCTATTGACTCTGAAGTAAATATCAGGAATAACATCAACCAGAAATCCAAAAGAGAATCACTGCTACCAATGGATACGTTTTTGGATTGAGAAAATATTTAAAATCAAACTTAATTTTAAAAAAACAAAACTTTGCTTTATAAAAATTTAATCAAATCTGTACGTTTCTATTCAGCCGAAACATGGTCAATGACAAAAAATATCTTCGAATATTTGAAAGGAAAATACTAAGAATTATTTCAGGTGGAAAAAAGATTGATAGAAATTGGCGTAAAAGATCTAAGACTTTACCATATCATTAGAAAAACATTAAAATTATCAATTTTATCAAAATTTAAAGAATCAAATAAGCTAGCCATCTGATTTGTAAGGAGAAAAGTATTACAAGGAGAATTTTTCTGGAAAAACCTATACGTAATCACACAAGAGGCAGACGAAAAACAAATGAATCAACTACATCGAATGAGATTTAGATATCTTATTGGGCAAAAATCGAAAGAACTGTTGCCAACAATATTGTCTCTTCGAGGAAACTTCTTGAGAAGACCAGGGCCCACCTGAAGTTGTCGAAACACGGAAAAGTGAGTGAGTGTTTATTGGTGTCTCACTATAAAGCAACATCAGAGCTATTGGCGATGGACCGCGTAATTTTGATCTTTGATCAAGTAACGAGGATGACACCTGAGCTGATAACCCCCAACTACCACACTACTCCAACGAGAGGACTTTGAGCTTGACAGATTGACATTAACCCACTCTACAAGATAGGTCATCAGCGGTATCAAAACTCGAACCTCCGACACACCGGCCACGAGTTCGTGATCATAACTATTAGGCTACCGCGTCCAACGTCCAAAAGAAGGGTCAAAGTCAGATGCATTAGTTGAATTAAAAGGGATTTAGATATCTTACGGATCAAGAACTGGAGGACTGTTGCTAACAAAGGATTGTCTGGGAGGAAATTTCTTCAGAAAGCCCTAGACCTACCTCAGGCAGAGACGTCTTAAGGCATGGGCCAACTAGGCCCGAGCCCAGGGCGTCGGCCACTCAGGTTTACTCCACAACTCAGTTTTAATAAGATCAATAATTCGAATAATTTCAATAGTCAATGATATATATATCCGGTTGTATTCTTCGAAAAACTGAGAATTTCGGACGATATGTCAACTGGCTACATGGAATGACCGTCGTCCATGCATAGCCTAGGCCTATCCCCATATAACATCATTACTCATTCAGTCTAAAGGTGGCAGTCGATCCAGCCGGTTTGAGCGATTGTAAGTCATGCACATTTATTTGTTTCGGGTTATTGTTTGTAAGAATTTTTGAAAACGTTTGTTATGTTCTGTCTACTTTTAAAGGTCATAGACTTGGCCTACTTTTGTGTAAGGGCCCAGGGCCTCAAGAAGTCTTAAGACGTCCCTGACCTCAGGCTCTCGTGAAGATAAAATGTATAAAAAACTAAATTGGAAATAAAAAGCCAAATGCGTTTCCACTCAAGGAGAAAAAATGTGCGATTTATGTTTGAAAATATCGTGTGTTCATTCAATTTTTATTTACATTAATTGACTTACACGTTTTTATTTATTAATTTTCATAACTTGACATTAAAGAAACAATGCTGTTTTTACTGGCGCAGGACACTCAATTTTGAACCATAAATAAGTTGGCCTTGACGCTGATATTTCACTTGCTTTAAAAAAACATAAATTTGGACCATCATTAAAAAGGCGTTCCCTTTCAAACATAACCAGATCGAGATTATTTACTTTATCTTACACATCAAGATATTTTTTTAAAAATATATTTGTGTGCTTTTCAGTGATTTCAATTCAAAAATATTACCTTACAGCTCTATTTTTAGGAGAAAAGAGAGGAGAATTAAAGTACTTATAAACTAATATTTTAGTTATATATAGTTCCCCAAACTATTATAATTCTTAAAATTGTTCGCTTTAACGAAAAATATATTCCTTAAGCATTTTACTGCATTCAATCAACTATCTCTAGATTTGATTTCACATTCGTTCTCTCAAATTGTTACATATTTCTAAATGGATAACTTAAATTTTCGATCAGTTATTAGTACTTATGTTTTGATTTTTTTTTCTCAAAGCTTCGCTTCTATTCACTACTAATAAGTAGAAATAAAAATATAAAATGTATTTATTACAGTGTTGCTTTCATTTTAGATAACTGAATATCGTAAAAACTTTTATATTATAAAATAATTTTTTTATTTTGCCCAACGAAGTTTAGTACAGTTTAAAAAGGATGAATGAAAAATCACACGAGGACTATTAGAACCTCGTAAATTTGAACCTCAAACAAGTGACGTAGATGACACCTGAGCTATCACCCTTCTCCAAACTACCATACTACTCCAACTGGATTACTTTCAGCATGACAGATTTAATGTCCCTATATAAGGCGAATTTTCAGTTTTTCTGGGGTTCGAACTCATGGCACGCTAGCCACGAGGTCGTGACCGTAACCATTAGACTACTCTCATCACGGTTTAAAATGGGATAAGACATGAAATATATGGTCTAAAAATAACAATATGTATCAGTAAAAATAGAAACTAGGTATACAATACGGGTTCAATTAATTCATTATAAGTTCATAAAAAAGCATACATATATGATCGAAATAAATACTTTTGATGTAGAAAAATCGCAAAATCAATTTCTTTTTTAAAAAAAAGTCCACTTTGTTACATCAAATAGAAAACCAAAGTTACAGAGAAAATAATGTTTGCTTCTAAACCAGAGTTTCTCAAAATGTGGGGTGCGTCCCCTAAGGGGAGTGATAACCCGAGGTGGGGAACGCAGGAAATATTCAAACGTCGAAAACAAAAGATTGTTTTAAAAAATTTATTAATTTACTGAAAGCAAAACAAAATACCTTCTGACATGATAAAAAGATAAAATACACATTTACACTGATATAATACACTTACAAATGTATCAGTACTGTACAAAGTATTTGGTAATTGATTTAACAGTACTAGGTTAAGAACAAGTTTAATAATTACCAGGGACTCTATGGGATTGTTATGTTTGTATTACATGCAAAATTTATCTTGATAATTTGTACGGTTCATAATTAAAGTCGTATAGTAACTTTAGCGTCAAAGTGTATTATTATTGATTTCAACACATTGTTATTGTATGGTGGGGGATGAAAATTATGATTGAAAATTAGGACACAAATATTAAAAGTTTGAGAAGTACTGTGTTCTAAACAATAACTTTGCTTAAATAACTGATTTTTAAATACATTCCATCAATATTATATATATATATATATATATATATATATTATAAAAATTGCTGCAGTTATCCAGAAAACTTTTCTTTTCCGATTCCGAAATTTAATACCTCATCAACTTCAAAAACAAAATATATTTTTCCCCAAAAATAAATAAATACATTCCACGAATGACCTCTGTCAGTTTTCAAAATTGAAACAAAAATCAAATTTCCTCCCCTTCAATATGGGCACAATGGCGCGTCCCGAAATGTTTGCGCGTTACCATAAGAAGAACTTTTTACTACCCGGCATGATTTATTGAAGCAATACACCACATTTACTGATGAAACAAAACGGGGGAACTCTTTTGACGAAACTGTGTGCACTGCCTCCGATATATTCAGCCTCCTTTTCAAAATTCTACGCAAGCATAACATTTTGAGATGAACGCCTTACATTGTTACTGGAATATGTCCAAAAGCGTCCAGAAATAGATCCCATCACAGCAAAGAGGCCTGCTCTTTAAACTGCACGCCTCATAAAGTATATGGCCCTTTGCATACCGAGTATGTTTGGATTCAGGGGCGAAGCATTATTCATTGTTTGAAAGAGGAATAACGTGTATACCGCAGCGTGATGAAACCCCTATTCTAGAAATATTGCGCCACGTGTTAAAAATGCCCGGAAACTACCTTCCCAATGACGAATATTTCAACTATGTAGCGTGGAAGGAAGCTTTTATGCATTGTAATAAAGAATACTAGTCTTAGGACTCGCGTATTTCTTCTCATTTTAGGGGATTTGTGTATGCCTTTTTGTGCATTTGCGACAAGTAGAGGAATTTACCAAACAATTTCCCTTGTGGTAATATTGGGGGGGGGGGATTTGGAATACTGTGGGCCGAATATTCTGTTAATAGTTGTGAGAGGGAAGTTAAATAAAGCATTTACTTATTTTTAAAAAATGCATATCTATTTGGAGGATGTTATTAGGGTTGAAGAAAAATTTTTTTCTGCATCAAGAACAATAAACGATTATTTATTGTAAGCGATGTGATTGTAGGGAAATATTCTCTGTTTCTTTTTAGTTATATACATTTCTTTGTTGAGGGTTAATGCATTTTTAATCATTATTTACTAAAAACATCAATTTTTTTTGCTCCAGTGAAGTTATTAATGTACGTATGTATTAATATGTAACACCCAACCTATTGTGGTATTTTATTTCTAGTTAAAATTACTATCGCGATGGGGAATATTTCAGCTACGTAGCACGACGGTAAACCTCATGAATTTTTATTAAGACTTCTTTGTTTTAGAAATATTATGGTGTATTTTTTCTCATTTTAGAGGAATGTATTACTCCTCAGTGTATTTTTGACAAAAGTAGGAATTTATTTAACAATTTCTCATGTCGAAAATATTTGAAATGTTCTAGTGTTGATATTCTAATAAGGTATGAGTGGGCGTTCTTATTATTAATTGTACTTATTTTTTTTAAAAAATTGGATATGTACTTGAGTGGAATGGTGCAATTTTATTTGAAAGAAAGGATATTTTTGGCTTTATAAACAGGAAACAGTTATTTATTTCAAATATTTTGATGTATGGTAATTTAAATATTTTCCTTGTTATATAATTTCCTTTGTTGGCTTAAAAACATTATAATTATGATTCAATAACAAATATTTCGCTTTTGTTCTCCCTATACCTGAAGAAATTAATGAAGTCTATGTAGGACATAGGTGATATGATATTCTGTTTCTCGTCAATATTAAATTTCTGTTTATTACTGTTACATAAGTATATATGAATCAAAACCAACAACAAAATCCCCATTTACATAATTGTATTCAGAAGATAAAAAATATTAATCAAAGATTACTAATGTTCTACTTACTTTCATTAGAATATACTGCTATATTTCCATATTCGAGGTTAAGCTAGTTAAAAATGGCTCATTTTTTAATTTTCCGTTTTCTTAAGGTATCCAACTACCCTAAAATTATGATTTTATTTTATGAACCATCTTAAGAGCTTTATAAAAATACCAAGTTTATTATTTTCTGTTCTCTACAACAAAAACTACATGTGTTTTAGTAAAAGCAGATGTCATTGCTTTAAGCAAGATGTCATACTTTAAAACGCGTTTTACTCGAAATGTTTTTTTTTTCTTGCGAATGCTCAAACGGGGGCAACGATTGCTCAAAAAGTTTTGAAAATAATTAATTGACATTTTTTGTGTATGCACTGTAAAAGTAATTTAACCTTCAGATTCATCAATCACTGCTTTATTACAAAATTTACAAGTCCCTTATGTTAATATAATCACTGTTATTTTAAACAATTTCATATAATAACGAAGATAAAGTGCTCTAGTTTTTGGAAAAACTAAAATAGCTCTTATACTGAAGGTTATTTCAAAAATGAATCACATAACAACACATCAGAATTGAAAATTTGTTCATAGACTTTTGGTAAAGAATGGGCCCCGTTTATGTTACTTTTTTTGTAAATTTTTACCCATTTTTTCCCATTTTAGTAATAATAATTTATTTTCCTCTTCTTAATTTTAGCATATTTTTCTTAAAATGTACTAAACAAATCTAAAAACAACAAAACATCCCCAATCTCCATTTTTTTTTTTAAAAAAAAAGTTGTCGCAAGTAGTCGGATACTTTTTAAAGCTTTTTTTATTCATGTGTTATTCCTTGATAATAAAAGAAATTATGTTTATAAAATTAAAATTTTTAAGAAATGAAACATACAAAAGAATATATATTTTCAAAGAACATAACAGATTAATTTTAAAGAGAAAATTCTAATACAAAAAAAATTACCAAAAATTCTATCAGTATGAGCTTAATTTAAATCATCTGCCTAAACATTTGTATTATTTATATCCATTTACGAATAATTCTTTTTTTTATTTAAAAAATGTATTAAGGTTTCTGTCCAACCTACATCGTGTTTCTTAAATGTATAATGTTAATCTTGAAGAGATTCTAACTTTTTTCTTAAATCTTAACTATTGTATCGATTTGGATATAAAAAATGTATTTAAAAAAACCAAAAAGTAAGAATGTTACAAATTTTACTTTTTTTCTATTGTTTTAAGAAGCATTTTTAAGCTCAAGTTTTAATGATTTGGTTAGTCTTTATAGATTTTTAAAAACTATTTACAAATACTTTTTAAATTGTAAAAAAAGTCTTTAAAACAAAGACATCACATCCTTATTGTTTTCTTGTTTCGTAGCCATTTTTTTTCTACTTTCAAATCAATGAAATAATGTATATTTAAAAAGAACAACCAGTAATCCCACAGAATTAACATTGCACTCATATATGCAAATTGAATGGTAAATGGAGGTTAAAAAATTTGGTAAAAAAAAACAAGTACGTTAGATATTTTTGAAAAATAAGCTATCCGTAAAAATACATTATTTCATTAGCAAAATAAAAGTTTTAAACATTTCGAATAATACTGTCTGCATTTTTAAAAATATTCTAAGTGCTTATCAACATAATAGAAATATACCATATCGTATTCCGACTCTTAAAGGCTTTTGAACCCTAAATGTGTTAGAATCACAATCCACTAAAAAGCACTGCAATGTCGCTGAACGTCTCAAGCAGTAGACAACGCAAAAAGAAATGAACAGCGTGAATGAATGGATATTCAGTAGCCAAAAACCTACTTCTGAATTCTATTCGAATAAAAAAAGATTATTGCAAGCCAAAGAATATCAACAATGGATCCCATGAGGCTCTGGAAAGAGGAGTTTTCCGTTTGACAAGGAATGCAGAAATGCTCTTTGGCACTGAAAGAAAGAACTTTGTAAAAGAAAGGTACACAGCGGCTTCCAGCTACGTAAATGTCCTTCGCTCTTCAATGTTATCCAGAAGGTGAATGTATGAGCTTGCATTTGGAAGATTGAGTTTATTCAGTATATTTAGCAGAAAATTTAATTCATGCCCACTACATTTATTTTCTTAAATAATGAACATATGTTTTACTGATGAAATCGCAACACACATTTATGTTTTTGACATGAATTATATCATTAACAGTAATTTTCCAAGATATTGCACAAACGCTTCGGTAGCTAAATTGTTGAAGTGTGTATGCGTGTGAGTGCAGTTTTTACACACATATATAAATTATATATATATATAAATGGAAGGTTGTACATATGAAATCGCTTCACTCCAAAGCCGTTCAACTGATCACTATGAAAATTGGCATATATATGTATTTTGTTGTGGAGAAGCTTTTTGTGCTATCCTCTTGGTTGCAGCTCCTCACCAGGTGGTGCTACAGCAAAGAAACTTCTGCACCGTTCAATCAATCGCAAAGTTGACAATGTGATCGCCAAAATTGATGCCAACTTGACTCTATTGCGAACACTTTGCTATGTTTCCATTGAACCGCCATTATAATGGTGGTTCAATGGCCATTATAACGGCGTTGCTTCCGTATGTTACAATTTTAACATAAAATAAATGCAGCAGAAAGTAATATTGATGAATTACACGTCCAGATATAAATATTTCGCACTATTTTAAGCGTTCATTGAACAAAATTTGTACCAATGTGTTATTTTTGCTGAGCAGAGATCAGCTTAGGAAGGTATTTTCAAAAATGGACCCCAGATTTTTACCGGGGGTTATAAACAAAATAAAAATTCCTTTTTATCGGCTATTAGACTATAAGACTTGAAATTTAGCAAATATGTCTTTTTTTGTTCAGCTGATATATGCAAAAAGCTTTTTTTTTTTTGTTTACTTTGTAATTCACGTAAGGTTAACTTATTAAAAACTTCTTTATCCTTCAATCTGTATTGTTTCCTTTTTCAATTAGTCTGTGCGAAGAATGGGTATATATGAGAAAGGGGAAGAAAAGCGGCTCACTCACTCATCACGGAATCTCCACGACTATAATAAACATAGACTTGAAATTTGACGGCCATGTTTCTTTTGTTGAGTAGAGATTCGCTAAGATCGGATATCATGCATATCGACTCCTAAGAGAAGTTGTGTGGTAGCTATAGCTAAAAGAATTACTATTTTTGAACTATTCAACTTAAAATTTGTCAAACATTTGCTTGATTGCGTGAGCATAGATATATTTTTAACTTTCATTCGATTTAATTTTAATGTACGTCACATTCTAAGGCAACACGAGAGCTATCGCAGACGGTCTTAATAATTTTGAACCACAATGAATTAATAACGACGGCACCTGAGCTCTGAGAACCCATCTCCAAACTTCCGCACCCCGTCAACTAGTAGACTTTGAGCCTCGACATATTTAACACGTCTCATCCCCCCCCCCTCCTACACGTTCGGTTTTCGGTGGTACTAGGCTTCAAACCAACTGGATTAGTATTATATTCCGATTAGTCATAATATGTTTCTATAAAAATTATGGCACTTAGTAATTCTTTAATTTTGAACATTTTGTTAAGCAGTTTATTTATTTATGATGTTCTTGCAAGCGAGCGAGTAATGAAAAAGTTCTTCAATCATTTAATAGTAAAAAAAATGCCTTTTTTTCTGAAAAAACAAGCTTGTTTTAAATTGTATTACGAAAAAATATAATATCAGTAACAATATAAAAATATATTATCAGTAACAATATAAAAATATATTATCAGTAACATATTATAGTAACCTTATTTTATTATCTATTATACGTATAATAGATAATAAAATAAAGTAAAATTATTCACTTAAAACAGAATTTATAAACTATAATATCTCTTTTGGTTACTCGGTCATTTACAAATCTATAAATACTTTTTAACGTATGATAATATATGAAATATTTATTTTTAAATTCATTTAAAAAGAAATAGAATGAGTTCATCTGACCCATAATTCTAAAATACTAAAAGCATTCACCATTATACTTAAATTGTGTGAAAGGGCATCAAGATTCTTACGTGTAATAGAAAAAGTTACTTTGAAAACATATACGTTAATTATTTCATAAAGACAGCATAAACAGCGAGACATTTGTATTAAAATATAAAACATTCTTTCTTTTATCCAATTACATTTCCTTCTAAATCCATAAAACACAAACAATAAAACATTTCTTTCATTACTTCAACAACAACAGCAAAAAAAAAACTTCATGTAGTTTATGGATTTATTAAAGAAAGAAATTGCATTATAAAAACATGCAGTTTCTTCTACTGAAAAATAAGTTTGTTCACATTTACTTTTTCTTTTTCCCATGAAAATTACCATAATAATAAAAATCCCTGAATAAAAAAAGCTCGAGTTTCCGTCCAAGAGGCTGGGGCATGAATAAAACATTTCTGATGTATCAAAAACTTAACCGAAGAAAATCACTGGAAAAAGCTACGGTTGCTCCTTTCTGGAAAGAATTACAGAAACTCAACTTCTTTTTGAAGAAAGATTTAAATTCTTTTATAAACTTTTCGGTGTTTGTGGTTTCTTAATCCACCGGTTTTTCCCTACAAATCTTTATTAAGCCCCTGCTTGTACTAAACTATGCTGCACTGAATAAATTGATCCGGTGTAAACAAACTACGCACGCAAGACGAAATGTTTATTCAAAATGAAGCATAGAATACAGGTTGGCGATTTCGGAGGGTTTCTTCCTCTTTTTTTTAACGATTTTTGTAAGTAGATCACCACACCATCTTAAAGGTCCCTATAAAAACCTAAACATCGAAAAGGTTAAAACGTTGGAAGGCTTAAAAATACGAGGATGGCGGATTTTGTTGCTTTCATGTGGAAGTGACGTGGATGACACTTGAATCGGCACCTCACTTTCCAGATTTAAAAGTTTACATCAACTCATCGTGAAGATTTTGAGATGTGATAGATTTCATTTGCATGAAAAGTATATTTATATTTGTATTGTAAATATTTATATTTTCATTTTATAAAACAAGATGAGTTTACAAGATTCGTCAAGATTTGAAATTACGCCCTGACAGAAAACACATCACCTACGAGTTCGATATTTTAACAATTTGGCTGCATCAGCAGCAATCAGTGGAGCACACAAAGGGGGATGTCCCAGGGGCCCGAACACCCCCCCAAAGCCCTGAGTTTTTCTCGATTGATAACGTAAAATTTGATTAAGCACTAGTAATTAACAATTTATTTTATTAGTTAATGCTAATTATTAATTCTAAAATTTATTTTTTACTGTTTTTTGTAAAAAAAAATCGACAAAATCAGATGAACTGATTGGTGTTGTCTTGAAGTATGACACGAGTAGGGGGACTTTCTACCATGGACAACCCCCTTGAAAAAAATTTGTGTGCGCTACTGGCAGCAATTATAGCAAAAACTTTACTAGAGTAAAATTGCTTCCTATAGCCTGATTACACAGCCCAACAGCCGTGATATGACCCAACAACTTAAGCAACTGGCCAATGAGATTGCTCCCTCTCGCCACTGGTTAGAATGGATTTCAAATCCTGAGGCGACTCCCTATTAAACAGGCAATCACACCTACTGCAGTCAAAAACCAATTCTATTGGCTACCTAAGTGTTAGCTATCTTCAAACTCTTAAATTTTCTGATCTTACTATTTCTGAATTTGCTTTTTAATTTTTAAGTAATTTTTAACTTGTTACATGGTTCTTCTAAACATTTAGAAATTTCATTTTAAATTTTTAGTTGTAATGAAACTAAATGAATCCCAGATTTTAATTTTAACATATGGGAAGTTTGAAGAAGTTTTGTGCTATCCCATATCTTAAGATAGGAGATCAGGACTCCAACATATAGGCCGGCTACAAATACAAATTTACAATTTTAAAACACGTGATTTTGTTTATCATGTGACCGTATAATGAATGTTAACAAAAAGATATAAAACATTTTAATCTAATTTTAAAAAATTGTTATACACACAAACATATCACTTTTAAAAAAAACTTACAGAAAATCTTTTAAAGTTTTACGATTATATAAAAATAGATTAGTTTGATAATGAGTCGTAGAAAGATTGCTCTAAAAATAATTTCTGCAGTTATTTTACCACTTATTTTTGTGTGTACTAATGTCTATTCCTTTCCATTGAACACTTACTCAGTCTTTTCAAAAATATCAATAAGTACTACAACATATCTTTCATTTTAGATGAACTATTAATTTTAAGTGAATATATTATACTCATACACTAACCTTATTTACATATATTGGCAGTGGCATAACGGAGAATATTAGGGCCCCCTGCAAAGTCAGGATCTGAGCCCCAAGCCAGATCTTACGTACTTGGCATCACTTAGACTTTGGGCCTCCCTAGAGTCCTGCTCCTAGAGTTGCGGGGGTGTACGTTACGTCACTATATATAGGATTATGTAAGCTAATTTGGTTTAAATCAACATAGGCTTTAGAATTTAACGCAAGGTAATAACTTCGATTTTCTGATTCTGAGCCTCATCTTCAGTGACACATCAATGTATACAAGATACGAGGGCTATTTTTAAGTAAGGTCCGTTGGCGCGTATAGTTCCCTAGTTCACGCGTACGCTGCAACGAGTCACGAACCAGCATCTTTTGTGGACAAACTCGCGCCATTTCCAGCTCTGTGGCAGTCGTGTAAGCTTGGCTGTGAATCTTTAAAATGTTTAAGGTGGTTGAATCGCACGCCAAATGGGAGAGGGATCTATTTTTCGTTTTTCGACTGCGAGAAACATGTCGGCTACAGACATTCATCGCCAGATAAGAGGAGTTTATGGCACTGAAATGATGAGTGACAGCAAAGTTCGAAAATGGGTCAGGTAGTTTAAAGATGAGAGCCTCACACTTCTCGAACGACTCGGGACTTAATCGAATCTTTTGGCTGGAAGGTTTTGAAACATGCACCATACAGCCTTGACCTTGCTCCCAATGATTTCCACCTTTTCCGGTACCTCAAACACAGTTTTTGCGGGAAGCGCTTCAGTGACAACGAAGAAGTGAAAGCGGTCGTGAACTCTTGGCTGTCCAACCAAGCGGCAGACTTCTTTGGTTTTCAAAACTTAGTTCTTAGGAATGAAAAATGCATTAATAAACTCGGCAACTATGTAGAAAAATAAAAAATAGGCAAAAGTATATACAATCCTAAAATAAAGGTTTTTTGAAACAAAATATTGCCGTTACTTTTTTTAAGCAAACGGACCTTACTTAAAAAACAGCCCTCGTATATAGGAATCCAGTTTAATAATCAGTAATCAGAGCTGGTATATAGCTGCAAATCTGCACGGGTTTAGTATCCATCAACCTTGATAAAAACTTTTGAATGACTTTGATTGAAATTATAAGTAGGAGTGTAGTAAATTTTTTAATCTTTTAATTTATTATTATGAGAGCTGAGAAAAGATGTATAACAGCATAAAATGATTATTTTTAAACAGGCTTCCCAAATGTGCAACTTGACTTCTGCTTTAAATAGATCTACCAGAAGTGCTGAAAACATTAAGATATTTTGGGACCTTAACTGTATAACTTAAAAGAAAGCGACCACTTGAAGAAAAAAAACTGTATTCTTAGCAAATTTATTCCTGCTTCAGCCTTTGACAGGATTTATCTTTCTGTGATTTATACGAACAAAAAAAATATATATACAAAAAAATTCCCCAAACCTTTGTTATTTTTATAAATTGTATATATATTCTATCTCTCAAAATTATAACAAATATTTTTAATGAACTCATAAACTTTTTAAAATCAAATGAATAATAACGTAAATATATTGCAAAATTATACAATTTAGTATATTTCTAGATTAAATTTTGATTTATTTTAAACACTATCTTAAGCAACATAAATTAGAATTGTAGAATATAAAAGAATCAATTTTATTCAGAGTTTATAATTATAAAATATGTAAAGTCATAATGAAATGAGTTTTTTCTTTTAGATATTTATGTTGCTTTTTATTATTCAGGTTTAATTTTCAAAATTATTAACTCTCCACTATTTTTTTTCTGTATCCCAAGTAATCTTCTTGCTTGTTTTCATTGTATCTTTATGTTACATTAGAAGCAGCATGAAGGCTAATGCCAACCGATCGTTTAATTTTGAACCACGCCCAAAGGTAATTAGAACCATCTCTCCCCTCTCAAAACACATCTCCACCCACGTGTGCGAGAACTTTTGTAATCCTGACAGATTTAAAGTGTATTCATCCCAATAACGACATCACATTTGACTTAAAAAGATAAGATCTAAAAGCACACACGTACAATCGACATGAAATATAACAATTTTTTCACTGACAGTATTGACACTGAATATATACTGAACGATGTTATGGTAGATCTTTAGTTACATGACTTGTCGACTCAAACAAATTACAACGGACTGTAAAAATAAATAATGGTTTATTGAATGATGGTTGTTGCGTGGAACAGGAATACTGAAATCCTTCTCCTTTTCTTGAATATCCGCCATGATTACAGGAATACTGTAAGCAAAAGACGATTACTAGCGCCACCTGTACACGCGGGTCATAACAGAAGCAATTTTACTTTTTAGCTGCATTCGTACTTGTTGCGTTAAGTGTCTATACGAGAATTATTGTAGTCTATTGTAGTCGAGAACTATTGAACTATTTTTTTTTTGTCACCGACTGTGAAGAGTTTTAACCAAAATTTTACTTCTTACAGAATGTTAGTTGGAGGATTAAGTTACTTTCTATCGATGTTAAACTGTACCTATACCATATGTAACTGCGACGAACACTTCAATAAAAATCATGATCAAATGACGAGATTAGTATCTGACCATTGTGACGGATCTATACGCGGTTCAACTAATCCCTTCATGACTCTTTAAGGAAAATATTTATTTCAACCTACTTTCATCGAGTAAGGAAACGTGACTATGTAAATGAAGTAAGTATATTATATAAATTCTGTTTTCGTGAGTTCGGGGGTTGACGCGTTAGAGTTGGCACGTTGGAGTTGACAAGTAGGAGTTAACATAGATTCTGCGAGTTAGTTGTTAGTTGAAGATTGAAAGAGAGTGGAATTTAGATAGAAGTCTTGGAGTTGTCCAGGAAAAAGATTACAGAGCGTGGATCTAACGACATTGATCAAGCAGAAGAGATCTCCTGCAAGTTTCCAGTGTAGGATCCGATGCATAAAAAGAACAGGTATTGTGAGCTTGATTAAGTAGAAGTTAGCTTATTAGCGTGTGACGTAGTTATATTTGAGCCTATTTAAGCTGTCTTAGATTCAATTGAGGGTCTGTAGTAGTATCACCATATTATAGAATCTCACCTCTGCTCTACTATACATTCATCTACCTTAATTAGATTTGTTTTGTGTTTGATTGATATTTGGAATTAATAAACTGATTAGATTGAAACCATGTCTGTGGATCATTCAGTTTCTCCCACACATCTAGCCGGGTTTACAGGTAGACAAGGGGTCCAGAAATGTAAGGAGGAACCGACCGCTATCAGACCGTCATCAAATCGTACCCCTTTATCCAAACCTTGATTTTACGGAACATCGAGATCATCCCTTGATGTGGAAGTTTGGAAAGTGATGTACCACAACGTAGAAGTCTTTTTTCTCATTTTTACAGTTCAAAGTTACGAGGCCCATCATCAACATCTCTCTTGTTGTTTTAACGTACCGTTAACCAAAATTTACATTCACACAATTCTATACAAGGACTTGAAATCTCACGTTTTGATTTTGCGTGCGTGAGTGAGTTTATAAACGTGCCACTTAAAGAAGCACGATGACTATTGGTGACGTATCTCGTGATTTTGAGCCATGGTCAAGTGAAATGGATGACCTCTGAGATACCACCCCACTCCTTTCAATTCCACATTAAACCAACGTGAGGATTTCTTTGAACCTCAACAAATATAACGTGAATCAGTCTTTCTACTCGGGAGGTCTTCATTGGCATCAGGACTCGAACTTGTGTCTCGATAACACTGGACACTAGTTCGTCACCAAGACCTCTAGGTATCTATGATCACCGTTTTGATTTGGCAATGGTATCTGATGGAAACTTGCAAATCGAAAGCCCACGTAAACTCTTTTAGAGACCTATCATAATTCTAAAAAAATTATATGATTTAAATTAAAAGTGAAAAGAATTAACACTTTTAACCGTGTTTTATTTTTATTACGTTTAAAAAGAAATTTAACTATAAAAACGCACTGCAGCACATGGTTTAATGTAGAACATTAAAAAATGTCGATGGCGGGATCTCGTAATGAAACATTATACGAACTAGTTTTCATGTATATTCCAAAAACTTTTTTTTGGTCAGATAGTTTCAGAAACATCGATAAAACACAGTACATTTGTAGTGGTTTATCGAAACGTTAAATTTTTAAGACTTACAGCGTTATTTCAGAATCCAAGTCAGCCCAAGGACTGCCCTTCCTTTTGCTCTAAATGGAAGGCAGTCAGCTTTTACGTTTATGATCTCTTCATGTCCAGAAATACCCGTTCGTACCCGGGTACACTTAAAAGTACAAAGTCGCGGTTTGAAATAAGTGTACGAAAAGCCATAAACTCGGTTTCGTGCATTACGTAAAGCAAAAGATGAGTAATCAAATGTTTACGGCTGAAAAGCCATAAACCACAAAGATATCAAAGGAACAGAAGTTTCACTGATAAAGCTCTGGTAAAAGCGGTAAAACTTTCAATTCCCGGAATGAGTTTCAATTCCCAAGTATTGAAATCAAAATTATTTTGTTAAAAAAAGCCGATAGCAGTTTGCATGATTTCTGCTCATTGAAGAAAACCAATATTTAAGCAACTAAAGCAACACTGCTAAACACATGTTTGGAATATATATATATTAGATTTGATAGAAGTCAATACATAAGCCTACTAAACTACTTCATTCATCTAAAAGTATATACTATTTTTATATGAGATATACAAATTTTTAAAGTCAAAATTTTTCACAATTTCAGAACACTTCAAAAGTTTTCAGACTAAGCTAAAATATGAAAGTTTTAATATTTGAAAAACTAGGTTAGTTTTAAATCGTGATGGATAGAACTTACGACATAGATGGAATGTTAGACACAAAATGATATAAGAATGCCACTGCATACATCAAATATAAATTTCTTTGAATATTAGTTACTATTTTTTTGTTGTCGGAAAAACATTTACCTTTGCACTTTAAGTCGAAGACCATAATAGCATGGTCAGTACAGTTACAGCTAAAAAGATAATAGTTGGAATACGAATGCTGAGAACGTAACTGCATTTTACTAAGCTCAAAGCTTGGAGGGTAAAAAAATTTTAAAAAGTAAAAAACAATTCTTAATACAAGAATAAATAATTAACGAGAAAATTAATGTCATTGTGGTCAAAGCGTGGGGGGCTTTTTACTACATTTTTTGCACTAACTCTGCATTTCGGAATAGAACTAGTAAGAAATTATAACAATTGATATCGAGCACCCCAAGATTTTACCACAATAATATTAATTTTCTCGTTAATTATTTTATTCTTACACTAAGTATTTTTTACTTTTTAGTTCGATTAAATATAAAATCGTGTTTAGATTTTTTAAACTATAATTTATTTTTCATTTTTTATTTCGATCTACAATAAAAGCGTGTTTTTTTAGATTTTTAAACTATCGTTTATTCATTGATGAATTAATCTTTGTTGTATTTGTATTAACCATGAACGTTTTCGCTTAAGGGTTGTAATTTAATCTCTTAGTCTCCAAATCTGGAGTTAGTTGCCAAATCTGGAAATGGTATCTGGAATTGGGAAATCGTTAATGTTGATTATCCTGATCAGGACAATGGAACAAACTTATTAAATTAGTGTATTGCCATCGGTCCTTGACAAGTGTGCTAAATTTCGAATTAATCTGACCTTTTAAAGTCGGTAAAAATCGAGTTCAAAGATTCCGTTACATACAGGCAAAGCTAATAAAAGCGTGTTAAAAAAGCGACAGCTATTGGCGACAGACTTAAAAGAAGTTTCTGAGACGCGCATATTTTTCTCATATATATATTTTTTTTATCCATCTTAAAAGTGTGTTTATTTTGATCTTTCGAGAATTCTTAAGCCAAATAATTACGAATGGCCGAATGAAAATATATGAACATACTGTATTTACTCGAATCTAAGCCGCATTTTTTTTCCAATGTTAATACTACTAAAAATCGAGTGCAGTTTAAAATCATAAGGTAAAAAATATGTTTTGATGGGTATTTGCACCAATTATGCATTCATGTATGTGTTTAAAAACTTATAACTATTGATAAAATAACTAACTATTCACTTATTTCTCATTTTAAATTTATTTTAATTTCGTAAAATTGGATATCAATAAACCATTTTTCACAAAATATTGTTGAAAATTTGGGGTGCGGCTTGGTATTGTATAAATATGGAGTATATTTTAATTTTAAAAAGTACTAATTTCTCTAAAGATAAACAGATTATACATTTTATGCTACTGAAGAATTCTTTAAAGTCATAGTTCAAAATCAAAACAATTAAAAACAGTTATTTTGAATTCAGCTTAACGTCTAAAAAATCCTAATTTCCTCCGAATTTTCAAAAAGCTGAAAAAGGTCATTCAGAAAATACATTTAACTGTTTTTTACTCTCTTTTATTCAGATTCCAATCACTTTTATACTTATTTTTAAATTTCTTTTTAATTTTATGAAAACTTTTTTTTTCTTCTTTGCACGATACATAATGAGCTAAAACTTTTATCACACAAACACAAATTTCCGTGGGGAATAAATATGGAGAATTAATTTCTCAACTGGAAAAACACCCCCATGACATTTTAAGAAGTTTCTCTAATTTTCTTCTATTTAATATTACTTTAAAAAATTCCGCTGAAAATAAATTGCTTTCTAAAATTTTAATATATCCTGGAAATTCAGAATTTTTTTTAATCAAATTGTAAAAGAAATATTCGAATGCTTTATTAATCATATTTTTTCCTGCCAAAAGAAAAAAAAATATTCTTTTAAAAAAAACTTTTCAAGGACTATTTAAATGAAAAAGCGATCAGTAAAATGGCGAATTTAAAATTAAATATAAATCATGTCCTTCATTTTAATCCTGTTCACTTTCGATTCGATTTGAAAAAAATTGGCCAAAACGTAGATGTTGTTTTACGTAAGCATTCAGATTTGATAAAAAATAGTAAATGGAACGTAATTAAAACATGCTGATTTTTAAAAAAGTTTAAAAAGCTGTGTTTGGAAAGTACATAATTCGGCAAATGAAACGTTGTGTTTCAATTAGAAGGAAAGTTATATTTAATAAAAGCCGAATCACAAACGATTGTTTTGAAAGACCTTTTTACTTTAAGTGAATATTAAATATATATTTCACGCATGTGTTCTTGCATTCTTAGAAATAAAATTCTTTTAACTATTATTTTTAACTCTCCGAAAAACTTTCTTGCTAATTTACATTCTTAATCTTTCCAGGCAATCTCTTTCAAATTTACATTATTTTTATATTTAAAACAATGCTTAAGTACTTCCTTTTTTTGTTCAATAATTTATGTGATTTTTATATATACTTTATTTTGCTTAGTTTTTATCAGACCAATAAAATATAACTCGTTGCTTTTATTTTGCTTGATTTTTGAAAGAAAAAAGGAATAATTAAAGATAATTTCTTAGCAATGCTCGAAAATCATTATGCTGATTAAATGGGCAATTGTATATTTTAACTAAATTATTTGAAATATAATTCTAATTCTTAAGTCAATGTTGCGTTCCAAACTGTAATTTTAAAATATTAAAAAAGGCACTTAATTATACTTTTAAAAACTCCTTTTTCAGATCTAATTAACATCATAAGAATTCTTACTTATTCTTAAAAAGCTAATTTCGAAAGCTTTCTATTTGAGTAATTTGTTAATTTGGCTTAGTAATATACCATTTTTCCCATCCTGTTTTCAATTTTATTGTCTCTTATTTTACATTTATTTCTCAATATTTTTCATAATATTTCGTTTCCATTTTTTTGTATCGTTTTTTATGAATATGTCATTTGTAACATTTTATTCTGAATAATTTTAGTTTGCGTATTCATTCTGCGTGAAAAATTAGCAATCTGAAATTTTTATGTTTCAGGCGTAATTGTTCTGATTCAATTTTTACGTACCAAGAAACTTTTAAAATTGACCAATTTCATAAATGCATTTGGTTCAAACAATTTAACTTTGTTCTTTGAATGATATTTCTTTTAGGTATTTCCTACACAATTTCAAACTCTTTTTTCAAATTTGTACCAGAAACTAACACAATAAGCACGCATATTTAACGACATTGTACTTCATATTTGATATCTGAAATAAATTTCCTTTTTTATACTATATCATAGTATTAATAAATTTACTCGGTTGTAAGTTTACAAATTTCTATTGGACCCAAAAATAATTTTCGTACATATAAACGGGAAGCTTTAGAGTTCCTTTTGTAAAATTCATATAAAAAATAACTATTAAAACAGTGTAACTTCAAATTCTTCTTTTAAAAATGCAATCTATGACTGCTCAGTATTTATTAACATATTTCCCGTTTCTAAATTTAAAATATTTTAATTTTATGAAATTAAAAATGTAAATAGATTTAGAGCAAAAATTTTTTAAATAGACTCTTAAGTGTTGATCTTCAATTTAAAATCATTCATTTCACTTTCACTTAAATCTACTGATTCTTCTTTTCATTAAATTTTAATCTTGCGTTTTAAATAAGATGCTTCAAAACTCTTATAGAACATCATTTCTAGCTAAAGATGACTTAAAATGAATAATCCCATACTAAAATCAATATTTTTTTACTAAAAATTTAATTATGAATCATCTTTTTTAATTATTGTTACATCAGAGCTACCTGGCAGGTTAATTAACGATAAGTATTTTAATTGAAAATGCACCGTTATATAATGTAGATGGCGCTGCAGTTGGGTAAGCTTACATATTCACCTTTCTCACTATTTTCAGTAAACAAAATAAAGCAACCACAATTTAGCGAACCCTAAAGGTGACAGTATTTGATGAAACTTATTAAACAAACTTATAATCCTGCGCGATTCTGAAACTTCAGATTCTTCAACAAAGTTCCTTTGAACTGTGAAATATAATTTTCTTTATTATATTATTTTACATCTGGATAGATTTTAGTAACTTCAAATTTTATACGGGGTGGTTAGATAAAATCAAGTAATCAATACGTATAATGATTCTTAAAGTTCATATACCGATTATAAATTATAATGCATTAAATATAATATTTAAGAGAGAATTAGGTATAAACCGTATGTACTTGAATCTAAGCCGCGCTATTTTTCCAGTGTTAATGCTACTGAAAATCGGGTGCGGCTTAGAATTGATAACAAAACATTTGTTGGATGGTGGACATTGAGTTTCCATCCCTTTTAAAAAGAAAAATATAACCGTTCATTCTGTCTACTTTCATAGAATGACTTATCCTATTCCGTATTTATCTTCAGTATTCAGTCTATCTTAAACATCATTGTCAGCTTGTATTTAGGAAAACTTTGCATACGCTTTCTCTTAATCACCTAAACATCAAAGATATCGGTAATAGCATCAAGTTGAGAGTTCACTACGAAGCAAGCATGAAAAAGGAGGCAATGTTATATGCAGAAAAAAACGGAAACAGAGCAGCGGCCACTAAAAATTTGACACGGATGAAACAAACATACGTCGATGGCGTAACTTAAATGACATAATTTTTGCTTGCAAATGCTCAACAACCTTTAATAATTCTTTTTTTAAAAATTCTACGAAACAAATGCATTGAATGACTCGGAAGACGACACCGAGTGGAAAAATAGCGATGCCGGCACCCATTCCGAAGTCAGCTGTGACAATGGAAGTGATGAATCATTCTCGAAACGTTATACGAACGGTTAGAGTAATTATAAGTTTATGTATGTATTTGAAATTTTTTAATACTGTTAAAACAAATAACTTTTATTAACTTCTTATTATTTATTATTAAAGTTTCTTAAATTTCGTAAGTATCGGTTATTGATGAACCTCTTTCACGCAATTTTTTTATTTTTTCTCAAAAACCTGCAGGGATGCGGCTTAGATCTATGGTGGCTTACATTCGAGCAAATATGGTATATCTTACATACACTCTAAACTCAATGCACTTATGAATTTTGCTGCATATTTTCTATATTATTATAACCACTGATTTATAGACAAGAGTTATTAAAAAGGCTAACGCACTTTTGCGAAATAAGGAATGTTTTCGGTAAGCCTTATTAAAGCTAGTTCATTCCCGTATAACATATGCTTATATGAATGAATGTGAAGCTCAATAACACATCCTACTTCGAAATTAGCTCTATGGCCCTATTTCCAATCAGTTAAATTCATATTTTCATAGTATTATGATAACAGTAATCAAGTGTTGCCAGCCAATCAGTTCATAAATTCATGTGATGTCATAATCACATGATTCATACATAATCACATATTTTTAGTTCACTGTTGCCAATTTTTGCTTTTTGCAGAAACTTTCTTTTAAAAAGTTCATATTTGTCGACAATAATAACGCTCATAGGTTAACAAAACAAACCTTGGATTTAAAAATTTATTCATAATACGGACTTTTTTTTTTTTCAATTTTGAAAAACTTTGTGAAAAACCTCAATTTTTGAGCACATTTACTCAATTGTCAAATCTTAATTTAATCTAAACTATACAAAAAAAACAACAAATACCAGGTGGATATCAGTTTTGAATTCAGTGGAGAACACGTGATTGCATTTATCATGTGACCGTCAAGAATGGGCGGAATTCATAACAGTCACATGATAAATATAGTCACGTGTTCTCCACTGAATTCAAAACAAACTGACTTTAGACGTTTCGACTTGGTACTTGTTTTTCCTCTTGTAAAATTTAGATACCATTTCAAATGAGTAAATTGGATGCAGATGCTCAAATGTTAAAATCCTTAATAAAGTTTTTCAAATTTTTTACAATAAATTCTTATATTACACATGTATTTTTAAAACGGGTACATTTTGTTTACTTATGTGTATTATTATCGTTGACAAGTTTGTACGTTTTAAAAGAAAGCTTTTTTCCCAACAGCAAAGAGCAGAAACTTATTAACCGGATACACGTGACTGTGTTTAACATGTGATTATGACGTCACATGAATTTTTGTACTGATTGGCTGAAAACACGTGATTGTCGTTATTACGTCACAGGAATTTAGTCCATTTAGCCAATTATCCAATGTATCTGAAAATATGCTACCTCTTCCATAGAGCTATTTCAATTCAGTAATTTTAGCTAATGATTTTTTTATTATTATACATGCCTGTATGCTTGCAGTTTCATACAGTTTTTATATCCTTAAAAGGTATATTTTCTATATGGTACCCAAAAAATCATCAAACTGTCGGAATTTTTTACTAACTTATTTAATACCTCGAATTTTTTTTAACATGCCTGCAAAAATTCAAAGCTTTACCTGCATTTTTTATCAAGTTATGGAGCAATATTTGATATTGGACAGCAGACTAAACAAAACTGACACGCCCATATTTCAGATCATCTGCTAGAAAAGTGCCTGATAAAAAATGGATTAATTATTTTTCTATCGCGCATAAATGAGACTAACATATGTAGCATTATATATGCAGTAACAAATCCTTTTAAGAAATAATTGCGCAGTTTATGCAAAAATTCTAGTTTGTGTATTGCTTATTTGGGGGGGGGAGCAAATGGATTTGGCCAATATTTGAAAGTTGTGCGTGCTTTTTATGATATTATTATGAAGGAAATTAAAACTTCAAAACGGATTCTCCCAAAGCACAAATACTAAATCTCATTTTGATAAATCAGATAATTAAAAATCTAATTCGCAAGAATAGCAAAACTCTCTCCTATTTTTATATTTTTTTCGGTGATACACATATCCCATGTGTGTGAAATTCTGCACAATTTTTGAAAAATATTTTAAGGTATTTATTTAAATAAATGCACAAATGCAGTTCTTAGATTTTGATACATTTTACCTATAAATTGTTATTTGATTTTGCTTTCATTCGTGTACAATATTTAACATGCGAAGGCTTTTAAAATCATGGAAATAAAGAATAAAGGCATAAACATCTTTTGTACATGTTGTGCATTATTTGAGTTGTCAAACTGAGCATGAAATTAGCTCTAAAGTGTGTGTGTATTTATATTTTTATAATTATTAAGATAAAGTTTTATGAAATATTGATTTTCATTCGTCTCCTTCTATATATTCATTATGACAGTATACTGTTTAATTGTTCTATATTTTTGCAATTTCTTATGGTAAGCAGTTTTAAATAAGCTAATTAACATTTCATAAAAGAGTTTCAGACTATTCGATGAATATTATATCATCCTATTCAAGGAATGAAAACTTCAAACTCATTTTTCTCCATGTTGAATTTTTGTACATATACTATTGTTCAAAACCCTAAGGCTTTTTTGATAGTTGAAGTATGGGTTTGAAATTTTTATACATGCTCTGAGATGTGTGTTTTGTAAAACTATGCATGGAATTAGCTCTAACATGTTTTGTACTTTTTCTAAAAATTTTCAAAGTCAAAACTAATGTTTTTTTTTTTTTTGAGAATTTTTAGAAGTTTAAATATAAAAAAAATAATAATAAATTAAAGAGCAGCAGAAAAAAACCCATATACAGTTTTATGTAGTATAAGGTACTTGGAAAAATTTTTGAAAAAAAAAGAAACATTTAAAAAGTCCTTAGAAATTTTAAAAAATTTTCAAAAATTTAAATTTTACAAACATTCTGCAACAAATTTAAAAAAATTTTGCATGGAATTATTATTAAAAGTTAACCCTAATAAAATACAATTAAAACCAAATATCAAATATTAAAAATTTAAAAAAAATGTGAAGATGGTACTATACTGCTTTAAAACACATTTAATTTTAGTTATTAACTTCAATTCTTAATTAATCTGCCTTTTTACTGAACGCAATTATTTTTTCAAGGTTAAATTTTATTTGAACTCCTAGTTCACCAAACATCTCAAATTAAAAAATTTCCCTCCTGTTCCTGAAAGGAAAGATGTTCGTTTCTGATATTAAAAATTTTTAAAAAATAATAATTTGTCTTCAGTCAAATCATGAACCTTCTATATACAAGAAGCTTCTTAATTTAGGGGAGTGGGCACACATTTCCATCGTTTTCCTAAGCCGCTATCACAAATAAATCATAGCACCATAATGAGGCGGTAGCAATTTTAATCTAAATTTGAAACTTAAGCCTAACACTCCGAAGCGACGATTAGGTTGAGCGGCGGTGACACAAACGCTAAACGTTGTGGGTGCTTCTAAAATGAGAGGCTGGCCTCTCTCTCTCAAGAACTTGAGGGTCTTGCCAAGACCGAAATAGATCGAGTGTGCGGAGGTCCCTTACCGCTGATGCACGTTTGGGGATCAACGCACAATTGCTCGTTAGTTGCGTTCGATGGGGCAATAACACGTACAACACTGTATGTCTTTGCACAGGGAAAAATGTTCGAATTCTTTTTACCAACAGATCCGTTGTAGTGTTTGAAACAAAATGAATAGTGTGAGAGACACTTAGTTTCCGTTGTACTTTTTCATATACAATCAAATAAAATTTTGAATGAGATTTTTTTATTTACGTTAATATTGAATTTTAGTTGTTTAGGTTTATCTAAGAGGTTTAGATGTTAGGTTCTATCTAGAATGTTTCTAAGAATTCAATCTTTTTATAGGAGTTCTTTTAAAGCGACACGGTTGAATACATCGATCAAAAATCCAAACAACATTTTTTTATCTTAAATTATTCTTTATATCACATTGTCTATAATTTCACAAAATCTAAATGCTCTAAGTTGAAAAAATCCAGAGTTACAATGACCCTTTATGACTGTTTTTATTTACATCCCAATGGTATATAAAGACTTTAAATGGGTTTATCTCAAAAAAAAAATTACAAGTTTATCTTCATTTAAAATGTTAAAAAAAATTTTCTGTTGTTCCAAAAGCTTTGATATTTTTCACAACTATTGCTATTAGTATGTGGAAACAAAGTTGGCATGCATTTTTGAATCAAAGCAATATTTATTTATTAAAAAATAGTTGAATTTAGAATTTACACATTTAAAAAATTTTCCATAAGCATTTATAAAAAAAAATGTATTTTATAAATATCAATCATGTTAGAAAAAACCCACAATACATTTGGTTATACATAGTTTGAGGAACTTGTAAATTAAATTTCATGTGTATACGTCAATTATTGTGGAGGGAGTAGCATTTTAAAAGATACCTTCATAAATTTTTAATTTTTTTAAAAAATTAAATGGTTAGCTTTTTATAGTATTTTAAGCACAAAAAATTTTTACGTAATACATGTACATGAGATACAAATCAAAAGTTGTAAAAACTATTAAATCAAAAGAAATGTGTAAATTGTTCGTACAAAAAAAACTACGCGATATTATTTTTTATTTTAAAATAATTTGGGTTTATTGCGTTCCTAATTAAGAAAACAAATTTAATTTTAGTCTCATTTTTTATCAACTTATTCGATACGTTTATCAAACAACAAATAATAATATATCTAAATTTCGGTACATGTGTTGTTTTTAATATTTTTTTAGATTTTATCAATTAATTATTTTAACAAAGGTGTACAATATTTCATAAAAAATTTAACCTAAGAATCCTTATAAAAGATAAAATTGTATATATATAAAATGTTATTTAATTTCATTGAATAATTCAATTCATGGATAGCAGCTGGTTGCTATTCAAAAACTCAAATTAAGAAAACAAATTCTAAAACCATGTTTAATAAATAATTCTTAAAAGCAGATTAAATACTTTCGTTTGATTTTACAAAATCTAGTAATTTTTCAACTGGATTAAAATAAAATATTTATGCTTATAGACGTATGCTTAATGTTTTAAAAAACTGTACTGTTGAAAAAACAATGCTAACTATTTCGAAAAATTAATTAAAAATATCCAATTTCAAAATGGTGGCAATATATTTGATCTAATTGTATTAATCTATGTTTTATATATAAGAAATAAACAGGAGAAAAGCATTCCATTCACTCATCATGAGATCTCTGGAATTATTAAACCAACTTGAAATTTGGCTCATATGTTTATTTTGTTAAAAAGAGATCCGCTAAGAACGAAGGATTTGTATTTATCAACTCCCAAGAGGGGAGTTGTGGGGCGTTATTTACTAAATTATTTCTCCCTTTTGAACTATTAGGCCTATAGACTTGAAAACTGATAAACATGTTTGTTTTGTTGAGCAGAGATTCTCTAAGAACAGGTTTTGTAGAAAACGAATCCCAAGAGATGTTGGGGGACGAAAAATGTTATTATACTTCCATTTTTGTATTTCAAGTCTTACAATTTTTAAATCAAGAGGCTAAGGCTGTAAGAATGTTTCTCGATACAATCGAAAACTTATTACTAGGACTTCGACTTCTAAACTTAATGGCGCAACAGCCCATGGGGACCAAGGCCTACTGTAACCATCTCAGTTTACGTGACCTTGAGCAATGAGGTGAATGAGCAGTTGTTTGTTCCCGTCAGGTGGTCAGTTGGGCGCTAAGCCCTCAGTGTTTAGTTCCCAAGCAAGCTTTGTACTCATTTATCAACCCACTGAAGGGATGAAGGTCAAAGTCGACCTTACCCAGCCCGGGTTTTGACCACCAAACCTGTGGTGTGGAAGCGCGCTGCACTACCACTCAGTCACTGGGTTACAGAATTTAGACATCAACAACTTATAAAACAATATATAATCATCCGACATTATAAAAATACCCAGAGAAGTGGGTGGGTTTTGGCTGGTATCTTATATTTTTAAGTCAATTTATTTTGTCTGTAAATATATGAAAATTAGCGTAATACTTTTGTCCAACTTAAAGGTGTAAATACATGTCCAGTATCTGTTAATCTAAATAAAGTCTACAATGTTCTTTATTCCTTTCAGAATGCCTGACACTACAGATCACTCGTCTCAGCATTCCCAGCTTCGTTCCAAATGGCAGCGAAGAATCCGTCCTTTTGGACTGCGAATACACCTACAACATGAAGGACGACAAGAAACTGGTGGTCAAGTGGTTCCACGATGACGATCCAAATCCAGTCTACCAGTGGATACCAGAACTAGACTCGAAACTCTACTCAGACAAGTACAAATTGGATGAGGATTACGAAATCCCATCTGGAAACTCATACACGAGATCTAGGGCCATCAATATACAAAAACCAACGACGGAGTTGAGTGGGACCTATAAGTGTGAAGTCCAGTCTCTGGAAGGTTCCGATGATATGGAAGACACCATGACAGTTTATGGTAAGTGCTATTGTGTATATCTCTCTCATTTCTTTAAGTATACTCAAATAAATTTATTATTTCCATGTAATAGTAGATAATTTCGTGGTAAGTTAACCGTTTTGATCACTGCGTTACTATCACTTGGTGATTTGGTAAATATTATTGTAATTTAAAACAGTGAATTTCATCCGGTGTGCCACGGTATATTGATTTGCTGCTGGATGGATCGTAGATGCACCACAAAAATTATTTATGCCTTTAATTCTGGTGGTACTTACGTATAATCGCAACAACCACCAACTCTATTAATAACTCGCCAAGTTGGCAACCCCAATTTCTTATGTGTCGTATGTGCTGAATTGGTAACCAGGTGCTTTGTTTCATATAATATCGCCAATAGGTTTCGATAATGCGTAAGTACCATTCTGGTCATTTTTATTTGTGTAAAGACAATATCTGATGAATTATTGGATCGTAGCACAGACCCCTGATTTCGTAACAAAAATTTGGCGCCGAATTTCGTGCACGAAGTTGGCAACCTATCTAGACTAGCTTTTTCTATCGTTTTCGGACAGTGGTTCTTTTATCCCAACGGTCGATTAAGAAAGATTGTCAGAGAGATTTTTCTATAGTGGCTGAAAGAGACGTGATGAGTGAATTTTTTTCTACTTTTAAATAGAAAGCGCAAGGAAGAAACGATTAACTGGTGTATGAATGAAAGATTGATAGAAAAGCGGTATGAATATCCGAAATGGGGAAAGAATACTTGTTTGTTAGAGGGAAAAGGGGGGTGTAGATTAAATCCAACTAAAACATGCATCTTCGATGTTTCTTCCACTGTTGCATTTTAGAAGCGACGTTTTATTCCATGCATTCTTCTAAAAGCAGTTTTGGAAACCACGCTTTTCCTTTTTGAAACAATACAAGTGGATATTTTCCATTTTTGAATGAAAGAGGTAAGAAAGAAATGATTTATTAGTGGATGAATGAAGGATTGATAGTACCTTGAAATGGATGTTCGATATTTAAAAAGAATATACGTTTGCTTAAGAAAAAGAAAAAAAATCAACCTCAAACATGACTATCTTATGCTTCTCCCATTCTTACATTTTAGAAGCCACGTGTTTTTATGTTTGTTTGTTTGTTTTTTTCGTCGTTTTTCGTCTCCTGGCACCGTTATCAAAATCATGTGTTTCTCATGGTTTTCATTTCTGATGCCATTTTGAAAAACACAATTTTTCCTCTGGCGAAACTTTTTCGCGCCAGAAAAGTTAGTGATCTGTTCTACGATTTCACCCTGACCAAGCTAATATTCGTTAATTTACAACAAAAAAAACGTGTATTTGCAACTAAGTTAAAACATTGTAAAGAAAACAAAAGGGAGGAGGCTGAAATGAAAAGGAGGAGGATCAAAAATAATAAAGATCACTGAGGCATCTTGAGGCGAAAACTCCATGTTTACAAAAAAAAACAAAAAACCTCATGGGAGACAAAACTCATCACTTGGGAGTCATAAATCCTTCGTTAACTTAAAGAAGTGCTTAAAGTGAAATTACTTTAAAAAATATCAAAGAACGATGAATGAAAAATATATTCTCTTTTTAGCATTGCTGTGAAGAACATCGTTAAAATAATTGTAATAAATAACATATTTATTTAAAAAATGTTTCAATATAAGTATCAGAAACCCCATTTTATATTTAATCTTCAATTTTAGCTATGAATTATTTTTATGCAAATAAATAAATTATAAAAAGTTAATTAGTTTTAAATTACCTCTTCGTTACAGTTTAGTTATGCCATGGAATATAAAAATTCGATAAACGCTGTTCAAAGTTACAGAGTGTTATCGGTCATATGATAATATAGACTAATTATTGAGGAAAATTGTGTTATTTTGTTCTAAAATCATTAAGAAATTAATAAGCCGTTGCCTTTTTTTTTATTTTTCAAATTTTTTAAATGTACTCATTAACCAATTTTTCAAAATACTTAGATAAGTTACCAGACAAATTTATAGAAACTTTTAAAAATTTCAAATGAAGGAGATGTGAAATTGTACCTTGCCGTGACACAAGTTCTCATATAAAAATCTGAGATTGTCCGCTGCGACTCAAACGCAGCTGTATAGATTTTAAATTTCGTTGTTAATCTGCAATATTTTTAAGATAATTGTTGTCTCTTTCACGCATGTTAATCTAAATCAGTCATAGCTGTAGGGCGTGCAGCATATATTTACGTGCATAAAAAAGAGCTCATTGGTGATTTTTAAAGCTCTTAAACTTTTAGATATCAAAAGATTATTCATTTATCAAGCCGATAAGCGGTTTTTTTTTAGACTAACATCATTGCAGACCGTAGTAGATAAAATGAGAATACTAACTGTTGTCAAAGCAGTCAGGGTGCGAAATCGTGAAAATCCTTTTTTTAAGTAGAATCTTCTTGCTCAACAGATGAAAGTGTCCAAAAGAACAATGTGTGGCATAGAAAATGAAGACCTTATACCAAGAGGTTACCCAAAAATAATTAGCCTTTTACGTTACAAGGTAACTAAAGCGTAGGAGGTGCCTTAAAGCAAAAGTATGCTGCGGCAGCAAGCTCCTAACGGTCGCAGACGAATTCTGTTTAACCGCGGGAAAACTGTAA
Organism: Trichonephila clavata; assembly: GCA_019973975.1. Classification (NCBI taxonomy): domain Eukaryota; kingdom Metazoa; phylum Arthropoda; class Arachnida; order Araneae; family Nephilidae; genus Trichonephila; species Trichonephila clavata. The sequence continues at coordinate 235,004 of BMAO01034291.1, read as the reverse complement.
ATATTGAAGAATCTTTCAACCACCACAGAAGTACCATATATATGCAAGGAGTGATTAAAGAAGCTAAAAAGAAAAATTACATGTAGAGAGCTCATCTTCCTTCTCCCGTAATGATTTGGAAGGATGTCCCCTTTGAAAGCGTCCGAAAGATTCATGTTTGTTTTAATGGAGCGAAGCCCATGCCAAAGGTTTGTCAAGACACTATTTTAGAACCATTAATGAAGCCTTTGAACGTCAACCTGTTCAATGGAAACGATTGGACGTTTCAAAAAAATTCTGCTCTTGCTCATTAAGGCAGTGCTTCGCAAACTTTCCTAATTTGCGCCCCAATTTTCAATCATAATTTTCATCACGCCCTCCCCCCCCCACATCCCTCTCCATACAATAACAATGTATTGAATTCAATAATAATGTACTTTGACGCTAAAGCTATATAATACGACTTTAATTATAAACCGTACAAATTATTAAAACAAGTTTTAAATTTTGCATATAATTTTTTTATGACTATATGACTGTATATAAAATTATCAGTGGCGTAACATACACTCTCGCAACCACCTCAACGAAGGGGCAGGATTCTACAGGCCCAGAGCCGAATACGCCTTGGGGCCCAAAACCTTACTGTGCAGGGGGCCCTGATATTCACCGTTATGCCACTGGGTCACTGATAATTACTAAACTTTTTCTTAACTTAGTATTGTTGAATTCATTATCAAATACTTTGAGAGCTAGTACTAATACATTTATAAGTGTATTATACCAATGTAAATGTGTATTTTATTTTTTATTACGTCAGAATGTATTTTTTGCTTCCTTTCAGTAAATTAAAAATATTTTTAAATAATTTTTGACTTTCGACTTTTTGATATGCTCGTGCCTCCAATACAGACCTCTCCTCCCACCCTACAGGGGCACGCCCCACAGTTTGAGAAACGCTGCATTAAGGCGAAGGCGACACAATGGTTATTGAAAGAGAATGTGCCGGACTTTTCATGGAACCAAAGATTAACCTTTCAGCACAGTCCGGATTTAAATACATTCAACTATATATCGTGGTCAGTTTTGGTGGGAAAAGTGTGCCAAAAGCAGCATCACAATTAAAACAGTCTTAAATATTCTTGACAGAAAGCCGGGAGAAATTCCTATGGAGGAGTGCGTGCCTCTACAAGTGATTGGTCAAGAGATTTAGAGTCCGTGTGAAGTCAAAAAATGGATAATATTGAATAAAACCACGAGCAATTAATTAGCAATGTATTAAATTTTAAGGTCAAATAAAACACTAAAATTTAGTTTTAAATTTGATTAAAGAGATTTTAATTTTAACTCTTTTGTAATTATAACAGAGCTTAGGTCGTCCTTCTAATTTGACACATAATTTTTCATTGTTATAAATATTAGTATGTCAGCTTTAAAGCGTATATCTTAACAAATACAATGGATATGCGTTAGACGTAATTGTTAGATTACTGCGTATAGCAAACTTTCCAAAGTTAATTTTTAAAGATATCGCTGCCATTTTCAATTATATAATTTAATGGATTTCACAAAAATAAGAAAATAATTTAAGTTATATAATTTAGAGAAAAATTCAGAAAATGAAAGAAACAATAGAATGGCTAAAAGGTAGATAACAAAAAAGAAGCTCTATGGTATCCTAATGAGTTTCACTTGAAGGAAATCAGCGAAGCAAATTTATTACTTAAAAAACAGACTAATAGTTTCCTGCAAGACTATTTTAAAAAAAAAAAAACGAGCCTTACAGTAGTCGCATACGATGTGTAACATCTGACAAGTTACCGTGGTAAATTAGCAATAGCACCTTAAATCCTAAAAAAAAATGAATCGAGTGTGGTTGGAAATAATTTTCTATGGAATAATTATATCTTTAATGAAAATTTTATTTAATTAACACTAGGAGTAATGCAATTTTTTTATCAAAAATAATTATTCTTGTTCAATTTGGGGAAGAGCGGTAATGAAAACTTATGATAACTAAAATATGACACTGACACTTGTGATTTCAAAATATCTAAAAACCGTTGAAAATAGCGTCAATAACGGTACTACTATTAGTAGTCGAAACATTTCGATTTGTGTTCATTTCGAGCTTGAGTTCATCATTCAAAAAAGCTATGAGTGGCTCGGCTTCTAGCAAACTGAAGTTAACTTTAAAATCACCACTCAAAATCATGGAAAGCGAGTGGTAGTTTTTTTTAAGAGCAAAACCACCTTCGGTATATGGTAGAAGTAAAAAATGCAGGAAATCTTTAATTTTTTGAACCGTTTGATTCGGAGAAATGTATAAGACCACCAAAATCATTGTTTGTCCATTTTCAAATAAGCATTCTGCCCCACATATGTCCCCAATATCTTGAATAACAATACCCAATCCACATGTTTGACAATAAGAAATATCCATATGAGAAGCCACAACATGTGAGTTATTCTGTTTGCGATAGATCGTAACACCAGCTGCTCTGTGGCCCGGTCATTTAAATTGTACGCAGCAATCGAAGTCGGGTAACGAAACAGGTTCGTCATTATCTAACCACGTCTCTGCCAACATGAGTAACGAACAATTTTGTGAAATAACGTCGAAATCTGTTTGGTGAGCCCTCAGACTTTGACAATTGAACGTAAGGATCGCAAGTGGTGAATTCCTTGGTGAAGTCTAATAAGACTTGCTGGTATGTACGGATTTAGAGTCAAGCGCAAACAAAACCGAGTTTTTGAATTAGAATATTTTGAAATGCTAAATTTAACAATATAAAAAGGCTGGTGGCTTGATGGTTACTAGAGTTGGACCCCACGTGGATATATCTTTACAAGATCCAGCTAAAGGACTTAGCTTCTTCTCTGATCCTAAAGCGAGGAAAAAAACAAAGATCCCAAGGCCTAGACCACAGGGGAAAGTCCCTCCCGAATGAGGAGAAAAACAGACTTCACTGCGAGGGTAGCGAAGAGACACCAACAAGTGCGCTGATTGGTCAAATTAAATAGCACGTGCTTCCCTAACTTCCTGTTACGCATTTCCGTCCCTTTTCACAAAATCACTCCCACAAATCTCCAGCAATCGAGAGGAAAGATGTTACACATCAAAAATTTTACCTGTCTTTGGATGATTTACCGGAATCATTAGCCAAAAAATGAAGATATCTGTACACACACACACAACGTACAGATATCTAGCATAAGTAATTGCACGGAGTTAGTGTTGGTAAATCATGGAAAATAATGAAGCGGCTGTGAAGCATTGAATATTACATCAGTTAAAGACAGTATTACAAACATACCGCAGAGTACAACAAGTTTATGGAGATATGCTGTTTCAAATCAACATACGTCTTCGATAGTTTCGAAAATTCAGAGGAGACAGAAGCTGCCAAGATCAGACAATGTGCAAACATCGTTCACTCATTGAGTCTTGACCTAACCATAAAAAACAGCTATAATCCAATCTTCCCAAAATAAGTTGAAGCCTTCAACGTTCATGAAACAACCTAAAAATGGCTGGAAGCATTCTGTTGTTGCTGCTTATATCCTTGTCTAACTGAGTTGGATCTAGTCCATGACATCGTTCAATCTTAGAAAGTCAATAACCATCCGTGGGTGCTCATATAGATCATGTAACGTGACATCCAAGCAATAAAGAATTTGTTCTGGAGAAGCCTAATAGGCAAAGCACCTAGCACAAGTCAGGAAAATTTTTTCTTTATTATGGTTGGCCATTGTTCTAAAATGCTCACTGCAGAAATGGGTAATAGCAGTTTGTTCTTGCCCTGCTACTCCGAAGGGACAGAGAACCACTGGGATGTTTACCTTGATATCATCGGTGAACAGATGAATAGTTCACCAGGGGATCATTCCCTCTGTAAGTGGAGTACAGCTCTGTATAAGTCAAAGAGTATATAATCTCTGTATAATCTAAGGTTTAACCTGTGCCCTCTTTTGTCAGGGCATCAGCATTCTCGTTGCCCGCTAAGTTAATATGCGAATGAATCAATTTCAAGTGTATCTCCCGTGAAAGAGAAATACTTTCAGCTTGTCTAAAATAGTCACTAGTGTATTATTTCCCCCCCCCCCTAAGCCAATTAGAAAGATGCTGGATGGTACTTCGACTGTCAGTTAAAATCCAGTTATTACCCGAACTAGGAAATGAAAGTACCTTGAGGAAGAGTTCTACAACATATTATTGGAGATCAATGGGGTACTTTCTTTGCTTTAACGATACAAAAATGAGCTGTTCTTGAAATGGATTGTGACAGGAAATAAAGGGTGGTTTATGTATAATGTAAAGTGTTGAAGGACAAAGTATCGATTTTCTGATCTACTAGTAACTTCCTTCTCAGAAAGTTTCGATAAGTGAATTCAATATCCAGGAAATATTTATTTAAAGTCTTACAACATAATCAAACCATCAATGTCGTCATATATTGTCTTCAGCTAGACTGCGATCGAAAATTGGCTGTAACGAAGGCCAGCGTCGTCAATCAGTGTTCTCAATCTTATATTTTATAACGTTATTCTCCATCATGATAGCATTAGACTTCATGTTGTCATCACTAATAAAGAATGATGAGGTTCCACCCTTCCCATTCTCATGACTAAGACATAATTGACAATTACCCATTTCTGGAAACGGCTAATTCTTTAAGAAAGACAAAGATTTACGTCGCACTTTAAAGCAACATGAAGGCTATTGGCGACGGACCTTGTAATTTTGAGTGAGTGATTTTGGGTTTATTGGCGCAAGAGCCGATTTCGGCTATACTGCGCCAAACATTTGTTTTAATATCTGTGGTCTAGACGGAAGAGAAGAAAGAAGAATTGAATGACAAGAAAGAGGTCGAAAATAGAGAGGATCACTAGGGTACCCGGTTCGTGAAGCCCATGTTTACCAAAGACAGTAAACCCCGTGGGAAAAGGAAAAGATCACTAGGGCACCTCGGGATTGTGACACCCGTACAGCCCCCTGAGGGGCCTTGTAATTTTGAACCACCGTCAAGTGATGCGGACGAAATCTGAATAGGCCCCTCCGCTCCGAGGTTCCACATCACGCCGCCAACGGGACGTCTATGAGCCACGACAGATAACACTGCCTACACAGTGGGTTTTTAATTGGCACTGGGCCCGAACTCATGGCACAGTGGACAAAAGTTCGTGACCATAACCACTAGGTTGTGAGAACCTAGCTCTTTAAGCTAAAAATCTTTGATGATCTTCACCATGTCAGAACTGTTGTCCAAGACAATTTTCAGGTCTTTTACCCTCTCGTAGGATTCAAGGAAACAAGTTAACTATCGTAATGGCGAATATGCACAATCTTAGGTTATGCGCACTGAGTTCTATGTGTTTTCAGATCGTTCAAAAAAAAAGGCAGAATTTTTGCACTTACCTAATAGCAAGATTAAAAATATTTATTGGTTTACATTCTTCCTACAAATCAAAATGTATGCTTTGTCCCAAAATATAGCCCTTTAATAGACGAATATTAAATGAAGAAAATTAAAAATATCTTGAAATATTTTCCACTGTTTCATTAAAAAAATAAGGGGAAGTACATTTAAGCTAAAAATATGTCTTCCTCTTGAAGATAAGGTAAGTTCAAGGACTATTAATAATATCCACATTTATAAAGAAGGAGGTTTATCGGGAGGAAAAATGGTTCAAGGCACTCAAATGATACTAAGTTTCTCGAATGATACAAACGTATTCGATCAAATATATTTACGCGAAAATAAATAGTTTTTCATCTCTCATGTTGTTTTTGTAAGATCCCTTTTTATTTGGCGAGCATAAGGAATAAAACAGAAACATGTGATATGTTTCTCACGCTTTTAGTTTCACCCTTTAAGAGGAATGTAATGAGATAGTTACTTATGATAATGAAGGGGATAAAAACACTCCTTAAAAGGAAAAAAAACATTTAGAACCGTTTTAAAGTATTTAATGGCAAATTTAATGTTCTTTTAAGGAAATTAAATTCGGTTATCTGCTGTTCTGTTTTTATCATTCTTAATTTTGAAGGTTACACAAACGATATAATCTACGTATTTTTTTCATTACAACTGCTTAGTACATGTTCTACGATTCTAATGATAGAGTACAAGTTTTTTTTCCTTATTCTACGATTCTCAACGTCGTTTATCCGAACATTCATTATCCGGAGCGTTAAATATCCGGACTAAAGTCCGGATACGTTTCGAACAGTGCAATACTCAACTGTTGTTTCCTGTGAGGCCAAAAGTGACGGGAAAATCTAAGATGAGGGATATTTGGAGAATTTCAGTAGTATGATTAGGTAAAAATCTGCGCGTAATATCAGGTCAGTTCGTTTCCAAGTGAGGGGGTGTATACATGCTCTTTTGTTGAGTTTTGTTGATGTAGAAACCAGGATGGCATTCGATGCAGAATACTGGATTTTAATGCTAAATGATGACAAGATTGTGACTTCCGTGGAAGAAGAATCCGACCCTGTTGACGATGAAACGGATGAAGTCGAGGACAACAACAACAAAAACGAAAGTAGCAAGAGTCCATCAAATGCTGACGCGTTTTTTGCTTTTGAGATAGCTATGGAGTGGTACGAACAACAATTAGACTGTTGTCCTACTCAACTACTGCTGCTCAAGAGAATCAGAGACCTTGCAGCGAAAAACCGAAGATGTACAATGGTACAGCGAAAAATAAGTGATTATTTTCCACAATATAGGTAAAATTGCGACATTTTGCACCTATTTTGCATTTTCTTCCAGCACGTTTCCCGCATGTGGTGATTTTCAATATTCGTATAGTGTCCGGTTCCATATACTGCATGGATCGCACTCGGTTTTAGGTTATCCGAACAATCGCGTATACGAATGGTGCCTGGTCCCAATTGATTCGAATAAACGACGTTCTACTGTACTTAACTTGATCTTAACTATTTCTCATATTTCATTTTTATCAAACTTACAAAGGTATTCGTTGTTTTCATAAACTATATAACCCGTACCAAAATTTTAATAAGATAAATAATTCTTTCCAATGAATTTAAGGTAGCAAAAGTCGCCACTAGATGGTGCCACCAAGAAACAGCTCTCACATTTGGGGCCGTGGTGCTAAGTATTTGCCGTGTCTGCAAAGATTTAGTTGCCAATATGCAGCTCATTAGAAAAAAAAAATTATTATTTCCAAATATTTGTTGAACATCCTACTACTCTCTATATATGCGCTTTGACCAGGACAAATCAGTGAGTAAGTCAATGCTTCATTAACGCTGCCCTATAAAACAATAGGAGGGCTATTGGTGACAGACATCTTAATTTTTACCCGCTCTCGTAACTACCACATCACACCAAAGGGACGACTGATTTGAGCCACGACAGATTTAACGTGCATCGGCCCCTCTACAAGGGGGGGGGATATTCAACGACATTAGGGCTCGAAATGACCTGCCGGCCGCGAGCTCCTGACCGTGACCATTAAGCTACTTCGGCTCTTCCAGAAAAAGCGATTAAAATATTAAGTATCATTAGATTCAAATTGAATAATATCAAACTGCTGGAATTTTGAGGGCTTCAAAATATAACCAACTCAGCGTTTCTCACACTGTGAGGCACCCGCACAAGGGGGCGTGATAACTCTACGAGGAGGCGCGAACGTATTGAAAAATCGAAAACCAAAGATCATTTTAAAACATTATTAATTTACTGAAAATAAACAAACAAAGCACATTTTGACATAGAATATACATTTGCACTGATATAATACGCTTATAAATGTATCAGCACTGCACAATGTATTTTTAATTAATTTAACAATAATAAGTTAAGAACAAGATTAATAATTACCAGTGACCACATGGGCTTGTCATATATAAAATTATATAAAAAATTAACACTTATCTTGATAATTTATACGGTTTATATAAAATATCTTAATTGCCGATTAAAAGTTTCGCAATTCACTCTCCAATACCACCGTTTACCACGTAGGCAAGCGTATGTAAGGTATTGAAGGGCGGGGAGAAAAGAAATAACTAAGCAAATCCTCTGAAATAAGTAAATACTTCAGAAAAACTGTCAAAGTCTTTTTATTGCATTCCAAAACCTTCAGAATAATTTAATGGATAACAGTGCATGGAAAAGCTCGTACTTCAGAAAGACGTGTGTATACGTTTAGAAAATTAATGCTTGGGCTGAGCGAGACGTTTATATACGTTGGTGGCACATAAGAGGTTAAAGTCGTATTGTAGCTCTAATATATGTCAAAGAATAGTATTCTTAAATTCAATATACTGTTATTACATGGAGGGAGGGGGGCGTGATGAAAATTATGATTGAAAATTGTTTCATAAATATTAAAAGTTTGAAAAGCACTACTCTAACTGAAATACAATGACATTTTTAATTAGTCTGTTTCTGAAGTAAAAATGTATATTATCCAGCGTCATTTAAAATAAAAGTTTTCATTTATCAGTTTGCTTTTATACGATCTGATTGCTATCTCTAAATAAGTACACTCCGTTAGAGATTGTTTATTAAAGACGCACTTCGAAGAGAGCTATTGGCAATGAATCTCCAAATTTTGAGCCATGGTCAAGCGAAGACGACGACACCTGAGTTAGTATCCCTGTCTGAACATTTTCACATCACATCAACGGAAGTATTTTGTGCCGTGATAGATTTAAAATAACGACAATCTCCATAAACAGTGGAACTTCAATTGCATTAGGTCTCGAACTATTTGCGTAACGAAGAATATTAGGCGCCGCTGAAAAATCAGGTTTGAGGCCCCAAGCCTAATCTTACAAAGAATTGCAAAAATATAACCATTGGGCCCCCTAGAATCCTAGGCCCTCCCACAATGCGGGGATTGCAGGGCGTAAGTTACGCCACTGGTTTGAACCCATGATTCTCAACCAGTTTGCTACACTGACTCTATGTTAGAGATAAAGAATTGGTGTTTGTTGTGTTCATTTTTGTTATATTTATATTCTATACTTTCAATGCACCGATTACCCTAAAATTGTAAATTTTGCCAAAAATTGACATTTTTTTATGATTTTATTTTATAGTCCCATTTTATTAGCTTTATAAAAATACCAAGTTCATTATTTTCCGTTCACTAGAACAAAAACTACAAGTATTTTAGTAAAAGCAGATGCCATTACTTTAAGCAAGATATACTTTAAAACGCATTTTACTCGAAATGTGTTTTTTTTTTTTCTTTTTGAAAATGCTCAAACGGGGTCAGCGATCGCTCAAAAAAAGTTTGGAAAATAATAAACTGAAATTTTTTGTGTAAGTTCCGTATAATAGTAGAAGTGTTTTAACCTTCATATGTATCAATCACTGTTTTATTACAAAATTTATAGTCCCTTATGTTAATATAATCCCTGTTTTTTTTAAGCAATTCCACGTAATAACTAAGATAAAGTGCTCTAGTCTTCGTAAAAATTAAAATATATCTTATCCTAAAGGTCATTTCAAAAATGAATGACATAGCAACTCATCAGACTTGAAAATTTTTTCATAAACTTTTGGTTTAAAAAGGGCCACATTTTTTTTTAACCCATTTTTCTATTTTAGTAACAATAATTTCTTTTTCTCTTCTTATTTTTAGCATATTTTTTTTAAAATGCACTAAAAATTCTAAAAACTACAAAAAAATATCCATACCTCCATTATTTTTTAAAAGTTGTCGCAAGTAGTCGGATACCTTAAACATATATCTATATACCCATCATCTTCTTTATGATATGTTTCAATAGTTTTTATCCAGGAATAGGCATCAGTATTCTCTCTTTCAAGCTAGTCTTAACTATTTTAACACAACTAATTGAGTTAAGTTTCTCGAACTCGTACTCTCTTACGGTGATAATGGAACTTCGATCAAGAATCTTGCATTGTAACACAATTAGCGTTATCGCAACACGAGTTGTTACTCTGTAACAACAGACTCATCTTATATCTCAATCAATAGACTAATTTCTAATCCTAACATTAAGTATACCTAGAAAAGATCTATTAATTTCGAATGTAAATTTACATTTAGAAACATAGCCAGGAATCAAATCACGTAAATGACTAGAAAATATGCTTTAATTAAAGTCAAAGGGAAATATATAAGAGTCAGCCATTATATGTATAGCAAAGAGGTTCCTTAAGTTTTCCTTACTTATATGTATTGTTACGAATTTTGTATAAAATAATGTAAATAATTTGGATTTGGATGTGCAATGCCTGTATATTACTCTATATTTATTTCATGTTAAGATTGTAATATTCACAAGCAAGCCGTCTCTTACGTTATAAGGGCAATTCAATGGGAACTTGGCGAAATATTGGCGATAGAGCCAAGTTGGCATCATTTTTGGCGACCAACTTGGTGACATTGGCGACCATGTTGGCGAGTTCGGGACCCCCCCCCCCCTCTGGATTCTTTTAGAAATTAGTAGAAAAATCCACTAATTTCACGATCTGTGGCGCGAGAGCATCTTTCCAGAAATTTCGGCCTCTGCTATAAATAGAGAGAGACTCGCCGCAACGGTCAGTCTGATTTTAACCAGCGAGTAGTGAGCACTGTTTTGATTAGCGATCAGCTCGGCTTTGTGCTTGTGAATAGTCATTTACATACGTGTATTTTAGACACTGTTTATTGTGTCTGAGTGCTGTTGAAGGTGTGAAATCCTTCTGTTATTTATTCTGTGAACTTTGCTGTTGAATCCTGTATTTGTAAGGATTGATTTACGCCAATGAATACACATCGCTCGCAAAGAACTGTCTTGTTGCTTACGACTGCTTTTGCATAAAATCCTCGAACCCCGATCTACGTAACAGTATGTATAATGTTTATACGGGTCTGGTGTGTGTTTGCTAAGATATAGAATCACATAGTTAGGAAAGTTAGATATGATAGTATTTTTAAGAGTGTACAAGAATGAAGATCTTGGCGTAAAAAAAAATTATTCTACTTAAAACAAAGCCATGTTTCTTAAGAAAGGTAATGCTTTCTTGTGTGACAAAGAGAGGAATCCCTAATAAATTTTTGTACAATTTAACTAGTGATGGTGGAACGATTTCTAGAGCTTATTGAGCTTCCTCAGCGCATTAGTTGATGTTTTATGGCAAATGACACTGAAGTTGTAAGTTCACCTCTAAATTCCACAGTAAAGACCGTTGGAAAAATTAAAAGATGAGGGACCTATTGCATCTTAAAAAAATTCATTTGGGCCCCAAATTCTGTACATGTAATAAATCTTGTGGCGGTATCATCTATATAAGCCAGTAACAACCTCCAGATTAAAATGATTATTTAAGCCCAGCGATAAGTTACGGCGAAGTGCTTACGGATCAGAAGGTACTGGGATCGAATCACTTTCATTGATGACCTTGACATAACGCAACAAACAAGCCATCAGACTCAAATGACGCAACAACTCAAACGCTCACCATAATTCACCTACCGACTCACTGGTAGGGGAGTGTGTGGCAGTGATATCTATATAAGTCAGTAACAGTCTCCGGACTGAAATGATCATATTGGTCCACCGGTAAATTACGTGCATACGGAACGAAAGGTACCGAGATCAAATATCCTTCACTCTCATAATAATGTACTAGCCAAGTGCCATGCTTGTCACCTAATCGCGCTTTAAATTTACCCTTCAGCAATGTCCGTTTACAAACCAAAAATGATAAACGCCTTCTAGTTTCTAAGCACATTTTCAAATACTTTGAAAATATATTTCTTAATTATTTAGTTCCGATAAGGTTACGTTTTGATTTTCATAAAAGATACTTCTTGTGTTGAAGATCGATTAAAGTGAAATCTATCGTATTGGTATCAATCATTTTTACCCGGTATTTAATACCAGATAAGTCTAAAATATTTTTAAAAAACTTCCAATAATTCACTCAATTTTGATCAGTCATTTCTATAATTACTAAAATAGATTTGTGTAAAATTATCTTATGCCAATACATATTTGTTTGTAGTAATTTCCTCTAAAAAAGGAAATATGAATACCATAACTACACGGCAAATATCGATTTATCTTCTTCTGAACAAATTTCTTAAAATATTCTTACAAGAATGTGATATTCAAGAAAAGAAAATAACTTATGTCTCATCAATGAATAAAAAAATTGATGTATTTAAAATGTAGTTGGGGTGTGCCTCTGACTTGTTATTGGCTATTTAAAATTAACCATTTTAATTGCTTTAGTAATGCCATATTTATAGAAGAAAAAATTACGTAACAGATGCCGAGTTCTGAAATAGCTTTTAAAACGAATGAGCTTCAAAACATTTAAATACAAATGGAATAATTGTTATATTTAAAAATTCTTGATAAGACATGATGATTAGTAAATTCTAATAGAGTGTATCTTGGAGTGGAACTACTATTGGAGTGAACTCAGAGGCACAACAGCTTATGAGGGACAAGGCCTACTGTGCCCATCTCAGTTTTCGTGACTTTGGACCCTGAAGTGCATGATCATGTTCCAGTCAGGTGGTCAGTCTAAAGAGAAACTCTCAGTGTTAAGTTCCCAAACAACAGGCTTTGCACTCATTTATCGACCCACTGAACGGATGAAAGGCTGAGTCGACCTTGCCAAGCCCGGGGGTTTGAATCCCGGACCTGTAGAGTGGAAGCGCGATACGCTACCAATCAGCAGCTAGGCTTCAATAAGAATAATTCAGTTAATAAATATGAAAGATTTTGAATTATAATAATAAAGAGAACTAAATGATATTTTTTAATAAAAATTTAAGGTATTTACTGAGGATAGTTAACTTTTAAATACAATTTATTATATAACAGCCTAGAAATCTATGCTCCATTCATAACATTTATTTTAAATGCTTTATAAAAGGGTCTTAAATTTCATTTTCTCCTTCAAAAAAACTCTAAATGTACCATTATTGTAAAAGTTAGCAAAAATATTAAGAAAATAATAAGGATTAACCAAATATTGATGTCAAGAGTTTGAGAGATATATTCAAATTATCCAAGAAATAAACTTTTTTTTTTCAATGGGGCTGCGCATATTGGTATTTTAAACCTTTGCAGACCTAGTACATTCCCCAGGAGCTGGTATCACTTTTTAGCACTGCACCATATAGGCGATACCAATTACAGAAGCAATTTTGACGCCCAGTTTTCTCCACAGAGGGAGGCACCTGAGCTCTTGGCGATGCGAACCAGTACTAGGATTTAATTTTGCCGAGAGCATCTAAGCCAAACAGACACTCTAGGGATCTTTTATATGCCGTATAATCATACGACATGGCCACTGTCGATTTTCTGCCTCATGAAAATCCACAGACTTGGACCGGGACCGATCCCGCAACCTTGGGTACAGAAGGACAGCCACAAACCAACCGAGCCAAACTGAATTATAAGTATTCCTGTAACTATGTAGGAGGGTTGGAACTTTAATAGTGGCAACACTGCTGTAAAAACACTGCATAACAAAATCAACGAATGTCGTGTATACCACATGTGAGCTACATACCTACCTTACCGCTCAGCAAAAAGACTCGCCCTTCCTACGTCACGAGGAAGGGCGAGTCAGTTCTTCGAGGATCAGTTCTTCGAGTCTCTCGGGACTCGAAGAACTGATCCTTCTATTAGTTTGCGGTCTAATATAAGTGTTGTCAGGATGTTTTCAAAACAAGAACATCGAAGTTGGATAAAAATTGAATGTGCCAGAGGTCGTACAGCACAACAATGTAATCTAGGGCTTCAAGAGGCTTTCGGGGAAACTGCATTGCCTTACAGAAATATAACAAGATGGGTAAAAGCCTTCAATGAAGGACGCCCAAATGTGGCAGATATACATCGCCCAGGTGGTCCTATTGTCAGCAAAGCAGAAGTGCATGTTGTTGCCGCACTAATGGACAGTGATCGACCCCCAGATCTAAGTCCTTGTGACTTAATTCCTAAGATGAAGGAACAACTTCATGGCATTCGCTTCAAAACTGTTCCAGAGGTTCTTGCGACAGTAGACCGAATCATTCTAATTACCAACGGAACAGGCGCTGTTACAGGTGTTCTGCGACTTCCTCATCGTTGGAAACGGGTTATACACAATGCTAGTGACTATATTGAAGCTCTGTAAAACATAGTGACATGAATCACTTTTGTGTTCCATGTTAATAAACTATTGCCACTAGTTCCAACACTCGTAATATTTTTACATCGGGAAAATTAATTTTAACTTAATTAAAATGTTCAATTTTATATCTACAAAGGGAAAAAGAAAGTGTGTAATGTCTTAAGAAAGTGTGCGCAATTAAAGCAAGTTTATTAAAAACTCGATTTTAAATACACTATACGTATATAATAGTATTTTAATATTTAATAAATGCTTTGTATAGCATAGCCTGTTTTATTCAACCCTTAAAATCTGAACAAAAATAGATGTGTTAATCTAACTGAAGAAAAATGTCTTACATGCCCTCATTTATTAGGCCTTAATGAGAATGTTAGTAAATTTACTCTGATGATAGTAATTGGTTCTAATGATTTAATTGAAGCTTATGACATAATAATTAGATCATTACACTTAACAATTTGTTTACATAATAAGAAGAGAAAAAAGAGCTGTAGACGAAGTTAATTATATCCCTTCACTGTAAATGTCATACACGCTCTTATATTTTCATACGTTACTCCTACCTTATGTATTGACTATGAATTTGCATATTCTTCCTCAAGTATTCTTGAAATATTTCTGAATTTAAATTAAACTGAATGAAGGCCTTTTAAAATTTCCATTATTAGCCACCTAATAATTTGGATAAAGTTTTAACAAAATTTATTCATAGACTAAAATATAGAGTGTTTTTGAAAATGAAGAAATTTTAATAAATAATAAAAAAGGGGAATATTTTAAATTTTGTTTCAGAAAATTTCTTTAAGAATATTATATCACAGCTACATTTATATAAAAAAATTAGAAATTTGCTTTTAATAGTTAATTATGCATTAAAAAACTAATTATATAAACATGAGATTTATCTCCTAAAAGAGAAACAAGAAAATGGTCATTAATAACAATGGAGAACATACACTTTTTTTTCATTTTTGTGTCTTTTGCAGATTTTTACCGCAAAAAATAACACAGTTGTAGCATTTACCTAATACTTTAGCGACTGGTCAATTATTACATGCTTCAGATTTGTGAAGTAAAATTATCCGTGCAAATCAGTCAAACTGTACAAAAAAAACTCTTTGCAAAGTATCCTCTACATAAGAGATTCCCAAAGTGGTCTATATAGACCCCCAGGGGTCTATGACAACTTGAAAGGGGTCCACGCCATTGAAAAAATAATTTAGGGGTCCATAACGTGCAAATTGGAGTCTACGATAGAATCTCTCATTAAGCCACATCGTGATTTTAATTTTAAAAGAAAAGGTAATCTCTCTCTCTCTCTCTCTCAAGGGGAAACCAGATTTTATTTATTTAACAGATTTATTTACTAAATTTAATGACGTTAATTTGCACAGTTACGAAATGGCAGAATATATTATATTAAAACAAGGATCATCATTTCAGCTTTTCTTGCCAGAATTAAGCTAAGGGAGTATTATATTGGGCGTTGCTAATTTTCCCAGTTTCCCATTTTGTCACAGAAAATCTGCCAAGATAATGTTTTATGAACCTTTGTTTTTTTAAATGCTCTCTATTCAGATTTTGAACCTAGGTTTGAGAATGCTTTGACTATGGTAGACAAAAAGAAAAAAAGACAGGACACAACTAACCGAAGAAATTTAGGGTTAAACTCGACTCGATAGATGCTCGACAAGGTCGAACATTTGTTATTGAAGCACCAGATTCATTCCTGCTACTAAACACATTTTTGTTTGTTGCTCAATGATTGTATGTATTAATACATTTAAAATTAAAATTAATTAACATGTTTTTTTTAATTTCAAACACTATACTTCTCACTACAGTTAAAATTATTAATCTTTTAATGTAAGTGGTCAATGTGCAAAAATTTAATATTAAGGGGTCTACCCAAAAATGAAAAACATGGCAAAACATGAGTCAGAAAAGTTTGGGAATCTCTGCTCTACATTGTTAATCATTCGAATTTTCAAACATAATGGAGTATCTTGCGAACTTTTTTTTGCACCATTAAATGATCTTGATTGACCCTGACAATCGTAAGAGAGCCATTATTGTGTTTTATACAAGGGGTGATCAAATGAAAAGGTACGAAACGACATAAAAATGAAACAGTTAAATATTTGCATATTCTGCCAAGGGAGAATGTAGCGAGACATCTCGGGATGCCATTGGAGACTCTGACTGCGATCGGATCATGCGCGGGTGCCCGCATGCGCAGGAGAGAGCAAAGGCTCTTATAAAAAGCGGCGTCCAAATGATGCGAGCACAGAATTACTCGAGCACAGAAAAAGCATTAACTCCGATGTGTACTGTGAGATACTCCGACGTCTACGCAGGTTCATCAAGAACAAAAGACCGGGGCTGCTCCCGGAGAGTGTGGTTCTGCTCCATGATAACGCGCGTCCACACGTCTCCAGAGTCACACAAATGGAACTGGACAAGTTCCAATGGGAGACGTTGGACCATCCGTCCTACAGTCCGGACATGTCACCCTGCGATTTCCATGTGTTTGGTCCACTGAAGAAACACCTGAAAGGAAAGCGCTTCAACTCGGACGACGTACTCAAGGACACTGTGAAGGACTGGGTCTCGTCACAGCCACAGGAATTCTGGGAACAAGGAATCCTGCGGCTTGTTCATCAGTGGGATCGTTGTGCTCAGGTCTATGGTGTATATTTTGAATAAAGTCTATATTTGTACCCACCGTGTCGTTTCGTACCTTTTCATTTTATCACCCCTTGTACATCCTGTTAGGGATCTTTAACTACTGCTATGATAATCGAGACAGAAATTAAAAATAGCATATATCTTTCACAGATTATTATTATACTTACGGTGGAAATGGAATTATTTTCAGTTATAAAATCACATTTGCCAAAAAGAAACATTTTTCCAAAACAGGAACGTCTTAGTACTTCTTGAGGCCCTGGGACCCTACACAACTGTAGGTCCAACCTGTGACCCATAAAAGTACATGGCATACAATGTCAAATACTCGTACAAACAGTACTCCAAATACTCCATGCCTTATTCGGGATTCGGACCCGAGCCCACTCGATTACAAGCAGAGTGTCATAACCACCATACCATACCAGGTGGGGCGGCAATGTATTTATTTAACAGTTTATTGTGATCACGAAGATTTTCTTCGCTGGGATATTTATCTACAATTTTTATTTACAGCTCTTCCAACTTCCGTCAATCTCAACTACACAATAGCTGACGGTTACGTGAAAGTAGTGTGTGAAGTGGAAGGAGTGTACCCTCTCCCGGAGATGTCCCTATTCCAAATCAAACCCAAAACTGTGGTGATGTCTCCGCTCAACGACACGGAACTGGAATACATTTTTGATGAAGGAGCCTACGATTTAGAGTTTTCGACCACCATACCAGAGGAAGATTTGCCCAGACCTTCGGATGGACTCACATTTTTCGGATGCACTGTGGAAATCAATGGCACGGAATACGAAAAAGAAATCAAAGTTCCTTATTTTCCAAGTAAGGAAAAATTCTTATTCTCATTTTCTGCGCTTTTATCATTTAATTATTATATGATTCGTCTATTGTAATATTTTCAAATCTGTCTTGTATAACGCCATGAGAGAAAAGCGCCACCTGGTGGCATTACAAGAGAAAAGAACTAATTATTTGTGGGCATAACATTCCCTTAGTATTTGCACTAAAATCTAGAAGCCATTCGCGTAGTAAATATATAAATATCGATGAACGTTTTATTTATCCCTCGTTAATGATCTGTTTTAATATTTGTGTGTTATAGATGTCCTCTTTATGTACAAATTCACAAAATTATGGTTATCAACTGTTGTGGACTCACTCGAATTTAGACTCGGCATTTATGCGTGGTGATTTCACGTTTAGGTCAGGATGGAATAACTCACTACTCAAAATCATTGACTTCCACACTTCTTTGAAAATATAACAAGACTTTATTACACACTTTTGAATTTTCTAATATCATAAGCTAATTAGAACACTCGGTAGTATAATAGCTCGCAACAGGCCGCATGCCTTCTCACTCTCGAGTGTGTGGGCGTACCACTACATTTTAATACACCCACGCTTTCACAGCGCCCTCTATAGTTGGGCTCTAACACAACCCCTCATGTTTTTAAAATTTTTACACAGTCTTAACAAATTTTGTCACTAAAAAAGACAAAATAAATATGTTCCGATTTTAATTATTTCCACATTATTTGTTATTTCTTACTAATCATTTTTTTCCCAATTTATAACTTCCTCAGATGTTAACAAATAAATTAAATCTATTAAAACATGCTTTTAGATCGAAACAGGTATTCCTAAGACCCCAGAAAAAAAATTTTAATTATTAGCATACTCACAAATTTAAACAAGATTTACAAACATCTTTAAGTTTATCATTGCTGTGTATTATACTTATTTTTGACAAAGCTACACATGTAGAGAAAACAGTAAAATCACTGTATCAATCATTTAAATTGCTTATTAATTTCTCCACCCTTCAACTGATGCTAAATAGCTATGGCTTAAAATTATTTCATTAAAATTTGGATATACACTGAAGATAAATTATGATCGCCTGCTTAGTGTGAAGAATCATCCACCCCCCCTCCAAAAAAACTATCAACATCCAGTGAATGCTTTGACTCTACAAGGCTCTGATAGGTAATCTGAGATATCTGCAGCAAGCACTCACCAACTGGTTCCTGTAATATCCGCACATTATGAGGTGATGACATAGTAGTGTGAATTTGATTTCCCTACAAATGTTCCATTGTATTCATGCCTAGGGAATTCGGAGGCCAAAGCATTACTTGAAATTCCTCAGAAGGTTCCTCGAACCATTCCCTGGCGATTCGGCTTTATAACAGGGTGTATTCACCTGTTGGTAAATACCATAATCCACCGGGGACACTGTTTCCATGAAGAACCTGGTTTGAATGAAGTTCATGTAACTCAAAGACGTCAGGTATTTTTCTATTGGAATATTGTGTCCGAACCCCCCCCCCCTAGAAACATCGCCCACGCCCTTATAACTCCATCACCACTTTTTATCAGGCCAGATTTGTATCCAGGTTCCAATTTCGTTGGAAATAGGCATATTCGCCCTCACCAGACTGCAGGGGTGTAGCTACCGTCTTATCAATGATACGGGGCCCCCAAGTTAAGGAGACCCTACACGTGTAACCAAAATATAGTAAAATATTAAGAGGTCCAAAAGAGGGCCTCCAAGGAATCTTCGATACAGGGCCCACTCAGAACTAGCTACGCCGGTGCCCGACTGACCTAGGTCCATTTGCAGAGGCGGATGCTGCAATGTGTGTTGAGACACCTCGTCAGAGTCGTCACTGTTATAGCTGCTGTTGATAACAGCCATTGTAGCCCTTTGGCTATAGCGAAAAATACACGGATGCTGCAATGTGTGTTGAGACACATCGTCAGAGGGTCGTCATTGTTCTAGCTGCTGTTGATAACAGCCATTGTAGCTCTTTGGCTATGGCGAAAAATACACAAAAGTCCCCCATTCTCCACTGGAAACAAAGTATCATGGCCGACAAACTGCTGGTCGGGAATCTGTCGTTTCACCATCCATACTCCTTGTATCAGTATTCACAAAGGCTGGATGTGAGTGAATATTAACGCCACCCTATTCAGCTATACTCTAGGGCTTTTGGCGACGGACCTCGTAATCTTGAAATATGGTCAACTGAGCTGGCACCCTCTCCTAACGGGAGGACGTTTGAGCTCTCGACAGATTTAATGTGCATCGCTCCCCTACACGGCGAGTCTTCAGCGGTACTAAGCACGAACTCATTACACGCTGGCCATAAGTTCGTTACCTTGACCACTAGGCTACTGCAGCCACAGGTCAGTAGGTGGAGCTTCGATGCAAGGAACTTGGCAAAGATGGATTTTCTGCAGGTTTGGAAGCTTGTTGAGAAAACTTCCCACCATTGGTTGTTGGATTGTGAGGATAATGGTTCTAAATAGGCTGCCCCAGAGGGGTTCGGGTGAAAGGATAGTGAATGAGGACTATATATTTCAGCAGCATCCGAGCATGTGTAGTGGTTTTGCTTTCGGGGTGAATTCATTGCTCTAAATGAGGGGGGGGGGGGGTCATAATGTTATGGTTCTTTTGCGTAAATAATGAATAAAAGTAATAAATATCCCAACCAATAAATTTAATTAAATAATTGCTACAAGTGTTTTCATAAAAAAAGATAATTCTGATTAAAGAAAAAGATAAAATTCATTCCTTCACTAGGAAATCTTCAAAACACTTTAAATGAAAACTCTTTTCTTTATATAAATAGAGGATCCTTAATCAATTCAAGGATTTCAAAATCAATTTGGTTAAATATTTCATTCCTACAACAAAATTTTGAATGACATTTTAAATAATCCCTTCAAAAGTATCCAATAACAAGAAAAACTGAGGGATAAGTAAATCATTTAAGAAGCTAAATTGGAACCTGCATGTTGCTCCCTACCCCGCAAAAAAATAAGCTTTGGGTTGCCTTAATTACTTACCAGTATTTTGCCAAATGCTCAGTACGAATGATGGTGAAAAATATGTTTTGAAATATTAAAACAAATTCCTTCGCTTCAACCAATTTATTCAGTAAATTAAAGTATGTCGCTTCAATGCGTTTTCTAAACTTAAAAGACCTAAATGTTCGAAATTCTTCAAAGTTTAAACGAGAACCACTAATCCTCTTATGTTTATTCCAGCAAATATTTGAC
Source organism: Trichonephila clavata (assembly GCA_019973975.1). NCBI lineage: Eukaryota > Metazoa > Arthropoda > Arachnida > Araneae > Nephilidae > Trichonephila > Trichonephila clavata. Next base: position 214,128 of record BMAO01034291.1, on the reverse strand, counting down.
AAGTGAAATATCATTTTACCATAACTTTTTTTCTTTTACAGATCCCGTCGCGGAAAAACAAGAAGGTAAGTTATTCAAGCTTCCTTATTTGTTTACTTTGTTTAGTATTTTGGCAACACCTTTAATAAGAGTCTGTTCCCATGTGCAAAACGGTTGTAATTGAGTGAATTCCTTTCACAGTTTTGTTTGAGAAAAACTTTCCTAAATTTGTGAAACAATTTTTTTTCTGATAAACTTACCGGTTTTATTAAAATTAAGAGTTTAAAAAAAGTGTTTGTTAATAAATCTTCAAGGTATAAATATGTTTGTATTAAATTTTAGCTCTTTAATGTTTAATTTTCCAAATATTTGCTTTTTATTGTGTGTACATAAAATAAATAATTGTAAAGAGGGCTTATTTGCACGAGTTGTTAATCAAACAGTAAAAAAAGGTTCAACAAAAAAGTCACAAAATCCTGTTAAAATTAAAAAAAGGAAACTAATTTTTTTATATATATAAATCTGCTTATACCAAAGAGTAATATTTTATAGTGAATTGTAGATTAAATTTGGTAATTTTTTGTGAAAGCGACATACACGACATTTTGCTAAAAAAGGGCGTAAGAAATAGAACTTATAATTTTCAAATCCTGTGAAGAAGGATCGTTTATTAAAGTCTCATACGAAGTTACATGAAGATTATTGGCAACGAACTAGTAATTTTGAACTACTGAGATGACAGCTCTGACAACCATTGAGCTGGTACCAAACATTCCTTCAGTGTCAATGTGAAGACTTTGAGCTTAGATTTAACGTCTCTACACGGAGAGTCTTTAGTGCCATTAAAACTCGAACCCATAGATAGACATAACGTCGGTTACTTGTTCGGGAACATGGCCACTCGGCTATATTGGCTACGAAATTTTATCGAAGTAAATCGCAAGGAAACGAAACTTATAACTTTCAAGTCCTGTAGAAAAATTATTTGTAGATCAATTAATGAGAATCAGATAAATGGAACTTAAAAAGCTCCCCCGTTTCCTCTATGTATATGAAGCCTTGTATATATATATATATATATATATACAAGGCTTCATATACATAGAGGAATATATATATATATATACACTATGTATAGTGCGTATATATACAATGTAAATGTATAGTGCCTTCGCAGCATGGGGGTACTCTAAATAGACGTCGAGCCACAAGTCCTCTCGTGAGGTTGGTTGGTGGAAGAGAAAGAGAGGTGGGAGGTCCCTGACCACCCCCAGGGTGTCCTCCCTCAAAATTGGGATGGAAATGGGCCGAATCGTACTGTCACCTGCATGGTGCCCAAAGCTACGGCTAACGACAGGTGTCAATTAGTCCTTTCCCATGATGAATTTCGTGGGCCTCGATCTGGTCTTTGCCGCGATCGGGTGGCATTAGTAACAACAACAACATATATACACACATTATGGAAATGAATTCGTGATTCATTTTCTGGTTTGCATTTTGAGATAAAACTTTGGAAACTTCCAAATAATCGTGTTAAGGTTGTTTTTTTATTGAAATTTAAAATAAAAGATTTATTTTAAAAAGAGCTCCTAAAAATGATATAAAGCTCGAAGGTTACCTAATTAAGCTTTCCAAGGAGAAATATTCGTATCTACAAATTAAAAAGCAGCGTAAAAATCTCGGTTACTGCATTTCAATTAAAGGACAGTATATTAAATTTGAGTGAGTGAGTGATTATTAACGTCGCACTGTTCATCAACACGAGGGCCTTTGGCGACGGTCCGCGTAATTTTGAACCATGGTCAAGTGACGCGGACGACACTTGAGCTGGCACCCCCTCTCCTAACTACCACACCAATGGGAGGACGTTTGAGCTCTCGACAGATTTAACGTGCATCACTCCCCTACACGGCGGATCTTCAGTGGTACTGGGATCGAACTCGTGACACGCTAGCCATGATCCGATGCCTATACCACTTGGCTACCGCGGCCACATATTAAATATGAAGAGGAAAAGCGTATGTAAGAGGGAAATAGCGTATAGCGTATTCTGGGCGAAGCATTTTATAAATTTTTGTTCTACTATAAAAAAACAATTATGGAGTATGAAATTGTTGCATTTTAAATGTTTAAGAAATATTTAATAAGAGTAAACGTGATTTGCAAATGTTTCTTTGCAAAAGAAATATTTTACATGATAAAAAAATGCTTGATAAAATCATGTAATAACGCAAAAAAAAAGCGGTATCAATAAAAATGCAAAATATAAAAAAACAAGAGCTTTTTTTAAAAAATCCGAAACGTTACATTCTGGCTAAAGTATAGAATAGGTGGTCCCTTGGATTCGGCGATATTTATTTAGATGCCAGAATGAATTCGGCTCTCCATTACTTCGCTTCACACTTATCGCTAAATGTAGGTAGTTTGGTGATTGATTCTGGTCGCCTAAAAACTGGCTTCACCTAGGGATCGCCAATTCTACACTTAAATCTAAATTCTTAGTTTTATATTGAATAAAAAGAATTTTTACTTACGTAAACTAGTCTTCACTAATGAGGTAAATTTGTAGTTTTATTTCTTATTGAAATCCATGTTTTCTTCCATTTTAGTGATAGGAGATATCAGTTTCTTCCTTCCCTTCAGAATTAATTTATTCAATAACGAAAAAGTTAATGTGACGAAATTTCGGCACAATCGTTGTCCAAGTGTTCGAAATTTTAACAAAATGTTCGAAGGAACTTTTTCCTTTACACAGTTTAATCAACTTTTATCTTGAAAGGAATTTACTGCACTTTAAATACACAAACACGTAAATGTTCCATCATTTCTTGCAAGTAAGAATTTAGAATCAATAAATATTCTTCAATTACATTTGTTTCATTCATTGTTTATTTTTTCTACAGCTTTCAGTCTTTCGCTTCAAACTGTTATTATTTCACTTCACATCCTATTAGACTAAATTCCTTTTGTTTACATTCTTATATCTGTTTAATTTTGGAAGAGCTTGGGTAGAATGGTGATAAGGGGGCAAGTTTGATTGATAATTGATTACGGTGTAACATCGCACAACAAAGCAACACGAGAGCTATTCGCGACGGACCTCGTAATTTTGAACCATGGTCAAATGACGAGGACGACACATGAGCTGACACTCTCTCTCCAAACTTCCAAATTACGCCTACGAGAAAACTTTGAGCTTCGACAGACTTAACGTCCATCAGTCCCTCTATACGGCATATCTTCAGGGGCACTAGGACTCGAACTCATGACACGCCGGCCACGGTCCATGACCATAATCACTAGACTTTCTCATCCAATTGGTTAATTATGATGATTGAATCATGTTTCCATGCAAGACCCATCGTGTAGAGTGATGAAAAGGGCCGTATATCAAACAGAATTTGACCTGAAAGTCCTCATGTGGTGTAATGTAAAAGTCACAAAAAAAAGGAGACTACCAGCTCGGGTGTCTTCTTCGCCATATGACTGTGTTTAGAATTACGATGAAATGATTAAGTAATTGTGCACTAAGTCACGTTCTAAAGTTGTCAATAAGTCACATGACATATTGACAACTGACCCTATAATTTTGAACCGTGGTCAAGTGACAAGGACGACACCTGAACTGGTACCACCTCCACGAGCTTCCACACCTTGCCATCGGGAAGAGTTTGAGTCTAGACAAATTTAGCGTGCATCAACCCTTCTTCAAGGGGAAGGGGGTATTTAGTAGCACCAAATTCACCTCGAATCCAAGGCTCAACAAAAGCACGAGATTGTGAGCATGACTATTTGGCTGGTGTGGCCAAAGAATTACGAAGAATCTACCTCAAATTTGTCCAGACATAAACAAAACCATAATAGAAGTCTTTGAATGAACATTTCAGAAGGTTATATTAATGAGCTCTTAGTGATAAAATTTTAAATTTCGATCCTCAATCACATGGTAAGGACGACATTGGAGTTGATCTTTTCCTCATCGAATTTTCACACTAGAATAACCGCAGTCATCAGATTTGTAGAGTGAATGAGTTGTAATTTATAGGTGGTAGTTTATACCCTCGTAATTCTAAACAAAATCCATGAAACGGTAGTGTTTGAACGCACATTAAATTGAAGAGGCTGGTTGTCCTCGTGGAAGTGGGGATCTGAAGGTTACGATTCAGATGTCAATCTTATCTTTTCAAAGCTCAAACTTAGGAAACAGTGTTGTGGTGTCGGTAGTCTAGTGGTCAAGGTCACGGACTAGGGGGTGGTATGTCATGAATTCGAGCGTAGTGTCGCTAAAGATCTGCCGCGCTGTTGCATGTAAAATCTGTCTAGGCTCAAAGTTCTCCTGTTGGCCTGGGGTGGAAGCTAAGAGAGGGACCCAAGTCAGGTGTTCTCTTCTTCATCCCTTGATCATGGTTCTAAATTACCGAGTCTGCCGCCAGTAGCGCTCGTGCAGCTTTATAGGGCGACGTTAATATAACACTCACTCTCACTCATTAGAATGGCCGCAGTAGCATAGTGGTCAAGGTAACGGACTCATGGCCGACGTGTCATGAATTCGGGCCGAGTACCGCTAAAGACCCGTCGTGTAGGGGAGAGATGCACGTTAAATATGTTGAAGCTCAAACTTCCTCCCTTTGGTGTGGTGTGAAAATTAGGAGAGGGGTGCCACCTCACAGATGTCGTCCTCGTCACTGGACCATGGTTCAAAATGACGAGGTCCATCACCAAAAGCCCTCGAGTTGCTTAATAGGGCGACGTTAATATTTACTCATTTACACTCACTCATTAGGAGACCATGTTAAGAAGGTGGTTTGGGTCAGACAGAAGTAGCTCAATTTGATTTGGTCGATCGTCAAAATTGTTCCGTTATTACACTCAATTTTCTTTGATTGATTCAGATTCGAATATCAGCAGTCACCTTAACCACTTTGCTGCAGAGGCTTCCTAGATTAATAAAAACTGCTCATTTCATCTAAAATAAATCTCTAAGACAAAGCTGTATTGTCTATAAGTCTGGTTAACTTAGAATGTAAGGCCCTTAAAAAAATTAAGAGTTCATAATTTTCGTTATTTAATATTTATTCTATTAAAAATTTTCATAAAGAACTGGAAGGATCCGAAATAGCTGAAGGTTTTGAACCCTAGCTAAGATTAATAAGGTCTTACTCAAAGTCCTCACAGACGTGTCACTGAAATTAGAAGAGTAAGATTCTATAGATTCATTCACACCAAATGAGAAAAAGTGAATGAAGGAATATTAACGTCACACTGTTCAGCAACACGACTGCTTTTGGCGACAAATCTCGTAATTTTGAGCCATGGTCAAGTTACGAGGACGACACCTGAGCTGGCAACCCCTCTCTTAACTACGATACCACATCAATGGGAGGACGTTTAAGCCTCAGCATATTTAACGTGCATCGGCCCCCTCTGTACAGCGATCTTTAGCAGTACTAGGCTTGTCCCAGGCTACGTGTGACAGATGTGTCCGTTTTCATGACCACAAGGTTACCTCGGCCTTTCCAAGGGAATAAGTAGTGACTGACAAAACTGTAGCCAATCAGAGAGCTATGCTCGAAGGAGTTAAGGCCTCTTATTGGCTACTTGACGAAATGTTAAAAAAAATTGGAAAGTCTCATTAGCAGTAGCTTATTTTAGAGTTCTAACGAAACTTGGGTCCTATACCGTCGACCAATTTCGCCAATTTAAAAAATTTCGTGAAAGTCTAACAGTGTTACAAAAATTGTATTTGAGCATGGTGGGAATAGTTTCCATTAATGGATCCATATCGTTGCATTTAATAACGTCTTTTATTTGACGAAATTGGTCGACGGTATAATACTCAAGTACCGAAACCTGTTAATATTGAAATGATACACCGTTAAAATTGGTAGAAACTGTGTGATTCCGATCTAAATAAGTTTGTGCTCTCCTTGGCTGGGTGCAGAATTTTTGAGAAAAGGGGGCCAGCTCAGGTGTCTTCGTCCGATGACTGGGGCTTAAAATTATGGGCCCGTCTCTAAATGCCTAGTGAGAGAGTGAGTGTGATGTTCTACCCTGAACTATAAAGCTGCATGGGGGCTATTGGCGATGCATCTCGTAATTTTGAACCGTGGTCAAGAGACGAGGACGACACTTGAGCTGGGCCCTCCTCTCCTAACTTCCACACCATATCAACGGGAGGACATTTGAGCCATGGCATATTTAACGTGAATCGGCCCTCTCTGCAAGTTGTGTCTTCAGCGGTACCAGGCTCAAACTCATGAGAAGCCAACCACGAGTCCGTTACCTTGACCACTAGTCTGCCGCGGCCATCTAGTGTTTCTTAGAGGGCGAAGTAAATTAAAATAATATAAGATTTTGTTAATACTTGATTATAATTTTGAGCTTGCACGTAAATTATACAAACTTGCCATTGTGTACTCCTGTAAAAAAATGTATATGATAAGATTTGTTCAATGAAAGCTGAATGCGGAGGTGACTGTTTCCAGGGGGACGGTTTTATAGCTCTATGCTCTTTTGCTCAGTCTCTTTGGGCATTTCGCCAACAGCTTTCACGTAACTTCAAAGTGCAGGTTAAAAAACAATCATTTGATTTCTAGTACAGGATATAAAGTTAACTTTATAGGATTAAAAAGAACTTGGAAGAAAATTCGTGGTTAAAGGCAAATTTAATTTAACTGTTCTATTTTTGGATAGCTATCTCTCTGAAACCTCAGACCGCAATTTTACCAGTAGGGAACACTAAAAATAACACTACGGCTTTCTATAGATCTATCATCAGCTAAAAAACAGATTCTTCATCAGGGTACATCAATTATACATCAAATATTCATCACACGACAGTCAGTTGACGAAACATGTTTCTTACTGCTCACAGACAAAGAAAACACGTGCTCTACAGAAATTAAAATGCACTATATTATTCAATTTAATGTAGGTCTGAATGTAATGTCATCTTTAAGTTTTTCATCCACCCCCTAAACTACCGAAAAATGTGAATTTTAGCTCATGTGATATAGAAATGATTTAAATACATGCGTGAGAACCCATACATTAGAATAATTGTATTTTTTGCAAATGGGATTGCAATGTAAAGTTTTAAATTAAAAAGTTAAAATTTAAAGAGCATTTTCACATTTTGCTTGGATATGAATAAACCATAATATTATTACAATAAATTGTAGTTATCTATAAAATTCGATTCTGGTTCGAAGAGATTAATCTTGTAAATAGTTAATGTTTCAATGTTGTTTAGTTTACTAATTTAACGTGTTACGTTTATAAATGTATTTTTAAATTGATCTCCTTTTTCCCGATGGTAATAATGCGTTAGAAAGTACACATTTTATTCTTCGTCATAGAAATTAGAAAATGAAATAAAAATTTGACATTGTACTTATTAACTGCCACATATTTTTAAGCCTTTTTTTTATCGTTTTTATTGAAGTAAGATCTTTGATTTGAAGAAGATGCAGTCAGCTCTTTAACTCTCTAATAAAATGCTGGCTAATCTTTCACCTGTTGTAAATTTTAAATCGTGAATGTTTTTCAATAATTCCTTACACTTGAAAATCATGCCACAACTCTTACTGGGAAATTAAACATTATTAAAAATTTAAAAGGATTTATCTTCTGCGATGATGATCTTTAAAATAGGGGTATGAAAGCTTTTTTGATTCACAGGCAGTCTTCTAAAACTTAAATTATTTCCCAGAGAAAATATATTCATCTATATGTTATTTATTTAATTTCCAAGTATTATTTCCCTAATGTCTTTTCAACTAAATTAAAATTAATTATTCGTCATATTTTTTTAAGTTGGAATTGCGTTTGGAGAGATAGACCACCCGTAAACATTAGTACCCTGCAGTTTACGATCACTGTTGTTTTATTCTCAAGGCACATTACAATGCATATGTTTTCAAAATTAAATACTTCTATTCAAATAATGTTCAAAAATTGGAAATAAATTATATTATAGTCTCATTATTCCAGCTAATATCTCCCAAGAGACTATTGTGTTTTCTGATTACTTTTCAAATTAAACAACAACAAATATTAATTCCTCTAAATAGCCATCAAGCTGCAAGTCCTATCATGAGGTTGGTGGAAGAGAAAGAGAGATGTGGGGCCCCTGGTCACCCCCAAGGTGTTCTCCATGAAAATTGGGGTGGAATCCAGCCAAATTTGACTGTCACCTCTATGGTGCTCAAAGCTACGGTTAACGACAGGCGTAAATCTCTAGCCCTTTTGCCACGATGAATTTTTTGGGCCTCGATCTGACACCGTCAGACCATTAGAAACAAAAGAACAACTCAAATATTAATACCGTATACCTATTTATTTCTGCATATGGGCTTCACTGATGACTGAAATACAATATTGTACAATTCTACACAATACACACACCTATACATACATATATATACATATAAATTAGTTTAACAAGTTAATAGCTTACTGTTTTTTCACACCTGCAAATTTTAGGCTCAAGTTTTTCAAATCACGGTTTGTATTTTTTAATTTTTCTTGCACTATTATGCATAAGCTTTCTGCTAAAGGAGAACATTAGGATTCTATAAAACAAGCTTAACTTTACTTCATAGTCCTAAGTCAATAATAACTTTAGAAAATGTAGTATTTTTCCATTTCTGTCAAACGGAATGTCTTTATATATTGGTTTCTGCCGGCTGTGGGGCGTAGTTGGTTAATCACCGGCCTTCTGCACCTAAGATTGCGGGTTCGACCCCGGTCCAAGTCGGTGGATTTTCATGATGCAGAGAATTGACAGCGTCCATATCATATGATTATGCAGCATGTAAAAATCCCTTGAGTGTCCGTTTGGCTTGGATGCTCTCGGCAAATTAAATTCCTAAGAACAGATTTCGCATCGTCAGAGTTCAGGTGCCTCCCTCTGGGGAGGAAACTGGGAAACAAAATTACCTGCGGCAATTGGTATCGCCTATATGGTGCCGCACTAAAAAGTGATACCAGCTCCTGTGGAATGTACTAGGTCTGCAAAGGTAGAAATACCACAATCTGCAGCCCCATGAGGGGAAAATATATTTATTTCTTATCCTTGTGGTTCTCTATTTCGGAATTTAAGCTTCCTCTGAGTTGGAGGATATTAAATCTATCCATCATTTATTTTATTTATCTATATTATCATATACATATGAAGATTCTGCCTGATGGATCCAGATCTTCATCTTTTATTGGCAAGGAAATGGCCGATTTCCTTGCCAATGAAGCCAGAACCCTTGAATCTGTAACTTCTTCGACTACGGTCTTTGATGCCAACGCAGTCGCAAAACAAAAGCTCTGCTCAAACCTACGAAAAAATTCTCGCTGCCAGAACTAAATTATAGCCGAGAAATTACAACAACAATAACCAGACTAAGGACAAAGCATTTTAAGGGCATGAAGATTCTGCCTGATGGATCCAGATCATATGTGGAATGCAGGCACTGCCCAGGCAAGCAACTGGATCCCAAACATCTTTTTAACTGTCCTTTCATTGTTGGTGCCCTTTTAAAATAGACAATGACTACAGCATGGACATCCTATACTCGCATCGTGCCATGGATGTTGCCACGGCAGTGATTCACACCTTTGGCAATATTTGACTCATTTCTATATCTTTATTTTGTTATATACACCTTTGCCATACACGACAACAACAACAACATCATATACATATATGCATTCACATATATACATATACACATTTTTTCAATAGTGTTTCCCTTAGTGGTTAAGACTGTATTGCAAAAGTTTGCACATAGAAATTTTTTGAATGTTCTTTTCTGATATAATCCGTATTTATATAACTTTTTTACTGTGTATTACGACTTCTTTATAAATTTCTGATTCTTAACTTATTAATTGAAGATACACTGGAATTTGTTTTCAAGTATTTAATGTAAAGTACTTTAGCAAAATGAAATTATTTTTTTTCAAATCTAAGTTACATATTTCTCTTAATATTCTTATCCTGTTACTCAATTCATCTGAAGTTATTTTCTTTTTTAAAAAAACACACTTCAAGTTTTTTGATGTAAAATAAATAAATTGAAGGATTTTTTTACGTCGGCAAAAAAAAACTCCTTATTAATGCTTCTCTAATTTAAATCTCATTACCCACAAGCAGGATTAATATTCATGTAATAAGACCATCTTGATCAAACAAAAATATAAAGTTAAAAAGAACTAGAAATTCTCTTTGAGATATTAAATCGAGATTATTTCTTTAAGTTTTTTAACATCAACTGTATTCTTCCCATTTTCTTCTTTCTCCACTTTGCTATTTAATAATTAAGTTATCTGAAACGAAATAAAATTGAAAATATCTTACTTTGAACAATCTTTTTTCTTAGTTCAAGCGTAACTACTTCAAATAGTTAGGATAATGATCCTTTGAATGATTACTTATAGTTAACGAAATATATTTTTACAAGAAAAAATTTCAAAAACAGAATGGAAAGTATGAAAATCTTAACACTATTACAATAACTATTTAGGGTTTTACTTATAATTTAATACGTAATGTTGCGTAGTAAGAATTTTTATCTGTAAATGTCTATTCTTCCAATCTCATTTGGAGTATAAAATTCATAATATGTGTTTATATCTTACATCTTAAATTCCTTTCATAAAAAAAAAAAAAATTTAATACTTCTACATTAATTTGATTATTGATATACGGGTAAATTATTTTTTTATTCCGAAATATCTTCGTTCAACAAAGAAAAAGGTATGAAGTCTTTCAGTTCAGCTTTCTAGACGCAACCCGGAAAACTGCTCGGTATTCAGAAGCGAATTAATTGCCATAAATGAAGGATTAAAGACCATCCTTGAAGGTACTAATTCTAATGACATTTGGGTCCTTACTGACACTCGGAGTTCGATTCATTATCTACAGGACTGGTAAAATCGTCCATGTACCCCAACGACCAATGAAAATCAATATTTATTCTATACAGCTTGGAAAATAAAACTACAAACAGCTTCTCAACTTTTCGAGAACTTCATATAATCAAGTTTCGAGGGTTACGGTTTTCAGAGGGCTACATGAGAAGGTATACGGGCAAGAAAACCTGCTGTTTGTGGACAAAAGACATCGGAATTGAAGCAGAAATCAATGAAGGACAGTTTTATTCGCTGATAAGTCCATTTTGGCCGCAGTGAATGAGGGAGTGAATATTAACGTAGCGCTATTAAACTATTTACTCGAGGGCTTTTGGTGACGGAACTCGTCATTTTGAACCATGGTCAAGCAACGAGGACGCCAACTGAGCTGGCAGTCCCCTCTCCTAACTTCCACATCACATCACATCAACAGGAGTACATTGGAACCTCGATATATTTAACACACATCGGCCCCCTCTTCAGAGGTTCGTGACTCAAACTCAGGACACGCCAGCCAGGAGTGCTTTATCTTCAGTACTAGACTACTGTGGCCACCCATATTTGGCCATAACCGGGGTTTAAGACGTACATTCATTTGGAAGGAATCAAAACTTTACTCTACATGCCATCAAACATCCAAGAAGATTTTGATATAATAAATATTATATCACACAGACTTCAATGTCGATCGCCTTTTCAAGAACTAATTAAGTTTGATTTTACCTTTGTAGAGATATTAATCGTTTACACTGAGCTCCTGAAACTGATGAACGTTTGGAAAGTGAGGAAACTCAGCGGACAATTTGGTCAGCCAGATCTCCAAATCTTAACCCTGTTGAGAGTATTTGAGATTCTCTTGTAAATGTAATTGCAACTTTTTCCCTCGCCAAGAACTATCCATAATCGTAAAAAAATAACGTTTGTTGGGTGAATGGAACCTATATTGTGTCACAAGGATCCATGAACTGTATATTTTACCAGCGAGTGAGTGAATATTAACGTCACACTGTTCAGCTAGCTACACAAGGGGTTTTGGTGACAGACCTCGTAATTTTAAACCATGGTCAAGTGACGAGGACGACACCTCTAGAGGTACCTCTATCTCCTAACTACCAAACCAACGGGAGGACGTTTGAGCTCTCGACAAATTTAACGTGCATCGCTCCCCTACACGGCAGGTCTTCAGCGATACTAGGCTCGAACGCATGACACACCGGTCACCAGTCCGTTTCCTTGACCGCTAGGCTACCGCGTCCACATCTTTTATCAGCACGATTAACTTTGTGAAATTTACATAACTATAAGAGATAGTGAGTGAGTGATTATTAACGACGCACTGTTCAGCTACACGAGGGCTTTTGGCGACGGACCGCGTAAAATTGAAACATGGTCAAGTGATAAGGACGACACGTGAACTGACACCCCCTCTCCTAACTACCACACCACATCTACGGGTCTTCAGTTGTACTGGACTCGAACTCATGACAAGACAGCCACAATTCGATATCTTGACAACTTGGCTACCGCGGCCACAACTATATGAGGGAACCATACTCTTTATTAGCATTCTATCTTGTATTTATATTATATTTTCGTGACCTGATTTTCTGAACTGAAGATGGTTGCATTTGTACAACATTTGCTTCAAATTCTCTTTATTTATTATTATTATTGTATCGCCCATTTTCTGTGTATACATATCTAATTTATTTAAAATCTTTCCAGTACTTCTGGGTATGATCAACCAAAAGAAAAAATTCTTTTAATTTCGAATACCTGCGTGCGACAAACCCAATGATTTAATTTTAAAAATTTAAGTCTACATGTGATCAAAGAAAATAAATTTCCATTTTAGGCAGTCAATATTTTCTCAGACATCATGTATATTATTCAACTAAGAAATACTAATATTAATACTAAATTAATACAAAAAAAATTATTCATAAATTTTTGAATATTACATACGCGTTAAAAACGTGCTGAAATAATTCAAAGCAATTTTCAATAAATAGTTTCTTCAAGAACAGCCAAAGAAAAATTTTACACACACACACACAAAAGATTTTCCAAAACTTTAATTTAATTCATAGTTATTCCTGCTTATTTCTACTGCTTGATCGCTTTTTGAAGTGCCTTCTTTCTAGACAACGCTTAAAATTAAATTTGTAAAGATGGCTTAAGGCTTTTATTGGACGTTTTTATCTCTTAACCGAATTTCGCTGACGAGTTAAAAAGACTTCAGAAATAATTTTAATGCATGAAGTAATTCGGATACTTTCGAATAGAAATCTCAGTGGGATTGGAACTTAAATTATTTTTCACTTCACCTACTGAAAGATAAGCTTTTATTGTAAATTTTACAGAAATAAGATAACTTTTTTTATCAATAACTTTTAGATCCTTGTTGAGAAATGCGTATTTATTTCTCTTAAAATATCTCACTATCCTTTTTTGGAAGATATAGATTTTTCTTTCATTTTTGAAATATTTAGAATTTTAAAAAGTTTTGCTGTGAGTGTTAAAAAATTTGAGAATCCTTTTTTATTATACTTTCGAATGCTTATTTATTTATTTTCAAACTATTATTTATTCAGTTAAGAGTTTCACATAATCTTTTTTTCGAGAAATTCGAAAATTAATTGAACATGAATTATAGAAAACATTTATTTATGTATTATATGTGGCTTCCACCCTTCCGCCATCTTGAATTTATGAAAGTAATTATGATCTGTTAGAATTTATTTTTATCTTTTTTAATACAGGTTATTTCTAATGCTATAAAACTCCTTCGGAAGAGTGCAAAATAAAGAATGTTTGCACAAGTTTATATATCTTTCCTTCTATTTTAGAAACCAATTTTAATATATATTTTAATTATTATCTTGAGGATTTCAGAACTTTTCAGAATATTAAAAATTACCAGTTATGAAATGGAAAATTATAATCCGACTGAGTTCTTCATTATTAATTAATGAGGAAATATAATAAAATAATCGTTTTCAATAAAAATTATTAATGTACTTTTAATAGACTATTTGATTTCAATAAAATACATCTGAAATAGAAAAAAATAAGGAAGGTTTTCATCTTGAATGTATTTTTTCTCTAATTTCATCTTTAAAAATTTGAAATCTTAATGATGAATCAATAAAATAGTAATAAATTACTATTAAAATGGAAAGGAAAAAGTAAAAACAGGAAGAATAAATAAGAAATTTTAAAACCACGAATGTTTTAATTTAGATTTTCAAAGACAGTATTTAATTACTGAATCTTGAATAGAATAATTGTAATTATTCTTGCTCTAATTATCAAAAGCTTTTTTTAACTTGTAAAATTACTTAAAAGTATTATTAAAGGAGTTCTTAAGTGTTTTCATTCAAAGAAACTACCAAAAAAATGTATTATTGACTCTATATGAGTATATTCTTATTTTACATGTATAAATATGTTGGGGTGTTATCCCCTTTTTCAAAATAAAACAATAAATAGCTTTAAAGAGAGGTATGAAGAATTTAGAAAGAAATGTATCGGTTTTTCTTCTAGCAGTAAAATTCAATTCTAATTCCACTTTCACTCAAATCAAGAAGAAAATGGAATTCAATCAAATGATAGAACATTCATTTAAGAATAATTATAGTATTCAACTAAGAATGAATAGAATATTCTTCTAAAAGTCAAAGAAGAAATATTCCTGTTATATGAATTCAAAATGATTAAAATATATTATTATATGCATTAGAAACAATCAATTAGAATTGGATTTCAAAAGGAAACAAAAATTAAGTCGACAAAATATCTAAAAAAATGGTTATATTTTTTTCAGTTAATTTATTGTTCTATTATAAAGCAACAAAATGTTTTTTTTTTAAAATATGCAATAAAATTTTATATGATTGAATTATACACATAATACTTTTTAAAAAATGTTTCTTTCTTTCCTGTTATATTTTAATTCATAAATATCGTGCAAAAAGCCTTTAATATAAAATTATATCTAAAATATTCAAAAATATACAGTTAATACATCAACTGACTTTTTTATATGTTTAAAGCATGAATTCTAATCATTTCATTGCTATAAAAAATTAAATTAAAAAAATTTAAATAATTAACTAAAAATTAAGCTTTTGAATACAGGAGTACTCCTCAAAGTTAAATTCTTGCATATATTAATAATTTTATCTTAAAAAATATATTTTCTCTTTTAAGGTGATGATTCTGATGATGATAATGGCTCAAGCATCGTAAAAGGTTCATCTTATATCATCTTTGCGTCTGGATTGTTGCTTTTGTTAACATAGCCAGATCAGTAAGTGCTAAATCAAACTCTTTTCTATCTATTTTAATTTTTCAAGCCTTTTAGATAGACGTATCTTTCTTCGTTCTTTAAAAAGTTTGCTTAATGTTTTTATAACATGCATTTAAAAAAAGATTTTTCTCTTTTTGTTTCAAACGGTTATGTTGCAAAATGCATATAAAATAAAATTAGTTGCACTGTATCCGCTCTTCTCATAATAACTCTTAAATTACAGACTCAAGCAGCATAAGCGCCCTCTAGCGACCACTTAACTTCAGTACAGGCTAAGTGAGGAAGAAATATAATCGCTATGATAAACCAGCCACGTTCTTTGCCCGTTATTTTTGTCATCTTTGTGTAACCTAACCTAAATTCATAATTGTTGCATTAAAGAGAAACTTTATTGAACCCAACCCTGAAAAAATATAAGTTTTAGTATAATCTTTAATGTCTAGGGGTGCGATAGTAGATCTTCCTCCCCGCAGTACAAACTGGCAATGTCTTTGACTGTAGAGATATCTACTGTTTTCGGAGCACCTCCACCGGATCAGTATTTTTGAGAGTCCAAATTGCCCTCTCTTTAAGAAAGACAAAGTCATGGACAGGAACCATTTGTGGTAGGATGCTAGGCTTTGAGCGAAGATTCCGAGGTAAAAAGATATTGGCGTGCTAGACATCTGCTGATGAGACATTGCCTTTTTTTCTCTTGCTTTTATTTTTGTGTGTTCCCTGTCTTATTATAAGAGTTCGTCATTTTCTTATGACATTGGAAATAAAAAAAAATTTCAATGTGCAACACTTCCGCCAGAGGTTCCAAACTCTTTTGTCTCATAGACCCTTTTGCGATGTTTTTCGGTTTGGGGTAGACCCCTGCTTATCTAATATTGAGTTTTTGCAAATTTACCAACTTAAATATCTTTTTGACAGCTGGTATAGAGCTACTTACTTTAAATGATTTAAATTTCTAACTGAAGTGAAGTATAGTGTTTAAAACTTAAGAAAAACATGTTAATTAAATTAAAATTAATTAATACATAAAATAACTGCGCAACAAATTAATACTTTTTAAGGGAGGAATAAATCTGGTGCTACAGTAACAGTTTTTCAACATTTGGAATCAATCTTGTCAGTTTTAACCCTAAATCTCCTCAGTTAGTAGTGTCTAGCCCTCATTTTCCCTTATCTTTTTTGTTTTGAAGATTGGCAACCGCGCTGAAATCCTTCTCACTAGGAAAGTAATTAAAAATTTTCTCTCATGATGTTCCACAATTCGTGATAACTGGTGTGTCTTTTTAAAGCCAAAACTGCTGACATAGTTCTTATTTTAATAAAATTTATGCTGTCACCTGTAAATGCAAACAAACCTCAATAAAGTTAGCAAATAAATCTATCAAATAGATCAAATCTGGTTTCCAGTTGATTAAATTTTCTTTTAAAATTAAAATCACGATTTGGTTTAAGGAGAACCACTATCATTTACACCTCATGGACCCCCAAATTATTTTTTCGCTGAAGTGGACCTATTCCGGGCGTCATAGACCCCTGGAAGGGTTGATATAGACCACTTTGGGAATTACTGCTCTACACCACTAAAATATAAATATTGTACTTATTTATTAATTCTAATAGTTATAATTTAAAGAATTTATGTTTTATATTATTAAACTGAAATTATAGTTTTATATATAATTTTAGGCCTCTTTTTCAGTATGATGTAATGGAAAAAATATGGTGTTTAATAATACCGTTCTCTCTTTATTCTTTTTATTTCCAGTAACCAATCAAAAATCTTTCACTTGGGATTAACGCAGATTCCTCCTCCCAATTCTATTGATTTTGATATTTTCTCTTGTTTTCTTTAACATTTCTTTGATAAAAGTTACCAACTAGTTTATGACTTGGGCTGGATTATGTAGAGGATTAAGAGCACAAAAAGTAATCACAGAGCTAAAATGAACTTTTTTAACAAAGTTTGAGTTTTTCTAAGTTTATTGACATAAGTGTTCAAGTCTTTGGTTTAAAAAATATTGTTTGAGTAAGTGAAAAAGTTTGTTGTCAACTAATTTTTAAATTGATTTTTTTCCCAAAAAGTTACGGAAAGATTTTTTAATATTTTTCTTTCATAGAATTTCAATGTTATATCTTCTCACTGAAGAATTTTTTTAAGTAAATAATTCTATTTAATAATATAAAGCTATATTTATATTTAAAGATGCACCTTAGGGTAAAGTAAAAATATTCCTCAGGTTGTTTTTTTAATGATAAAATGTAGAACAGGGTGTTTATTTTTATTAAATTAAACATTAGAGGAAAATATTGTTAAAAAAACAGGCAACAAAATAAATTTTTTTAAAATATCATTAATGGTTAATTTTCAAAGTTCAAATGGATCTACTTTCATACTTTTTACTAATCCTCTTGAGAAAATTATTAATTTAAGTATTGTTCAACTGAAAAGTTTCTCCCGAAGAAGAAGAGGCGATGTATGTAAATCATGTCGTATATTTAAGCATTAATGTAGAGTCAGAATGAACAACAGCCATAATCAAAACAAATATAGTTTATTTTTCATTTTATAAATCTAACAAACCTAGGGAAGGAAATGCACGTATATAAAGTATTGAAGCCAAATCGGGGAAGATAAGATAGTTAATATTTAATTATAAATAGAGTCACTTAGGTTTGGAAATAATCGTAACTCTTATCTCCAATAATTAATTTCTATTCGATTCGAATCTAATTTCAATATCTTACTGACTGAACTGTCAGTTATCAATTTTATATTAATTAATTAATTGACGAGTTGCTCGAGTCAATTACTTTACTTTAATCTCAAACTTCTATCATCTAACTCCTAACCTCTATTTCTCGAACCTAAAAGTTAATGCTTAAATATACTACATGATTTACATATAACGTATCTTTTTCTTCGGGGGAAGTTTTCAATTGAACAATATTTAAATTAATAGAATTTCCCCAAAAGATTAGTAAAAGGTACGCGAATAGACCGTTACAGAGTGTTATCTATCATAATAAAAAGAAGTAATTCCAAATATATGTAAAAAGAGGGTTTGAAGACACCTTTCTCAGTGAATAATTCCTTTGAAATAATATTTTATTCTAGACTAAATATTATTTTAATTCGTTTTAAAAAATCAAATGCCAAACACTGTTCAGTAGATTATTTTAAATTTCATAAAAGATGTATTCAAGATGTGTTAAAGAAATGTCAAGAAGTCAGTAGGCGAGATGAAACTACTCTTGTTATTCTTCGCAGTGGACATACTCGAGCTCAACGGCATGTAAAGGGTCTTAAAGTTTACCTTCCCTATTCAAATTGCAAAGTGACCCAAGCCGCTCCTGTCCACATCATGGCTTGTATTGGTTGTCATAACAACCAACTGCTCTCAATTCCTGCTACAGTTCTTGATTGTTTAAAAACGCACTTTAAGGACTTGATCTAGATGTTTCTGTCGATCAAGTGGGATAAGAAACAACAACAAAAAATGTCAACCTTTATTTTCCCTGCACTAACAGATAAATCAAATTACTTATCCTTAATTGAAAAGAATAAGACATTCATATGCGCGCGTGAATTTTTATCCAATCACATCTAGCGTCAATCGTTTGCTGTCAGTGAAAAAATGAAGCTAATGCTTGTCGGAATTTTAGTAAAATGATAGAACGAGTCGAGCAGAGAAAATGCGTTAAATTTTGTGTGAAGATTCATAATAACCAAATAGAAAACATTCGTAACATTCGGCTGGCCTTCAGAAATGAAGCTATGAGCATCGTACGCATCAAGATGTGATGCAACCGTTTTGCAGATGGCCGTGCACATCAGTAGGTTTTCAATTAATCGAAATAGCAACGTCATTAACAAAGCGCCGACATTGGTCTAATTCAGATTGTGAGATCACGAACTTGGAATTTGCTAAGGGTTGAATCGGTGCATTCAATTTTGTCAAAGGATTTAGAAATGATGAGAGCATCTGCAAAATTTCCTGCTGACACGCTCCTAACCAGCAGCTACCCATCCCATCCGGTATAGTGGTTAGCGACGCTGTGCTGTAGAGCGTGTGTTCGAATCCCAGAGAAGGCATGGATGTTTGTCAATGTATAGTGCCTTTGAGGCATGGGGATACTCTAAATAGCTGTCGAGCCGCAAATCCTCTCGTGAGGTTGGTGGAAGAAAAAAAGAGGTGAGAGGCCCCTGCCCCACAGGGTATTCTCCCTCAAAATTGGAGTGGTACCGAGCTAAATCGCACTGTCATCTATATGGTACTCAAAAATACGTCCAACGACAGGCTTACATCTAGCCCTTTGTCATGATGAATTTCGTGGGCCTGGGTTTGATGAGATCCAGGTCAGGTGGCATAAGAAACAACAACCCATTCTAAACATCTGATTCGGAGGTTCTTGACAATCACAGCTTTCACGTGATTCTTCAACCTTCCTGCTTGCATGACATGACTCCATGTGATGCAATTGGACCTCAATTTAACGAATTTTTCTCTTTTCCCGATTAAAATAAAGGTAAAAAACCCTATTAAAGAATAATAAAACCCGATTTAACGAATATTTCAACAGCTAGAAAAAAAATCTCTTCCGTTTGTTTTTGAAAAAATTTGATTTTTTTTCTTCAAATGATATTTATTTTGTCTGAAACAGAAGGAAAAAAAATTTTTGATAAGCAGAAAGGGTGCAAACCGTTATTAGACTTTATAGGTGATGATGAGTCTTGAATAGTACAGTAAACTCCTTTCTTATCTCACCCCACTCCTCAACGCAAGGGATATTTTAAAATT
Source organism: Trichonephila clavata (assembly GCA_019973975.1). Lineage (NCBI taxonomy): Eukaryota > Metazoa > Arthropoda > Arachnida > Araneae > Nephilidae > Trichonephila > Trichonephila clavata. The sequence continues at coordinate 194,136 of BMAO01034291.1, read as the reverse complement.
TAAACGATTATGTGTTACATTTGATGACGGACTGTCTATCGATTGATGACGGACTGTTTATCGGTTGATGACGGACTGTTTATCGGTTGATGACGGACTGTCTATCGATTGATGACGGACTGTTTATCGGTTGATGACGGACTGTTTATCGGTTGATGACGGACTGTCTATCGGATTGATTGATGACGGACTGTTTTGATCGGTTTTTGATGACGGACTGTTTATCGGTTGATGACTGGACTGTTTATCGGTTGATGACGGACTGTCTATCGGTTGATGACGGACTGTCTATCGGTTGATGACGGACTGTCTATCAGTTGATGACAAACTGTCTATCTGAAGTTCAGTTGTTGATTTGTCGAAGCCGATGAATAGCGATTCTCCGATGCAGAAATTGATGATGAAACTCTTATTAAAACTGTTACATTTTCTAATGTTTTACATTGTTTGGAAACTGCAAAAACATACCTCTTGCAGCAGGACGTAAATGATGCAGTATTTTTTTTCTCTGCATAAAGTCAAAAAAATGACTCTTTCGAATCAGGAATCAAAAAAATTGTTAAATATCGATTAGTTAGAGTTTTAAAATGTCCAATAAACTAGCGCTAATAGTATTTTTAGCTACTGAGTAAAAAATGTGTAATTCTTAACTGTGGATATTTTTGAGTTGTTTCTTGTTACAAATTTCCAAAGGGCAAAAAAAAAATTTTTTTTGAACCCTGATATAACGCATAACCCCCTATTTCGGGGGGGGGGGATTTCGGTCTCAAGGAATTCGTTAAATTGGGGTCAGACTGTATTTGGCTATTCCCGTAGTTGAAAATGCTAATGGAAGGATTTAGCAGAACGCAACGGCCCAGTTGAGTATTATTCCAAACAATAGCTTCCAGAAATGCTTCTTACAATACTGAGACCACTGCGAGAGGCATGTGTATCACTGAAGGGACTACTTTGAAGAAGATTAGGGTATCAATTATCATCATCATATCTGTCAAGACAGCCTCGGGAGTCAATGCTTTCCTTTGAAGATTAGATTCATCCATAGTGTTCTCCTAGTTCCTTCGTTCTCCTAGTTTTCTCGTTTATAATCCCAAAGTCTGATTCCACTGAGTCTGTCCATCTCAGCCTTGGTTTTCCAAGCTTCTGAATCCCAGTGACTTTGAACTGCAGTATCTTTTTGACATAATTATCATATGGCATTCGAATGATATGGGCCATCTATTTCATTCTATTTATTTGTATGCATTTAATGATGTCAGGTCGCTTATAAATTGTATATAATTCAAAATTGTATCTTCTTCTCCAGCTGTTGTTTTCGCTTACACACCTCCAAGAATACTTCGAAGTATTTTTCTCTCAAAAGATGCCATTCGATTTTCTTCCAGTTTTGTTATTGTCCAAGTCTCAGATGCACATGTCAGAACTGTTCTAATAAGAGTTTTGTACATTAAAAATTTGTGTTTTTGAAAGAAATTTAGATTTTAAGAACCTCCTCAATCCATGAAAAGCCAGGTAGGGTATGAATAGTCTGTATTAATAATTGTGTTTTGAAAACCAAAGGTTTGATACTTTTTGAAGATACCTTGTATATTAATATTCTACAATAATATCAATTTCTAACTTTTATCTAAAGACAAATATTTTCTATTTTACAGGAAAATCAAGAGGATCAGCGGTCCCTTGAAGAGCCACACTATTTTCTATTACAAAAAAAAGACGACTATATTTTTGGCAAACAAAATGGCCGATAGCTTAACGAACTGTTTGTAGTCTGATTTCAAAAATGGCGCCATAAAATGCCGTGCATTTTATGAAGAAGAAAATAGGAGTGCAGCTACTGTGTTTTGAATTTTCCTCTGTATGATGTCTCACCCACCAAACGAAATTTTTATGCTTTTAAATACGTTCTCCATCTTGGAAATTAAGCGTAAGAGGTATTCAAAAAGTAATGGGAATAAGAATACAATGAACCCGAACTGAAATACCATTGGAATTGTACAGCCCGATCAAACTCGATATGCACATTTGAATAACACATACAGAATTTTTTTATAGAGAAATACTTTTAAATATTTCAACCTTAGAAATACTGTAAAATATTAAGGCTAAAATTTCAACTTTCACGGTTTTTTAATGCAAATTTTATTAAATTATTCGTAACAAAACAATCATGAAATGTATATAAAGAAAATAAATTAAATCATAATTAGAAATGCTATAAAAGATCCAGAAGCCTACGCAAGGGTGGAGTTTGGGGGTTCAAGCCTCCCTCCCATAGACCAACAGGTTTTAATTTTTACCTTACAGATTACGCCTCAGTGCTTTCTTTTATATGTTAATTAGAATGTTAACCCTACCCCTATGAGACAAGTTTATGTACGCTACAGAAAATATATCATGTAGATTAAACATGCTTTGTAAAATTTCAGGTTTAGAAATATTTCTCTAAAATAAGTCTTAGATGTTGTAGATTTTACTATTTTTTTCTGATTATTTGAAACATAACACACGTGAAATACATAAAATAAAAAATTACTCTAATCAAATGGAATTTCCATCAGAGAAAATTGGAAATACCTTCACCTTTTGCCTTGAAATCACAAAACAGACGATTAATTTTAAAATATACTATTGAATCCTTATATTGCTTCCCCAAACAGTCTGTAATTAAGTTCTGTAGACCGCTGTAAATATGAAAATAAATTTTATCTACAGTTTTCATCATGTTTACTTTGTTTATAGGGTAGCCAGCTACAAAATCATTCTCTCAAAATGTAACTAAAGTCTGTTGCAGAAACTAAAAATCACAATGTTATTAATTAATTAATTAATTAATGTAAATGTACGTTACGGTTTCCTCTGTAACTAATACATAAGAAAACTTTTAACAATTGTTCCATTAACGAATAAAACTGTTAGTGTAGTTTTTAAGTTGCATGCTGATTCTTCTCTAACTTATCGTCTTCAATTCGATTGTCTATTTGCCAACTTACAATCAACAACTTTTGCACGTTTGCTTTCCGAGGTAATGTTTTTATAATTCTTCAATATACGTATATTCGCAACAAGGAACATTTTCTAGAAAAAAAAAGTATTGCCTCAACTTTTCAATAACGGAACACAAAAATATTCAGTAACACTATTTTAACCTTTGGTGTGTGCATGATGAGTATAGCAAATAAGTCCGCATCAAAAACTTGAATTTCGTGGCATGAGCATACACAAGCATTCTATGTCACGTTTCGCAAATATTTGCATTTTTTAACGACAACCGTCTTGTATTTATCCAGACAATACCATTACTTTTTGAACGCCCCTCGAACATGTCTTACGTGATACCTTTCAAATATATGCATTTTTTTTTTCAAACGTGTTTCGTTTCGTCGTTTCTGTCTCTCGCTCGTTATTATTTTTATTACTTTTTTAAATGCCTTTTAATCAAATTATCTCATTACTATAACTTTAACTCTAAATTTTCTGGTTTTGTTTTGTAGCAAAGGTAGAACTGGCAACAATGAAGGCAAACTGTATATCCTTTTTTCTAAAAATCTACTGTTAAAATTGAAACTGGCTGCGTTAATATCATAATTGAAATATTCATGCTTTTTTGTATCAACAGGCTATACTATGTTTACATAAATATGAATTCTGATTGTACTAACAAAGCAGAAAAAAAATGTATGTGGAAATGTTATTTAAATGACTGGAATTATAGACATTTAATTAAATTCCTAAAGTTAATGAGGTTCTAAAAACATGGTGCATGTTTTTTAAATTTTTAAATGCTTGCTTTTTACTTAAATAACATGAAAAACCGTTCTCTGTCCTTTTTTATTATATAATATATATTTTCAAGGCTTTAACTGAATTTTTATCTAACGTCTTGTTAATTGTTAAGTTTAAAATGTTTAAATATCTCATGTTAATATTTCTCAATTCTTAAATCTTGATCATTTTGTTTTATTGATTTGTGTATTTATAGTAATACGCTTCATGTGTTTATAATTCTTTGTTACAGGAATTATTATCAAATGTAAATAAAATTTACTGTACAAAAAGAAATAACTTCTCATTATTTGATCTTCTCTCTCACAATTTGAGAAATCAGAAAAGCAATTATAAAATTTAGGAAAAAATATGTTTCTAAAATTGAAGAGTTATTTAAAATCAGTATTAAAGGAGGATATTCTCAAAGTAAGGATTGTTCAACCTTTGAGTAAATAAAATCCAAAAAAAATATTTCTTCAGTATCAATATTCATCGCCATCTTTTTTTTTTTTTAAATCCATCAGAAATTTCATTGATATAGCAATAATAAAATAATACAATTCTCTTTTTTTTTATTGGTTTTTTCCCACCTTTCCCCAATAAAACAAAGAAATAGATCTCTTCGTTAAAATAGTAAAATAGCTGTATGCTTATCTCAAAGCATTTATTCTAGCTTCCAAAAAAATTGAATAAGTATTCAAAAATTAAATGAGGCAAAGACATAGAAAAAAAAACTTATTCATAAAGATAATAGAATAATGAATGCCATATCGCGTGCGGTGCGTATATGATTGAATTACTTATTGACATTTAAGCTTATTGAAGGAAAGATAAATAAGGTCTTATGCACAATATAAAAGAGAACTATATTCAATACAATTCCTGTTCGCTTCATGCACCTTGAACCTATTGTTTCCAAAAAGCTTAGAAAATGAGTATTATTATCACACAAGATTTCACGGACTACAATTATACTGAAAACTGAATGGTGTTGATCATAGAAACTATTCAAACTAGGTCACATTACCAAGGCTTGGCTGGATTTGCATATTACAAAGAAAAATTGTTGGAGTTAACATAGACGATTGCTTCCAAATAAAAGTGTTGATTATAAGATTAGTACTATTCAGGGTTAACTGAGCGGAATAATCACATATTTTTCCAAATCGTCTGAGAATTATTTTCAAAGACTGTATAAAGATAAATTATTAAATATTAGCACACATCAATTTCAAATTATCACATCTTTCCGCCCAATTCTAGAGATATAATCAGCTTCAGTAACCTGTTTCCATATTTTTTATTAGATGAATGGGGTCTAAATATAGCATATTCCATATTGTCATCTTGTAAGCAAAAAAGAGTATTGTTATAGTTCGTCCCATAAAATGTTTCTCAGAAAGCTTGAATTTCCCATGAAGCCATCATTTAATTTACGTCGCACTATGCGTCAATACCAAGGCTATTGGTGACTAACGTCTTTCATCTGAATACCCTCATGCGAAGAAGACGACACCTGAGTTGTAACCACCTCTCCAAACTGCTACATCACGCCAAAGGGAGAAGTGTTTCTTACCTGCTACAAAAACACAAAAACAATCACTATTGCACTAACTAAACAATCATCTCAAACTCCTTGAAGAATATTTCGATAATTGGAAAATAAAAATAAAAATTGTTGCACTTCTCTTCACTAGGAGAAAAAAGCCTGTTATACCACCCATTCTATATTCCACACCACTCCACTGGTCTCAGAGTACGAAGTATTTAGGTGTTAAACTAGATAAAAATCTCACTTGAAAACACCACACTCGACATTCGTATGACAAATTCCGGAACGCATTAAGACTGATTTACCCTCTAATTAACCGGAATTCTGAAATGGCTATATTTAGTAAGATACTTCACTACACTGCTGTTTTGAGGTTCATCACTAGCTACGCTTGTCCTTTGTGGGGAGATACAGCAAATACTAACGTCAATATATTAGAAATCTCTCAAATACAATTCTACAAATATCGTTGAAGCTAATAGGTATATATACCAAAAATTCTAATATTTATGAAGCACTAAAAATTCCCCCATTTAAAAAATATATTCAAAATCTTGCAATAAAATCTTATGATAATCTTCCTAATATCAAAAATCACATCATCATTAATCTAGAAAATTATACTCTTTTTGTGACAATCATAGAAGACCTCGGAGGATTCTCCTCGGATTCTTATAATCCACCTTAATTTTTGTTTGGATCATTTATAGTTGATGAATGAGAATCATTTAATCTTTTATTAATATTATCTCTACTTTAATTTTTCTCGCTGCTGCGCTCACTAAGGGTACCCACCAGGCAAACCGTTATATATTTTCCCCATTTTTACTTTAACTTCAGTACAGCCAATAAAGAGAAAACTCACTCAATTCCATCCACCAATCCCATTTCACCCTCTCCAATCCAGCTTTTCGACTTAATACGTCTCCATGACGAACTATCAGACTCCTTCGTCACCCCTTGCCTTCCTCCTACCAGCAGTGGACGCGGTAGCCAAGTGGTCTAGGCATCGGATCGTGGCTAGCCTGTCATGAGATCGATCCCAGTAGCACTGAAGACCCACCGTGTAGGGGGAGCGATGCACGTAAAATCTGTCGAGAGCTCAAACGTCCTCCCGTTGGTGTGGTGTGGTAGTTAGGAGAGGGGGTGCCAGCTCAGATGTCGTCCGCGTCACTTGACCATGGTTCAAAATTACGCGGACCGTCCCCAAAAGCCCTCGTGTAGCTGAACAGTGGGACGTTAATATTCACTCACTCACTCCTCCTACCAGCATACCAAATAGCTCCATCCTTCCAACCAATCAGGAGGCTCCTTCACTCCACCCAAGTCCTGCCACTGATGTCAGACTCCATTAAAACTTTAGATATGGGACGGAGCGATCCATGTTCCAATGACATCAAGCGTATAAAGGGATGAGTTTGAGCCTAGACAGATTAAATATGCATTAGCACCTCTACACGATGGGTCTTCAGTGCCACTAGATTTTGAACCTTCGACTCGAAAACGCCGGCTGCGAGTTCGTGACCATGACCACTCAGTTATCACGGCCTGTGAAGCCAACATTGGGTCGTGGTCTTGGGGTGCAGTAGTCAGAAAGAAATAACCAATCATGTACTTATAAAACTCAATAATAAGATACAAAATTTTGTTGTATTATTCCTTACGTAAAATAATCAATATTTAAAAGAAGACTTTAAAGTAAATTTTAATAACGGCAGAGGTACAGAATTATTCTTTTGGCCTAGAGCATAAAAATGCGTAAATCTGGCCTTGCTAATTTCCGTTGATAATAGTTGTTCCTCTTTGGAGAAAAAGAATGCATTATATTATTTTTATAAGGTTTGCCCAAATGAAAAGTGGACACGTTGAACGTGTCAGAATGATTGTAGATATAGCAGCGTCACTGAACATGGATATATAGGGAAGTAAGAGGTGTACACTGCATACGACGTGCAATAATGAAGCCTGTTCGTGGTAGAGGAAATACATCAAAACAAAAGTCGTGCTATTCATAGATGCTTCCATATCAGAACAATAATTGTGATAGTATGGCTTCTAACTGCGAATGGAGAGCTAGATGTGGGCATCTATCAGCGAAAGGGGGCAGTCTATGGCAAACACTGCTTAATTTGAACAATTGGTGCAAAAGTTTTAGAGAAGGGTGCACACGATATCAGATCTCCATGACAATACCCACCCAAACGTTTCCCATGAAACCCAGACAACAAAAAAATTCCATTAAAAAGTGTTGAAACACCCGCCGTACAGTTCAGATTTCTCTCTCTCTCTGAAACCAACCACTTAACAGAACATTACTTTTCCATTCGGACAATGAGGTGAAGGAAGCTAGGCAGAACTTTGTCGAGAATCAATCACGATCTTTCTACAGCGAAGGCATAGAGCTACTATCGAAATGACAAGACCTGTGTTACAATGCCCATGGCGATTTATTTTTATTTCCATTAAAGGTATCATATTTACTCAACTTGTCCACTTTTCATTTGGGCAACCCTTATAATTTTCAAAGTAGTGCATCTTACTTGAAAACTGCTATAAAATAAACCTGGCGTTGTATTCTGTCAAGTCGGGAGTTTAAGTTTGTGATTGATCTATACGGTTCCTTCCACTAACTCCTCGGGGACTCTTTTAGAGAAATATTTTACACAACCAACTTTCCCCGAAGGTAAGAAAAAGTGATTATACAAATTAAGTTTATTATATAAATTCTGTATTCTCCGCGAGTTTTGAGAGTTAGTGAGTGGAGGATCGTGAGTTATTGCAGTGCGGATCTAAGTTTATAAAAGTGTTAATTGAAGATTTCCCAGTGAGGATCAATCGGATCGGATTGGATCCCGTCAAGTATCAGTGTTCAAGGTCTCAACATTAGGACTTCGACTTCAAAAGAATACAGGTATTGTGAGCACTCTTTAAATTGAAATTAGAAAATAACTTGTTAGCGTGCGGCGGAGTTGAAATTGAGCTTGTATAAGTTATCTTAGAAATTAGTTAAGGGTCCGTAACTATTATCTCCGGGCTAATTGGTCTCATCTTCGCGCTCTTAGTATTGATCAACAATCTTAATTGGATTATTACTGTGTTTGCTTGATATTTTGTGACAGTAAAATAATTAGAGTGAATCATATCGACTGATTATTCAGTTCTCCCCACACATCTAGCCGGATCCGAGAGAAGACAAGGAGGGCATGAGGGAAGTAGGAATACCCGAGCATTTCAAGTTCACCAAAGATTCGCATGTAGAAACGTTCATTAAATGTAACGAGGCTCGAATGAGTGAGTGTACATCAATGTCACTCTATAAAACAACACGAGGGATGTTGACAACGAGCCACGTAGTTTTGAGCCACGGTCATCGACGACGACCACACTCACCTCCTCTCCAAACTACCATATGACGCCAATGGGAGGATTTTGAGACCTGACAGATTTAGCTAGCATCAGCCCCTCAATGGCCCAAAGGCTCGAGCTCATGGCATGCTGACCATGACTATTAGGCTACGTGGCTTCCTGTCGAGGTTCAAAGTCTTTACATTAGCGTGGTATACTCAAGTGGAATCCTCATCCTGCAGCTTCATAGGCGACGTTAATGAACAATAAATCCATCAGCCTTAAAAACAATTAGTGCTTTTTATTTGTGTATTTTGTTTCAGATACTGAATTATTTTTATGTTTCTTATTTTCATTCCCTCAAAACTAATTTTAATATTTTGAATTTTTTGTTCAAAATTTTTTTTTTAGTTTACTTTTTCTCAGATTCAACCTTTGTTTCTTTTTATGGAGCTTACGAATAAAATCATTCCATTTATTTATTGATTTTGAAGCGTAATCACTTAATGGGGGGGTGAGTTTTGTAGGCATTTGTACATCTCAAATCAATAAACAATCAATGGTACAATATTTTACCTGTATAAGCTGAAAGGGAAATGTGATACTTATAAGGAAAGAGTCGTTTTTTATCTCCTATACGTTCTATATCATTGACCTAATACCCATAACAGTCGTAAGGAAATCGAATAGAATATATATCACTCAATCTGAGAGAAGCCATCAATAATGTGGAAGCAGGCTGTTAATAATCACAGACAATCAGTAATACCACGAAGGAAAGAGAACAGATATATTAATGTTTATATAGAAAAGACTATAAAAATACGTTCTGACGTATTCGCCAAAATATTCATTTTTATATTTAACATTTTTACAACAGTAAAATAGGTCCAAAGAAAGCAAAAAAATTTCGTTTGGGGGGAGGGAATGATCCTATTTCCATATAAATCCATTTTTCAATGAGTTGGGAGAAAAAGTTACCTCGTCATTTAGTGCGCTTTGTATTTTATAAAAGAATAATATATAACACGAAAGTAAGAATGTGAGCGAGAAAGAGAGAGAGAAAAAGAATTCATAAATCATATAAACTTTTTTGCATAATCTACTATGAAAGCAGAATATAAGATCATAATAAAATTCAAAGATAAATATGAAGACGTACTACACAAAAGAAAACCTTAAGTATACTTTTGAAAATAATAAAATAACTTGAATTTACATCAACCAAATACATCAGTAAAACCTTTTTACTTTGCTGTTTTAAATTCGATCACAAGGCTTATCGTTTCAAATACTAATTCATTTATCATTTAATTTATTATTTATCATTTTAGATACTAATAAAGAAAAAAAATTGATATATTTATACAAAAATATGGAGTTCTGGTTTATAACTATAGTTCCAGTGGTGTGATATGATTAAAGAATGTTGAGCCAACTCAAACGACGTTTTCTCTATTTTATGGACTTCAAGATGAAAATAATATTTTTTTAATTTCCAATTGGACTGCGGATTAATATTCACCATTGCAGACCTAGTACATTCCTTGGGAGCTGGTATCACATTTTTTAGTGCGGCACCATATAGGTGAAATATTAATCAGTTCAATGCAGTTTTGATGCCAATTTTATCCCCAGAGGGAGGCACCTGAGCTCTGACAATGCGAAAGAGTATTAGGAATGTAATTTTGCGGAGAGAACCCCAGGCAGGAATCTTTAGCATGCCGCATAATCATACAACATGGAGGCAGTCGATATTCTGCATCTTGAAAATCCACCGACTTAGGCTGGGGTCGAACCCGCAACCTTAGGCGTACAAAGCCAGCGACAAATCAACCACGCCACCCAGTCTTTACTTAAAGTCGCTCATTTATAATTCTTGAGTGAGAGTTATCAAAGTGAACAGAATGAGAAAGTGTTTATTAACGTTATATTAAAAAAGCAACACCAGGACTATTGACGACGGACCTCGTAATTTTCGACCACGGTCAAGGTATAAAGAACACATGAACTATCATTTCACTCTCCTAATATCCACATCGAGCCTCAACAGATTTAATGACATTACATCCCCTCTAAACAACGGTTTTTCATGGCACTAGTAAATAGAAGAATAAAACTATTAAATAAAGTCTCATAATAATTTCTGTTGTTAAAAATCCTGCGATATATTTATATTTTCTACTTAAATTGGAATTATTCATTTCGGTGAAATTACCATTTCTTAATTAAGCAACGGTTAATTTTTTTTAATGTTTTTAATTAAATTCTTGTTCATCAATTAGATACAGACGATCTTTGAACTAAAACAGAACAAGCGTTAGAACAAAAAAATATATTTAGTTAGCAGAAACCTACAAACAAGTATTATTCTTTTCAGATCTACCATGTCAAAGTCCTGCTTGTCCGTTTCTTCTGTTTCTGGACTTTTATCTTTCTCCAAAAACAATGTTTCATTTTGCGAACAAGAAAACGCACCTTTTTTTTTCTTTATGTACTTTTTTTTTCAACCCTAATACAGACGACGTTTAGATCACAAGAGACCACAAAAGTGGGTCAATGTGGTTGGAATAAAAAAGTTTTTAGAAAAAAAAAATTTTTAAAAAAAACAGCAAATAAAATCAGACAAGCTAGTTTTCTTCAAGAAATAGAATTAATTCGTAAGTTTACTGTTGTATTCAAAAGAGAAAAAAATAATGATTTTAAAACAGAATAAAACTTAAAAAACATGGTCAGCTCTATTAGATTAGGAAGAAATAAATAATCTAAAGGGGGGGGGGAGATATTTTAATTCATTTTTTTCCATAGATTTTTTACATTCTTGCAAAAAATAATTATTCATTAATATTTCACCCTTTTTTTCCAAGTTGACAGGACTTTGCCTCATAATGATTCAAAGATAAATATAATAACTCTTAAAAAATCATTTATTTAAACTAGGATGATAAAATAAATTATCGTCTCTGAAAGAAATGATTTATATGCATATTAGAAATATTAATAACACGCAATCCAATACTTCGTAATAATACATGCGATATCATTCTAAGTAAGATCTATGGTTTAAAAATGATTAATTGCTTTCACAAAGACAAGTTTTGTTATTTTTCATATCATATTAAAGAATACTTGTCGAGTTTTTTTGGATATGATAATATAGTCTCGAATTTTATCTTAACAATTTTTATCTTTTCAGAATATTAATGTAATTTAATATATTTATACATTCTTTCACTTTGTAAAAAAAATTTATTCTAGTAGGTTAAATTATTTTGGTATTTCCCCATTTATTAAAGCATGGACAAAATGGAATTAAAATGAAAATGTATTAATTGAAAAGAGTGTGTATTTTCCCACAAAATTAATATAAATATATATTAATTTTATCGGAAATTGAAGGATTATGATATATTAAATTGAATTTCACTCATATGTTTTTTACTGCATTATATATATATATATTGTTACACAAATTTTGGAGTTTGTTCGCTTCTCTGCCAAAAGGATATTGTTGCCTAACAAATCATTTATAAGTCAAGAGAGAATACACTTTAAATTATACTTTGTGAATAGGAATGACTTTAGCTACAGACTTCACGACAAAGTTGGTAGCCAAATTTGCCGACAAAAATATATGTATGAACCAGAAAAAGTCCAGTAGGATCTCGGATGATTATTACATTGATTTAACTTTAGAAGCTTCTAAAAGGTTTTTCACAGCTTACATACGAACGATGCAGGGAAATAACAATGGAGTCAAACATTCTACAGTGAATGTGCATTTCATTTGTCTAATATTAAACTATTATTATGAACTGTTGCGTTAAATATATATGTAATTTTGAATATATGCTTTGAGGATTTATAAGCGTGTGTTATTTGTTTCCTGTTAGAAGAAATGTATGAAGTGCTTCGTGCGTGCTGTACTTAAATCAAATAAAACAAATGTTTAATTAAAATTTGATTGAAGATTAATTGAATTGTCTCTAAAAAAAAACTTCATAAAGTTTGTTGTAAAGAAATAGTGTGACATATGAAATACTATGCTTAGCAAAACGAAAAGCTTCCTTTGCGGAAACGGAAAAAAGCGAAAAAAACCAAAGCTTTCTCAGTAATTGTATAGTTACACAAATTTATTTATATAAAATACACTAAATGATGTTTTCTCTCTGTTCTTTTTAAAAACGGTTCAAATGTTTATTCCGTATATCATATGAATACCATGTTGCTTAAATCGAAGAAAAATTTTGGACAAATTAATTAAAAAATATTTTTAAAAATAAGAAATACAGGAGATAAACAAAATCAGTTTTCTTATTTAAAAAAATTTAATCTTATCTCTCGTGTGTTGGCTTCCTCACCCGATAAATGGTTCAAGATTGTGAGGTCCACTGCCCGCAGTTCGTGCTGCTTCTCTAAGTTGCTTCATTATTTAAATAATCAATGAATTATCTGATTAGAACACTTCGTTTTATCAATCTGCAAAATTACTTGTAAAATTTATCATGCACTTTCGGTGCGTTTATATTTTTATTACTATTACTATAACTTTCCAACGTAATCGCTTTCTTTTCAGAACAACAATAGTATGAGCTTTCAAATTATAGCTAACGCCGACGCAAAATCATCTCTGCAAATTAGAAGAATGCTTCACAAATCACTATTTTTATTTTCATTTCGATATCAGTTTTCACACAATAAGCTTTAAATCTCAAACCAACTGTTTGAAGCCAATGAAGTGTTTTCAACAGAAATAAATCAACTTAAATTTCAGATTCAGACTTCCTGCAGACGAAATTTGATTTTTAAAAACGATAAAATTTCTCAATAACGCTTGAAGACTATTCCATAAATTAGCATCAAAACTTCAATGCTCTTAAGAGCGAGCAACTCAACTCTTCGTGAAATTGGAAAGCGCAGAATAATCGCTCGAAGTTGAAGACTCACTTGAAAAATTATATCCAGAATCTTTATTTTTTCTTTTTTGGAAGATAATGTTTTGGGTTGATTCAGACTACGGTGGTAGAAAACACTTTTCTGGGAGTTTAAGTTGGTAAATTAGAACCCTTAAATCATTAACAGTGGGTCTATTATTATCTGAGAATTAAATAATGTTCTCTTTCAACTTCAGATTTACATGAAGTATAAAAATTAACATTTATAAACTATTTTCAGTAATAAATCATTACAAAAGTAATTCAGAATTACAGAATTGATTCTTTCTAAAATTAATGATGTTATTTCACGTATAATAAAAATTCTTTAATTGTTAATTATATAATGATTCTTCTGTTCTTGTGTGTTTTCGTGATTATTATTAATAACTATGTACACACATGTTAATGATAAAATTGCAGTTCTGTTTTTGATAACTGTAAATGAAAAATTTTCAAATTTAGAAAGACAATATTGCTTAAACTTTTGATTTCTTCATTTAATTAACTTAGATTTATGGAAAATTTTAATTTTATGCTCTTCCCGGCTGAAGAGGTATTATGGTCGGAAAAATGGTTTAGAGGCAAACAGACGCCTTTTTTTCAATAAGCCTGTCAATGATGCAAATAGGTAGAAGTAACATTGGAGAAAATATGGTTGCCAATTTTGGCGGAAAAAATAGATACCCCGAGACAAATCTAGAAGGTTCTAGAATTATTATTGGAGAAATCTCTATAGAACAGCGGTTCTTAAACTGTGGTGCCTGGACTCTAGAGGGTCCTCAGTGCCTTTCTAGGGGATCCAGGAAGTTTTCTCATTTAACGTTAAGATTTACCTGTTTTACAGACTCTGAAAAGCCTCTTTGAAAAATTCAAAGATTTACTAACTCAAAAGAACTAATATATATATATATATACAGAGTCGAGACTCTCGCTAATTAGAAGTATTTGCTAAGCTCCTAGAAAAACTCTTGATATTTCGAACAAAAGTAATACATTTTGGTACACTCAATATTTCGAAGTAAAATCTGTGGCTGGTCAAACTACAAGACATGATAATTCGAAGTTATAAAACTCTCGACAATTCGAACACTCACTATTATGTGGAGTCCTGCAGCAAACAGGTTGGAATTTCCATGTTTTATGTTGTATTCGTGTCTCCCCTGTAACGTAGCTCCTTTGATGACCCTCTGTCTGCCATCCTTCTTTGTGTTTCCCGATTCCTCAAGCAAAAAGGTACTTTTATCGCTTTCCTTCTTCAAGTGGACCATAGGCCGACCGTACTTATTGTCTGACGTCCATATCTTTTGCTTAACACGTGGCCTTGGACCAACATATGTGTTCAGAAAGGATTCTCCGCTATTGTGAAGAAGAGTTCCTTAAGATTGTGTATTTTGCATCGGAATGACATGACGATTTATGACTCATCTGTGTGACTTATGGCATGTGGCAATAAATAGGGCATGGGCCGAGTTGGACCCTGTCTTGAAGAGCCAATGTTTTGGGGGACAGTGTCTGAGGGAATTGGTAACAGATTAACCAGATTTTTAAAGATACACATTTTTTTTTTTGTCAAAAACAATCAACTATATGCAGCAGTGAATCCCAAAGTGATCTATATAGACCCCCAGGGGTCTATGACAACCTCCCCAAGGGGTCTACGTCAGCCACAAATTAATTTGGGGGTCCATGGGTGTATGGGTCTACAAGGTGACAGCATAAATTTCATTAAAACAAGGACCACTGACTAAAGCTAAAAAAGTATAATACTGGAGATCCCGATTTTTTTTTTTTTTTTTTTTTTTCAAATTTGGCACAGGCAATCCGTCAGAACGCTCCGTTCAACATTTAAATGCCTTTTATTTAGATTTTGAAACCAGGTTTGAGAATGCTTTGACTATTGCAATACCACAGTAAGCAATGAATTCATATGGACATATTGAAAAAATATCACATTAAGGTATCCGAACACGTTCGGAGTACTTTTTAACAAAATAGCATACTAAAACATTATAAATATTCTTTTAGGACTCAATACCAAAAAATATTACTATATTTAACTATCAAAATTTAAAATAAATTACCTGAATTTTACAAAAATCACAATTATAAGTGAAATTTTAGCAATATTTTTGAAAAACTTCAAAGCAGTTAGAGAAAAAATTAATAAACATATATTAGTAAAAGTATTACTAAAACAAATGAGATGCATTTATCTAGAAAATGTACTAAAATTTTAAATTTTTATTAAATTTTGAAAATTTTAAAGCTGATTGAGTAAACATTACAAGAAATGTTACATTTTTTATGAGACTGTTTTTAATAGCAAGCCATAACTCAAAAAGTATTCACACAATAAGAAATATATTTTAGTACATTCTCTAGAAAATAACATAAATATCAGGTTCAAAAAGTTTTATAGAAATGCATTCGTAATATTTTGAGTTATCAGACTTGCTATGATAGATTTTGAGCAATTTAAAAAAAATTTCTGGTAGATCAAAACCCCATTTCCGGTTTTTCTAAATTTATAAAATTGATTGTAACTTGGCATCTGGGTAGTGTAGAAACAAAACAAAGTATGTTTCGTAAAGTCAAAAGATAGCTCTATTCAATAAAGTAAAAAACAAAAATATCTGTCCTGACTGAATTTGGTCATTTTCAACGTGTTCGGATACCTTAAAATAAAAACTGATCGTATAATAAGCACTAATGAAGATCTTAAAGTTTAGATATGCTGGATGCCAGCAATTTTGACTTTGATAAGTCAAACCTGCTATTTGTCTCGATTTATTGAATATCTTACGGAAGTTTTTTATTTTTAGTATGAAGAATTTTGTGTGGAGGAGTTTCAGTGCCCCCGGTTGCCAATCTCCAAAACAAACAAACAAAATAATAATAAAGAAAAAAACTGGACAATACTAACAGAGGAGATTTAAGGTTAAACCAGACAAGATTGATATCAAATATTGAAAATCTGATATTGTAGAGTTGGAGATTCATCCCTCCCATTAAAATAACTTGTTTGTCATTTAGTTAGTTAATTTAACATTTTTTACTAATTAACTTTTAATTTAATTAATTAACACGTGCTTTTAAAGAGCTTGTGCTTCATTAGAGTTAGAAATTTAATTTTTTTTAAAGTAGGAGTACCAGGTGTCAAAAATACATTTGAGTTGATAAATTTGCAAAACTTCAATAGGAGAACACAGCAAGGGGTCTATGAGACTAAAAAGTTTGGGAACCTCTGTCTCTTAAAGGAAAAAAAGAAGTATTAAAATGTCTGCCTGCAGTCTTAGAATTATTGAGGAATCTTCAAATCACTCGGCAATGTATTAAGAAACAAAAAATCTTGGGGTCCGAGATGTCAGGCTGATACGTATAGGGGAGCCGTAGCAATCGAAAGTTGAAGAGCCGCTGCTCCAGAACGTAAGAAGCCTATGTAAAGTGAAATTAGAGCTCATTGTTGCAGTTCGGCAGCATTTGAACATCTCGTCCACTTCAAACGATACCTTCAAATTTGAATTGCTGCGTTTGTGCGAATTTTGAATTCGAATTATTGTGGATTTATATGTGTATGTTACTTGTTTTCCGTTTAAAGGAAATCTTATGCATAAATTTAAATATTTGTATGTTTATTTGTGTTACTTATACAGATCCACACCGTTAATCGTATTGTTCCAAAATTTTGATGGGAGTTTCGATGACGTTTCTAGAGAGTAGTAAACATATTTCCATCAAAAAAAAATCCAAATTTATTTTTAATGATTTTTTGTTGTTGTTTCTAATTCCACCTGTCTGACGGTGTCAGATTGAGGCCCACGATATTCCCCATGGCATTGGGCTAGATTGTACGCCTCTCGTTAGCCATAGCATTGAGCTCCATGCAGGTGACAGTACGATTTGGCTCGGTTCCACCCAAATTTTGAGGGAGAACATCCTGCGGGGGGTGAAGAGTCTCCTACCTCTCTTCTGCTTCCACCAACCTCACGAGGGGACTTGCGGCTCGACTGCTATTTAGAGAGTACCCCTATGCCGCGAAGGCACTGTACATTTACAAACATCCATGCCTTCTCCGGGATTCGAACCCAGGACCTATGGCACTGCAGTCGCGTCGCTGACCACTATACTGGATGGGCGGTTTTGATTTTTTTTTTAAATTCCCTTACTTAAGGAAGAGTTTATGCGTGCACGTCAGGAATGGTTAAATGCCATGATATATGCAGCCAATAGTAGTAATCCAATTACCCTCACGTATCGGAAACGATTTCTGCAAATTATTGATTGATTATTAATATCCCGTTTTGAAGCTACGTGAAGGCTATTGGCGACGGACCTACTAATTTTGAACCATAGTAATGGGACGAGAAGGACGTCAGAGACTCCTCAACTCTTCTACGAGTCCATTATTTCACGAGAATCAATCCTTCTACAAGGTGGATTATTAAAAATAACAGATGCACATGAATAATTAAGAAATTATTCTTTTTTAGAATAGACTTCAGAAACATTTCCTTACGCGTGCAATTCTAAAAAATCAAACTCTGGCGTTACCGCCTGGAAACACAAGGAAGAACAAATAGGCAAGGACGTGCATATCTTAAATAAAACCTTTTTGTTCGCCTCGATAAAACAGAAAAAGAATGGAATTTACATTTTCGAAACAGCTCTCTAGAGCTTGAAGAAAAGAATTGGAAACGGTAAAACACTTTCAGTCGGGTTTTCAGCAGCTTAGAACAGACCGTTAAAAGAATAAAAGTCGAACCAGTCAATGCCAACTTCTAATAAACTTTTTTTTGTTGTTTGGAATCGCGACTGGATCAAAGTTAAGGTCATGAAAAGTCACGGTTAGCGGCTTTTGTGCTGTTTAGACTTTCTAGACGGTGAAAAATTTATAATCGATCAGATTTTTCATGTGCGATATATTAAAGCAAAACTGGAATAATTGAACTGGGTATCCGGAAACTAAGTTTTGAAAAATTTTACTTACTGTGAAAAGTTAAAGGAAAAATTTGTTTTCTTCTTCAAAAGTGAGGTCTGATAATCTATTGCTTAAAAATAACAGTTTTAAAGATTATTCTATAAGAAAGCTTCATATAAATTGTTCGCGGTAGTTTAAAAATAATAAAAAAATAATAATTCATTAACTATAAAATTATTCCATAAAAACAGACGATAAAAATATAACTTTTTATGATAATCTTACTTTTTAAAAATAATAGAACTCTAATAATTCCTCAAATTCAGTACAGAAAATAATTTGATACCTAAGGCATCTGGATCACAAGAATAAAAAATTTTATTTAGATTTGGAAGGGAATAAAAAAGTACACCTGAAAATTCTAAATCAGTTTTATACCATTAAGTAGTAATCAAAATTCGAAATCCGTCCTTCTTCATTGTTGCCGTATAAATAAACTAAATCTAAAATTAAATTTAAAAAAACTTACAAGTTATTTTTTGTGTCTAAATCGTCTGCAAAATTTCTTATAAAGTCCTTTTTTTTATAAGTAAAAAGTGCTTATTTCCTTTTTGTGTAAGTCGTTTGATACATGTATTATAAAAAAAAATTACACTGAAATATAAAGAATCTTAAATACCTAGAAAACACACATTTTAACTCACGTTGTTTTTCAAAAGCCTTGATCGAATGTTTAAATATTTAATACATTCTGAGATTATTGACTCTAAAAGATCAATTTCAAACAATAGAAAAAAAATTTCCCCTATCGAACAAAAAGTAAAAAGCACAAAAAGCTATTTTCCTACCAAAAAAAATTCTTACTCGTAGATCTGAATCTATATATATATATATATATATAGTTACCTAAATACCACAGGTATTTGCATTCTAAAACATCAAACATATTCCTTAATGTAAAAGTGAAAAGGGGCTTCGAGAAATAGTTCGCAAATCCCTGGCTTTATTTTTACAATGTAAGCAGTAACTTCGCTTCTGGATCACTGAAAGCTCTTAAAATATACATAGCAATAAATCACTTCCTGATAATAACTGAAAAAAGTTGAAAGGATAAGAAGCATGTGTGTTTTTTAATACTTTTTGTAAACTGAATATACGTTATATTCAAATCTATCTTATTATAAGCTGTGCGAGGTAAATCTGGAATGTCTACTTAAAACGTCCTAGATCGCAATTTCAAAAGGATGGATTACTTTTAAATCTCGCGAAATTTTCGGAATCGCTAACATAGTTGCTAAATCTTCTGAGTGAATTTGGAATATTTTTCTGCACGTTAAAAGAATTTTTAAATATTCATGGATGTTTGGAAACAGTAGATTCTTGGAATTCTCTCTTTGCATAAGTAGGTTCGTAGGAGAGATTATATATAAACTTTAAAATTCATTTGAAAGGTATAAGATATTGTACAAAATGAACGTTAAACTTTGGCAGTTTCTGTCTTATAGGATGAAGTTCTGACTATCAGTCTAGTTAACTTTTAATGATTTGTTCCGAGTACCACAGCATTACCATATTCTGAAGTAGTATTGAAAATATTTAAATTACGATTGAATGCATAACATTTTCTTTCATTAAATTCAGGCTCATCTAATACACCATGTTTTTGCTGTTAAGTATACTATCATTTGTTAAGATGAATTCTAAAATCATTCGAGACAAATTAATGAATATGTCAATCATTTAATAAAAAAATTATCTAAATAGGAATCAGTCATTAGTCAGTCAATACGTAGTAACTTTGTGATGGATCTATACGCGGCTCTCCCCAATACCTTGGGGACTCTTTGAGGGAAACATTTCTTTCAACCAACTTTCTCCGAAAGTAAGAAAACGTGATTATGCAAATTAAGTTTATTATATATATTCTGTATCCGCGAGTTTTGAGAGTTAGTGAAGGGAGGATCATGAGTTATGGAAGTGAGAATCCAAGATTAGTATTGTGAGAATTGAAGATACCCAAAGTGAGGATCACTCGGATCTCAGCTGATCAAGAAAGCTATTAAGGTTCAAGGCCTCAGCTGTAGGACTTCTGACTGACAAGAGTTCAGGTATTGTGCGTATTATTTAAATAGAAGTTAGAAAGTAAATTGTTAGTGCACGGCTGAGTTAATATCGAGCTAGTATAAATTATCATAGAAATTAGTTGAATGTCCGAAAGTATTATCCCCAGGCTAATTGGTCTCACCTTCGCGCTCTAATCATTGATCTAAATTATCTTAGTTGGATTATTATTGTTCTTGTGTTGTTAAGTGTGACAATAAAACGATTTTAGTGAATCATGCCATCTGATCAATGAGTTGCTCCCACACTTCTAGCCGGGTCCGAGAGTAGATAAGGGGATTAGAGGGAAGTAGGAGTAGTCGTACATTACAACTTTTTCTCTCTATACATAAAGAAAAGTGTTTCGTGATGCTGTAATAAATTTATTAAGTACTATCTCAACAATGCCAACGTTCATGATAACTCACTAAGTTGGCAACCAGATTTCGCATGTGTCGTACGTGCCGGATTGGCAACCATGTGCTTCGTTTCATATAATGTCGCCAATGCGTTGTGGTAGTACATTATTGCAAGCTCTCGCAGAAAAAGTATCGCAACGATTGCCTGGAATGGAATCATTGTTTGAGGAGAGAGGCGTTGTCTCATACGAAGCCTTATTAACAATCAACCGAACTAAATTCTCAACTTTTCAGGAAGCTGCAGGTTTATTAAAATCTGCGGACTTCATCAATGAAGCTGCTCGACGATGAAGCTTCAGTGCTGAATTTAATTGAAGAGGAGCGCCAAGAAAGAATTTTGTGAAAACAAAGAACAAATAAATCGAACTACATAATACATGAAAGTTACACTTTTGCAATTTGATCAATGAGTATGAACAGTTGTATAATTTGAACAATGGGGATTGGTCCACTGTTAGGCGGACCGAGAGTATCCCCCCCCCTTCCCTGTAGTATTTCAACATTATCTTCCGTTATATATCTTAAATTTATACGTATACTGCATTTGCTTTATTTTATTATGAGAACAATATGCGTTCGTGTGCTTCTGTGTTTGTCTGTACGTGTGGTAAGGTCGCGGTAGCCTAGTGGTCAAGGTATTGGATCGTGGCTAGCGTGTCACGAGTTCGAGCCCAGCACCACTAAAGACCCACCGTGCAGGGGGAGTGATGCACGTTAAATCTGTCGATAGCTCAAACTTCCCCCGTTGGGGGTAGTTAGGAGAAGGGGGTGCCGGCTCAGGTGTTGTCTTCGTCACTTGACCATGGTTTAAAATTACGAGATCCGTCGCCAAAAGCCCTGGTGTAGCTAAACTGTGCGACGTTAATATATTCACCATGCGTGTGGTTGGGACAATGAGATACACAAACAGAGAAATATGTTTACTTTTAATATGTTCAGAAAATTAATTCCATTCGCAAATTTTCATAATCCAAAACGAATTGGTTAATAAAAATCAGCTAAAAGCTATTTCCTGTTTTTTTTTTAATAAATTAATTCATTAATCATATTCAGGCCTCTATATATATCAAACTTGTATGTTCAAACTAAAGGTCATACATCAAATTTGTAGAATTTCCTCAGAGGGAAAAGCGTATTATAATTTTTTTCTCGGCAGCTTAGAACTTTCCTTACAATGCAATGTTCCATTAATAGCAACCAAAAAACTAAAAAAAAAAATGTAAGAGATCCTCCTTCTATAATACAGCAGATGCGCGTTTCATATTATATAAGTCACTTAGATTATACAAATACATGACTTTAAACATAGCTTAATTGATGGTATGTACTAGGGACATTCCGAAAGTAAGTTGTCATTTATTTTCACATCATGGCATCATGAACTATACACCTTGCCTTATTTTGAGACCATAGCCGCCACCATTCAGGTATTTTTCGTAGCTTGAAATCAGTTTGAAGCTCTGGCGTAGTTCGCCCTGAGACCCCCGTAACAAATTCTTTAAGGGCTTGTTTTAAAAAATAAATAAAAGGATCACATTAATAAAATATTTGAAAGAGTGACATTTTTGACACATGTTGGTGCCCTGTAGCTTGAGGGCCCCGTATCATTGATACGGCAGTAGCTTTGCACGCCCCTGGTTTGAAGAAATCACTGTGGTGTAACTCTGCGTCCTGTGATGCAAGGAATTGTCGCACAACCTGCTTCACCTCAGCAATGATTTGTCAAGGATTTTCCTCTCTGGTAAACTTGGATGCTTCCAAATCATTAAGGTAGCCTTGGTTTCTGAGGTAAGGTGGTGCACCCATGTCTCACAGTTTGTGAGGATTCTGAACAGGAACCAAAGCCGTAACGTACACCCCTAAAACCCCCGCATCGCAGGAGGGAGGGCGGTAGTATTCTAGAGCACCCAAAGCCTGACTGATACCAAATATCTGACTTTGCGGGAGCCTTAAGGTATCCGACAACTTGCGACAACTTTTCTTTTTTAAAAAAAAAAGGCGATATGGGGATTTTGTCGTGTTTTTTTTAGATTTTCCTAGCACATTTTAAGAAAATTATGCTAAAATTAAGAGGAGGAAAAGGAATTATTATTATTACTAAAATAGAAAAAAATGGGTAAAAATTTACAATAAAAATAACATAAACGGGGCCCTTTCTGTACCAAAAGTTTATGAACAAATTTTCAATTTTGATGCGTTGCTATGTTATTCCTTTTTTAAATAACCTTCAGGATAAGAGATAATTTTTACAAAAACTAGAGCACTTTGTCTTAGTTAATATATGAAATTGCTTAAAAAACCAGTGATTATATTAACATAAGGAACTGTAAACTTTGTAATAAAACGGTGATTGATAAATCTGAAGTTAAAACACTTTTACTATTATACAGAATAATGATTAGCGATGCTGGCTGCTATGCCGTAGGGCCTGGGTTCGAATCCCGGAGAAGACACGGATGTTTGTAAATGTATAGTGCCTTCGCGGCATGGGGGTACTCTAAATAGTCGTCGAGCCGCAAGTCCTCTCGTGAGGTTGGTGGAAGGGGAAGAGAGGTGGGAGGCCCCTGACCACTCCCAGGGTGTTTTCCCCAAAAATTGGGGTGGAACCGAGCCAAATCGTACTGTCACCTGCATGGTGCTCAAAGCTACGGCTAACGACAGGCGTACAATATAGCCCGATGCCATGAGGAATTTCATGGGCCTCGATCTGACTAAGTCAAACAGGTGGCATTAGAAACAACTATTATACAGAACATACACAAAAAATTTCATTTAATTATTTTCAAAACTTTTTCAGCAATCACTATCCCCGTTTGAGCATTTTCAAAAAAACACATTTCGAGTAAACGCATTTTAAAGTATGACATCTTGCTTAAAGTCATGGCATCTGCCTTTACTAAAACACTTGTAGTTTTTGTTTTAGTGAACGGAAAATAATAAACTTTGTATTTTTATAAAGCTAATAAGATAGCCTATAAAATAAAATCACAAAAAAAATTGTCAATTTTTGAAAAAATTCACAATTTTAGGGTAGTCTGATACCTTAATATTCTCCATTACGCCACTGACAGGAACTCATTTCTTTTTCAGTACTCTTTCTTCCTTACTCTCACCTTTTGGTAAACCAAATCATGGATCCTATGATAGACCTGAGCACAAGCAATGTGTAGTGCGGATGCCACTCTGATACCGTAAAAAGCCTGTCTGCTCACACCAAGTTCTGTATTTTAGCAATGTTCTTTTCATTTGTGTATAGGGAGGAATAACATTCTTCCAGTCTTCACTGAACATGAAACACCAGTGACCAACCATTTGACGAAACACATGCCCTCTTCACAATGCATGGTCTGTAGGCGTTCATAGATGAGGACACACTACTCTGATGTGTCCATTCATGCAGATTAACAGCACGCACTTCCATTGGTGGCCCTGTTGTCAGTACACATCTTCCTGCACCATGATTTGTACTCAAATAACCTCGGGCACGCCAGTCTGCTGCTACTCTCTCAATCTTTTTCAGCGCAGGATTCTACCAGGCCAGGATTCTAGGGGGCCCAAAACCTGTTGTTATGGTTTTGAAATCTTTTGTAAGATTCGGCTTGGAGCCCAAAACCCGACTTTGCAAGAGGACCCTAATATTCTCCGTTACGACACTAGCATATATATTCTGTGGCATCCTAAACATAAATAAATTCAAAAGTACATTAATTCTGAGGTTTCAAAGCATGTCCAAGATATTTATCATCATTTAGAACTGAACTCAGTGGCGCAACAGCCCATGAAGACCAAGTGTGTGTGTGTGTGTGTGTGTGTGTGTGTGTGTGTGTGTGTGTGTGTGTGTGTGTGTGTGTGTGTGTGTGTGTGTGTGTGTGTGTGTGTGTGTGTGTGTGTGTGTGTGCAGATGTTTCGGTCAAGTGATCAGTCTGACACGGAACCCCAGCATTCTGTTCCCAAACAAGCTCTTAGTACTTATCTATCGACCCACTGAAGAGATGAAGGGTGAGTTGACCTTGCCCAGCCCGGGATTTGAACCCCGGACCTGTGGTATGGATGGGTGGTATACTGCCACTCAGCCACTATCATTTAGCACTGCAATAAATTTCATGTAAGGAAAACAAAAATACCTGATCTAAATTTGTGCAGTATGGATTTCAAAGTATGAAGATTTGATTGCTGCTCTGTTATTTTCAAATAATAAATTTTACATTTTTCATTCCCTCCTCGTACAAAGTAGCTCAGAATTTTATCTGCCATCAAATGACACTCAAAGATTTAAAAACAGAACACACTTCCCAATTATTGATCTAAATCCCACTTCAAGCCCACAGCGAGCATTAACACGCCACTGAAATGCGGATTCACCCCTTAACCATTTAAGAAAATAGTTGCTACAGAAAATACATCCAATTACAAACAACTAAACCCCACAATACCTCTTTTCATCAGAAACAACAAGGGAGAACTCCTTTCCTCTTAAATTTATACGTGGCATTCACATTCATTACCCCAAGGAATCTTGTGGCGTGCTCGGTCCTGAAAACTGAATCTTTGTAGTCGAAGAGGGAAAACCGATCACGAAATCCTAAAATAATGAGAGTCGAAAGAGCACGAGAAAAAGGTGCACCCCTAAATCGAACTCAGTATTCCAGTCACTCTCAACTCCACCTTCAAGACGCTGAAAAGAGATGCTTCAGCAACTAGTCGTAAATTTGAAACTGTAATTATGAGACACGCGCACTACTAACCCGTGTTTGCTGGAGTTCTGTTTTACATTTTCAGCCAACACCTTGACTAGTTTATGGTGACAAATATATACTATGTGGGGACCCTTTTCTTGACAGAATTAGCTCTCCATAATATGCAATGCGCGATTCTGCGTCTTGAATGGTATGTTTTCTCTTTAGAAAGACAAACGAATTTATTGCCTCCAACTGGAGTAAACAGTTGACGGAAGGAAAACCGCAATTTGTGAAGTTGAACTTACTTCGCTGAAATAGATAACATCTTGCTTTCTCGAAACGTTTTCTTTTTCCTTGTGTCTTGCTATTTCTAGTTTCATTTTAACAAAAAAGTATTAATACTACAAGAATGTTATACTAGAAATACTTATACTATTATACTTATCATTATACTAGAAATAAAAACATCCAAAGCAAAGGTTGGAGTATAAAGTAATAAAAAAAAACTTTAACTTCTAAAAGAATTCTCAGAAATCAATGCCGATTTTTCTTCAAGGGTCTGATTTCTCATCTTGAAATTAGGTCAGGTTTCAAATTTCGTAAAATTCTGCTTCGGACTTTTTAAGTTGTGGGAGTTCGAAAAATGCATCTCAAACATTTACGCATAAAAAATTTACCAATTCAACAATTTTTCGAGTTAGTGGCCGCGGTAGCCTAAGGGTTATGATCACAGACTCCTGACCATTCTGGTGGCCGCGGTAGCCAAGTGGTCTAGGCATCGGATCGTGGCTAGCATGTCATGAGTTCGATCCCAGTATCACTGAAGACCCGCCGTGTAGGGAAAGATGCACGTAAAATCTGTCGAGAGCTCAAACGCCCTCCCGTTGGTGTGGTAGTTAGGAGGAGGTTCCAGCTTAGATGTCGTCCGCGTCACTTGACCACGGTTCAAAATCACAACGTCCGTCGCCAAAAGCCCTCGTGTAGCTGAACAGTGCGACGTTAATATTTACTCACTCACTCGAGCCATTATTCCTCGGACGACCCACCGGATAAAGGCAAGTTAAATCTGTCGAGGCTCAACGTTCTTTTGGCGTGGCGTAGAAGTTCGGAAAAGGGGTTACCAGCTCACATATCGTCCTCGTCATTTAACCATGCTTCAAAATTATGTATGAGGTCCGCCACTGATAGCCTTCGTGTTGCTTTATATATATATAGTGCGGCGTTAATATACTCTATCTCACCTTTTCGAGTTCTTTTTCCCGCCAGAACGTTAAATAATTCTTTCAAGTTCTAAAAACGCACCAAAAAAAAAACGCAAAAAGCATTATTTGTATGGAAAATATGAATCATATTGAATACAATTATAAACAAGTAATATAAAAAAAATTAAATCAATTCCTACTTAATGTCAACAAAGAAAATTTTTATTTTAGTTACTTTTTATAAAAAAAATTACAATTAATATAAATATGTATACACTCAAGAGCCAAAACATTATGACCACCTGTCAATAACGAGTTGGCCCACCTTTGGCGCGCAACAGAGCTTCAACCCGCCTTGGCATGGATGCCACAAGTCCTTGGTAGATGGCCGGAGTCAAATTGTACCAGATGTTTAAGCAACGGTCACGCAAATCCGAGATATTGCGAATTGGTAGTCTTTGATCTCTGAGCTGCCGTCCCATGACATCCCAAATGTGTTCCATCGGATTGAAATCCGGTGAGTTAGGCGGTCAGGACATTAACTGGAATTCAGCATCATGTTCCTGGAACCACTCCAACACAAAATTGGCCTTGTGACACGGAGTGTTGTCCTGTTGGAACATTCCATTTCCAGCTGGAAAAACAGAGGCCATGTCAGGGTGCAACTGATCCGAAAGATGTTCAGATACCCTGTAGCATTCGTGGTCTGCTCTACCACAACCATAACCCAAGAGAACGTCCCCCAAAGCATAATACCGCCACAGCCGGTCTGTGTATGACCTACTGTACATTGAGGGAGCAACTGTTCGCCTGGAAGACGGCGTATCCCGACACGGCCATCGGCGTGATGAATGACCAAACCGTGATTCATCTGACCAGACAACTCTCTCCCACTGATCCATGGACCAGTAGCGATGTTCCCGGGGCCAGCGCAGGCGCAGTTGGCGATGATGCTTTGTCAGCAAAGGCACACGAGTGGGACGTTTGCTGCGTAGACCCATTATCCTACAGTGTGCTCCGATACTATTCTACTTGGCCCTGCATTGTATTGGGCTGTCAGCTGAGCCACTGTATGGCTCCGGTTTTGCTTCACCATTGCGAGACAGTCTCTGACGACCTTTTTTTTTGATAGCGTGTGGACGTCCAACACCATGTCGTCTACTGCTTGGTTTCACCATCATTCATCCACTTTGCTTAAGTACTAACAACTGTAGATCGCGAACAACCCACGAGTCGTGCAGTTTCGGAAATACTTAATCCGAGCCATTACAATCTGCCCTCTATCAAAGTCGCTTAGATCCGCAGCCTTTCCCATCACACACAGAAGTGAAAGAATGATTCTTCAGACTCTCCAGCAGCAGTTAAATACCACTTCCACCTGATCACGTGCCTTCCACGTCATTCAGGCGAGTTCATTTTAAAATGTGGGTGTGGTCATAATGTATTGGCTCTTGAGTGTATATACATATGAGAGAGTCACAATATTAAGTTGCAAAACACCTTTTAAATTAACATTAAAAACTTTTTAACCACATTAAATTTGTTATTACATTTTTCAATAAAAGTTGAATATAACAGGTTAGAATTTATCTTTAAATCAGTGTAAAAGGAATGCAGACACGTCTAACTAGTATATGATTTTATTCATGTTTGTTAAATCTTCGATATAAATTTCTTTCCAGCCAACTCAAGTACAAAGCATGAAAGCTATATTGTAAAGTATTTGACAGCGAAGATGTGTTTCATTTGCCTTATGCAAAATTGAGATTACAGATTTGAATTGCTGCGTTCAATATTTGCGGAATTCAGGGATATGTGCTTTTGTAGAACTATACCTGTAAGCAATTTGTTTCCTTTTTTTTTTGAAAATCTACCAAAATTATTAGAATAAAGTTCCATTTATTTTGAAAGAACCTTCTTGTTAAATGCATGTGGACATACATTTCCCATATTTGAAAAACGTTCAACCACGTAACAGTGATAGTCTTCCATACAAATATCCATGTATATTTGATTTTTATTTCTACGGATTGCTCAAATTGCAGCATCTATTTTATTGCATTTAATGTGTACCTTCTGTTTCAGAACATTTATGAATAAAATTTTGATAAAGAACACAAATGTGTTATTCAGATAACAATATATTTGCTTAAAAGATTAAAATTGTATTGTTCTACACATTTTCTTTTGGAGATATTTCTAATTTTTAGAAGTAAAAATTTTTTTTCCACTATACAATTTAATATTTTATTTTCTTCAAAAGTTATGTATTTATAATTCTCCAAAAAAATAAATAAATAACAATTCACCTTATTCCTAATGCATTTTCACCAATTATAATTCATTTCTAGAGAGATTCCATACACTTCATAACAATTTTGTAAGAGATTTGAAGATTTCTGTATTGACCTTTGATACAGATAATTTAAGTTCGACACCAAAGTCCATGAGCCCCAAATAAGGTTAGAAAGAGAGGAGATTCTAAATATCATAAAATTAACCCATTACTTTGTTTTTAAATGCAATTAATTTTTAGGAATTTTGCAGATCATTTTTTATATAATTAATATAAATTATAGCAGTGGCATGCACATTAATCATTCCAACTGTTCTCCTTATCTTCCTCTTTTGTATATAAAAATAAAAATGTCCATTCACAAAACATCATTTCAAGAGAGTTTTACATTTTAACGTGTTTAAAATTGATTCGAATTGTTTTTATAATTATTAGTACAATAAAATTTTTAACTGAAAAAATTATGAGGATATGGAATTTCAGACCAAGATTTAGAACACTATTATTATTTAAGGCAACAACTTACATTAAAAATAAATAATCTACCAACCATAAACATCATGACTATGCCTCCTAATTTTATCAATTCCAATTTGCATTAAAATATTCAATTTTGTGATCTTTGTATTATTTTAAGATAATACATATATTCACACATGTAAATGTGAAGAATAAAAATAAAGCAAGAATAAAATACACTATTTAAAAAAAATTTATTTTGTAGCTCAAAAATGAAATCACAAACTGCTACATTGCATTGTATTTCATTTAGTAATATAGTTTTTATTGCTATATTATTTCTGAAGTATTGTAAATTTCATACAAGAAAATTCACACATGTACATTGACTATTAATATAACACAATTAATGCAAGAATGTTAAGGGTACATTGGTTAATTAATTCCAAAAACCAACTGGATACAACTTCAAAAAGATTACAATAATCAAAATAAAAATCACCGGTTAGAAAGAAAAAAAAATTTCTCATTCATAAATTCTGCAAATAAAACTTACAAATTTTTGTGGATAAAACAAATTTTCACACTGTCAATACTCCTTTTTAAAAAATTAATAAACATCATCCACATAAAGGTTTGTATATAAAAATTTATTAGTAATTTTTATATTAAAAAAACCAACACAATCGTAAATTAAATAATACTTTTGTAAAGAATCAGTTTTATGACTACACTTTAAAGGGGAGAATTTTACATGATTCAAAATAAAAAAACTTGCATGGTTTTCTTTTTTTCATGGTCAGAATTAGATGCAAAAAAGAATTATTGCTCATGATTAAGGATTATCCTCATAGTTTACCACTGTTATAAAAATATGCAGTTAAAACTTCAAAAATTCTAATCCATATGAACACAGTAATTGGTCCTACTATTTGCTCTAGCACCAGGCTTCTGAAAAGCATTCTACAGATCTGACAATCAAAATTGATAGAACAGTTTTATAGTCATAGCAAATGAGTCTGCATAGTAAAGTCGGAAGCATTCACTAGATGGAGGTTATTTAGTCAAAACATGGATGTAATTATCATAAAAACACAAAAAATAAATGTTGAGAAAAAGAGTATATCTTTTAAAAAATATATAAAATGTAGTATCAATCTAGCCTTTGGATTTTGATATTTCCAGTTAATTTTGGTAACAAAAAATAGAGGTACAAAATTATTAAGTATTGAAAAATGCAAAAATATAATTGTTAAAACAATTACCAATGTTAATTAAGAAATTTTCTAAGTGGTTTTTTCTCAATACATAATAATTCAAATCAAATTTATGTAAAAATAAGATATTGCATTTAATAATTATTGGAGCTCATATTTTTACACTAAAATAAAAAATATTAAATACTAAGAAGGTCAAACATACAAATACAAATATTGCTTTATTTTTTACACCCTATATATTCACACAGCTCTATCATTAAATCATATGAAGAAAATGCAGTTTTAAAACAACACTACTGTTAATATTTTACAAACACTATCTAGCCTGGTACTGAAGTATTGAAAATACAATCGTAAACCTTAGTTGAACTTCATAAATTCATTAATGCTCTGTATGCTGATATCAAAAATGATTTTCCCCATTTAAAGCCTTATTATGTTCACCATTTGTCAATAAATAAAAAAATTAAGTATTTCAAATAGCAAAATGTAATTTTTCTCCTTCCATAAACATATATCTTTAAAATGAACATAAATTAAAATACTTGATTACTCAGAATTTCAGAGAAACATATCAATCTTCTTTTAAACATGCATTCATTATATCATATCAAAATAAATATGCAAAAATCAAAATTTTTTTCTTTGTAAAATGTTTAAACATTCTAGTTTGCAGATTAAACTGTTAGAATCAAGGCAGCGTAACTGTGAGAAACTTGAACTTAGCAATATTTATACAATTTACAGATGGGTAAAAAGTACTTTTTAAAAACCGAATTCACAACCTTTTCCTTTTAAATTTGATTTACAAAATACATATACAGTTAGCTTTTGTTTGTGAAACAAAATAATTATAATGCCTTAATTAAAGATGCAAATGATGCTCATTCAAATGAAATATATAATATATAATCTATATAAAAAAAACTATAGAATATGAAAATTACCAATAATTTCAATGTGTATGTGCGTCTATATACAAAGATGATATGTTACAATCTAAGCCACAGGTAAGGTTACTATTTGAAGTATTTTATGATTTTAAATCAAGAACCAAATTAATGTATTAGATACAATACATAATATTCTTTTAATTTGTTCATTTTTTTTAAATTCAATGAATATAATATAATCAAGTTGCACATTGAAAGATCTATCTTTTCATAATTCACAATATACACAAGAGTTATGCATAATCAAGCATATAATTAATACACAGATTTATTACATATTTTTAAAGAGTATAAATTTACGATGATCCCATATAATTTTCTTTAAATATTTTAATCTCAAAAAAATTAATAAATGAATAATAAATGCCTCATTTTAAAACTATTAGAAAATAAAAAAATAAATAATTGAGAGACATAAAAATATTTTTTTTAAAAAAAAATGACTAATATTTATTATACTTGCAAGAGCATAAAACAGTTGAAAAAGAGGATCTTGAATTAGAAAACTAACTGCAGCAATATATATAGATATAGTATATATATAGAGATATAGATTTATTTATATGTATCTACAAAATACTCTCATCCTTTCAGAAAGGACGTGAATTAGTTTCAGACTTGGTCATCTGAACAAGCGAGGATAGTTATTATAGAAGGCCTCAGAGACATTAAAAGCACTGCCAAGAGCACCATAATGTTCACACAAATATTACTTTTTACATATGGCAGTGTCCCGGCTACTCATAGTCACTTTCCAAAAAGAAAAATATCTCATGGGACATACCACTGATTAAGAGTATTATTGGGATATTTGTACAATAAATAAAAATTTTACTACACAACTGATCACACACTGAACATACAAAACAGATTTCAAGAAGCCAATATCGACTTCCTAATAGCTTCAACAACATTCACAAGTTATTTCTGCACAAATTACATTTACAATGAGGGGAAGGAGGCAAAATAAAAAAAATTTACAAGTTTACAGGATGGTTTGTATCTGCAAATTTACTATGTATATAACCAGCAAGAATTGGCTTACGACACAATATTATGCAGAGCTTCTTTTAGAGGTACACTGGATCTACAGTATGCTCTTCATTCATTGTCCTGCACTCTGATTCAGAATCCGTTGCATCCTCTACTGGACATGACTCACTAGTGTTAGCAGCAGTGGCAAAGTTTTGTACATCACAGTTTGAAGCATCTATAGAGTGATCACAAGTTCTATTATCTGATACACTAACTTTTTCAAAAGTCCTCCTTTCAGTGGAAAGGTTATCTTCTTTCACAGGACTAGATGACTCAGGGATAATTATTTCTCTTGGAATAGGGCTTGCAGATGTAGTTTCTTCTGAATTCTCTAATACTAGATTCAAAAAACAACACATCAATCAAAATTATCAAGCTTATTTTAAAACTAATTCAAGAAAAATAATTTAATATCTTTTTTTGAAAGTCATAATATAAATTTTGAAGAGACGTGTGCTTTTCATGAAGTTTTTTTTATCAGTAAAATAAATCATAAAATGAGCCTGATCAAGTTTTCAATGATTTAAGTATATGTTAGTTTAAAAAAACCACTGCAAAGGTAAAGTAAAAAGTTAATTTTCAAATATCTTAACTAAATAATTTACACACAAAAGTAATTGTATTAAAATTTCTATGCACTCCATATAGCACTATTTTACAATTTATTGAAACTTTTTTAAAGTATTAAGGAAAAAAAGCAAAATGATTTCATAATGAGATGCACACAATAACTAAAAATTCTAATGTGATATTCTTAAAACTAAGAGTAATAAATTTACCAACCTGAAAATAAATGCTGAGACTCAAAAAATTCACTCATACCATCCGAAGCTGTTGAAGCAACTGAAACAAAGCTACTTGGTCTTGAATGCATACTAGGTGACTGAGATTGTGTAGTACAGTGACGATGAGCTTCATGAAGCTGATGTATTTGTTCTTGATAATTAGCAAGCTCCTTTCGTAATTGCTTTCTTTCTTCTTCCATATTACTAACAATAACCTATAAAAATTATAAATGTCGATTGATAACTAAATGGAAATATTTACAGAATTTATCCACTGAACACAAGTAGATCATAATTTTTAAAATATTTAATAGTAGACATTGATAAAGATATAAAACTTAGTATGTATTTTAAAAAAAGTACTGTGCCATAAGTATAATGAAAAATGTGATACATTTCCCCACATGGATAAAAAGAACAGAAAAATCTCTTCCTTGAAGCAATTTCCAAGTGACAAAAATGTTTTTCAAACATCAATTATAACAAGTAAAAGTGCAATTTTCTTTTAACATTAATGTATATTTTGTATCTCTTTTGCATGCTCTTCACTACATTATTGAGGATAGTCCCATCCCTCTATCTCAAGGTGATTGAGTTTCCACAGTTTGGGATGGGTGATTCCTTTTCTAATCATGTCTACCAAAAGCATCCTAAGTATGTTCAATGAGATTACGCAAGAAACTACATGTACTTGATATCTTTACTCTCTACAGTCTCTGACTTTTACTACCCTGCAAGAGTATGCATTATACAAGAACAGAACCCTGCATGCCAAATATTACAAGAAAGGCCCCGAAGAATCTTGGTGCAATACCATTATTACATCAAATATGAGTAGCAATGTTTTGCTATTACACATAATATCTGCCCACACCACGACACTTCAGTTACATGGAAAAACTGGACATTCTGTGGATAGTGAAGAATTTTCCTCTCTCCACAGTAGTTAG
The DNA here is from genome assembly GCA_019973975.1 of Trichonephila clavata. Taxonomy (NCBI): domain Eukaryota; kingdom Metazoa; phylum Arthropoda; class Arachnida; order Araneae; family Nephilidae; genus Trichonephila; species Trichonephila clavata. The sequence continues at coordinate 159,518 of BMAO01034291.1, read as the reverse complement.
TGGTTGTCAAGAATTATTCTTAGTAAATAGGGATACACAGAACATGACTCTGGTAGCCCTTTTTTGGACCACTGCTGACAATTATTCATATAAGAAGTGTTACTTGCAACTTTCTTTACATTTATTTTGATTGGTGAGCTTGGTTCACTCTTGGAAATGCTACTTCATATAAATCAGTTGTTTCTTGGCAATTGTTCAACGAGTGTATTAATGTTCAAAATAAAAAATAATGTTATGATCCCCTTTCAAGTTTAAAAGGAAATTCTCTTCTTCGTCTACATAGTACAAAAAATGTTGAACTGCACCAAGATACATTTATGAACCCTACTTGAAAATCAACAATTAAAGAAATTTATATTAAATGCTCTTTGGACAACTTCCCTGATGGACTATGGTGCTTTTGAATTAAAAAAAAAGAATCTTTCCACAAAGTGACCAAAAACATTTGAGAGATAATAGAAAACATAAGAGCAGTAAAAAAACATCCCACTGTCAAATTTTTTTAAAAGGATATTATATAAGAGAACAAAAAATTTGTTTTCCTCTCACATAAACATTTTTTCCCAGAATATTTAAATAAACAAAATGATACATTTCAAATCTACAAAAACAAATTGGTTTACATCACAGGATGTAATTCGCTACCAAACTGATTCAGATGCTCTACTATACTTAACTGTTGATATACCACATTCTTTGGTTATAGATCACAGTTTGCAGTCTTCAAAACATTTACAAAAATTTAGAATGATGAATATCTAAAATTTTTATTAATCAGTAAATAATTTTTTAAAAAATTACATGGGATTATATTAAGTATTCAATAAATAACAATTATTATTATTATTTACATTTTATTATTAGCTTTACTAATTGCCAAATTTTTTCTTAGGGATTTTGCCAAAATATCCAGTAGAATTCTAAATTCTTGTACTAATTGATAATATTTTAATGTTTTAAATACTTTTGGTAAGTTTGACTGCACTAGTATTGAGACATTGATTGATGTTTTGGAGAGAACTACACTGATATTTGCGTGTAATGACATGTTTTCATCACATTTGACAATTTTTTGGCTACCCACCATAAAACACATTTGAATTGTTTCAATCATTCGATACTTAGTAATGATACCTTGAGAGTTCTGTCACATTTGCTTATAATTGATCTGATTTGTCTTAATGATTTACTTTTGTTTCTTAACTGCATGATGAGTTAAAATATGAGTAGCAGTCTTGACTAGCTTTTCTATATGTTTTCTCTATATTCATAATTGCTTATTACACACACAATAAACACAGTTTATTTCAGCAAACATTCAATACATTACATTCATACATTACATAAATGTAATTTCTTAATAAAATCAGCAAGTGCTTGTGAACATTTGATTGCTTTTAACAATTGAGTTAAAATACATGAAAATTTTTTTCATAATATAATTGTTGGTTTTCTTTGGCAGTTATTTTAACACTATTTATTAATATACCAATTTAGAAAAAAAAATTTCAGTTTGCAATTTCCTTAAATGTTTTAATTACTAAGAAATAAATATTTTCACTTCTGACATTGATCCAATCATTTCTCTGAAAAAGTAATAATTATCACTGTAATTATATTTTGTTAATCTGTGTAAATATTCCGTTTACTTCAAAAAGCATGGTACCTACAATTTTAAAACAAAACAAAAAACTAAATACTTACTACCAATTGCGCTAAACTCTGATTCAGAATTTTCGATACTGGTAATAATGATTGTAAAGAAGATCCTTTGAGCCTACAGAAAGGAGTATAAGAGGATGCTTTTTCAGGTAATGAAGATTTTGCTGAATCTTCTGAAGGCTCTGCTTGAAAAATAAATTCATTCATTAATTAACAGTATATTTTAAAAAAATTATTCTTAGGGAGAAAAAATGAATATTGGATAATAAAAAGCATTAATATTAACATACCACTATCAATAATGGGTGGAGTTTCTTCTAAAGTTAAGCTTTCATTTAAAAATGATGACAGCTTGTTACCTGTAATAAATATCAGTTGTAACAACATTATTTTAAATTTAAAAAACTTAAAAATAGAAAAACATTAAATACTAATTTATTCTTTTTTTTAACAATCTAATATAAAAAACCTGTCAGAACTTAATTAAATTATGATTAAGTTAGATATTGGATAGTAAATTAAAATCAGAATGATACATCAGACAATTTTCTTTTTCATTGCAATGTGAAAAAAAATTACCTACCAATATTACAATTCATTCCCAAAACATGTTGTTCTATTTTTATAAGACAACATATATGACAAAACTTATGAGTATTTGACACTTTCAAAACCACTTACAATTTTTCTACTAAGCAATCAGTATCTCATATCAAGTAATGTTTTTACTTCAAAGGTTTTTAAAAGGTAAAATAAATGCATTTGTTTTGAAAATTCATAAATTATGCTTAGATAAAAAATATTATTTTGCTTTTATTAGAAATATGACAAAAACATACCTTGCTGTACAGCAACAGTTATTAAATCTAAAGCTGTCATATCTTTGGTATCTTCCTGGATCTATAATAAGTTAATACAATATAAATAAAAACATAGCCAGAATGAAAAAAAATACTACCAAACATTTGGTGTTAAAGCAATTCAAACATCAGAGTTTGCAAAATTAAATTATATTCAACTTCATGACTTGGACCTTATCTTTGAAATTGATTCTGATATTGAGAATTTAAAAACATAAGATATATCATGCTGCAAAATATGCATTTAAATTATAAGGTAACAATAAAGTTCTAGATAAAATTTTAATTTAGACTTTTTTAGATACCAATATTTACTACAAAACTTAGGATTCAGCAATTTAAAACAATTTCATATTATGTGAAAGGGAGGTGTTCAAATAATTAATAACAGCTAACGTAAAAACATAAATCAAGAAACTAATTGTAAAAACGAAATTTTAACAAGTAGTACCAAAACATGTATTACAAATGCATAATATTTGAGTAATCTAAAAAATATAATTTGAAACTCTTTATTAAATGTAAAAAGTTATTTCATCAACTACAGCTTTGAGAAAAACTCATGTAGAGCCACGTTAGATGGCACTAGCTGTATATGACACCTCCTGGATTAATGGAGATGATTATTGTAAGATCGTAGTGGGCTATTTCATGATAATTTCCTCTTAAACTAAAATGGGGTAATCTTTGATGTTTCACTTAAAATTTAACACCATCTTAAAGTAAAAACATAACATGCATTAATTGAAAAAGTAATGATTAGCTGTGATTTTTTTTCCAGTTGAAAATTAGATTTATTTGCTAGTGGTAAGTTGCTACACAGTTTCAAACTTTATTGAAAATTGGATCTGAAGGCTAAACATTTTCTTGGGAGCATAATTCATTTTGAGAAGCAAGTTTTCAGAGTGTATGCAATCTCTCATATAGGTTAAATCTCAATAATTAAAATTATAGCTCATCATTCTCATAACCCTTAAATAGGATAGATTAATAAACTCATTAGCTAGATGATTTGTGTTTGTGGTGCTGGTGTTAGTGGCATGGCATTGATTCTTATTGTGAGGGTGGGTTTACATTGGCATTCCCCATGGGAGCACACAACGATACTACATAACTTGCTGGTTATAACAAAAATTATCAATATTTACAAAAACAAATTCAATATGCACTCAAAAATGACTCACCTCCTGTGGGGTTTTGAACTCCTCAAGAGGAATCTGAAGTATTTCAGCTGTTATTATCTCCTTTTCTTCAATTGCTTTGGATATTTCCAAATCCTTCCTTCGTAACTTTTCTACAATAAAAAATTGGAAAATACATTAAAATGCACACCCAATTTACTTTTTAAGGCATATCAAGTATGAAATTTTACATCATTACATTACAAATTTTAAACAAAATCTTTTCAATATGTAACCAGAATAAATCATCTGGAGCATCAATTCTCCCTGTTTTAAATCCTATCAATATATAACCAGAACAGATTATCTGGTGTAATAATTTTGAATATTTTATATTCATAATAGAAAATTAATAGACACAATCAATCATTTATAATAATTTAAATACAAGGATTTTTTTTATTTTTAAGTTTGTATTGAAATTGATTAAATATGATTTATTTTAAATCCTATCAATATATAATAACTCATCATCCGGTGCAACAATTTTCAATATTTTATATTGATAGGGCCGTGTGTAGCCTAGTGGTTAGAGCATCAGACTCCAGACCAGAGGGCCTGGGTTCGATGTCCAATGCCACCAAATACCACCAAGTACACACGGAGTACGTGCTCGTTAAATCAGTGGGTCCGAAAGTCTTGTGGGTGGTCGCAGCAGAAACCACGAGTGCAGGGAGCTGGAGAATACTTCCCTCCCCTCCAGTTCCATGCCTAAATTGTGGAGGTGTAGTTGCCATCTATCGTTAAGAAGTCCAACCTGTCTCGCAGACTCTGGCAACTTTCATTCCTTCCCTTCGGGAAGGACACGACAACAACCGCAACAATAGAAAATTAATAGAGGTGATCAATCATTTATAAAAATTTAAATACAGGGATTTTTTTATATTTTCATAAGTTAGTATTGAAATTGATTAAACACAATTCCTTCAGTTAAGAGTTTCGCAAGGGTTTTCCAGTCTGCCCATCCATAAATTTACATATTCTCCTCCATCTGCCTTTTAAAACCACATATTCTACCCTACCTGTTTACACCGAAGCCAAATATTCTACTTGACAGGTACCTTTCTTAGCCTAAGAATTTAGATGCTTGAATTAATGTCAACCTGGAGCTACATAAGGACCAATAAAATCATCTCATAATTCAAGTGAAAAAATTTTAATTGTCAGCACATATATTAGGCGTTAAAAACATCTTTTTTTTAAAAAACATTGAAATATATTTTAAACTTATATGTACTAACCAAAAGGAGTTAAAACAGGCTCAGCAGTTTCACAAATAGCCCCACTACTGACAATAACTTCACTTGGTTCAATAAGTTGAGGACCTTCAGTGATTTCCAAGATTTCAATGTGCTCCAGTCTTTTGTGTGGTCTTGAAGTTCCTCCTGATTCATTTGCATCTTCATCATGTCCCACCTGTTTTGCTCTTTGAGGAGTTTCATCAGGAGGTACATTGGGCGGAGGTTCTTCTGGTTCGCTAGGAGGTAGATTACTTTCTGGTGCAGTAGGTGGATGTGTTTTAGATTCTTCTGTAGTTTCTGTTGTTGGTTCAGGTCTAAAAAAAAATAATAATTGAGTAAAAATTATTTACACTAAGAATTTTTAAGCAATGTTATTTTAAAAAGAACCGATACTATCAAATGAAAAGATTTACAAAAGATTATATTACATGAGAATGATATAACATTTTATACAATTCTAAATCTATACTGTGCTAACTTTCAAATTTAACCATTACGTAATACCTAATTATTTGATTTATTTAGTTTTCCTTGATTAATTTTACAGCATAATAATAAAGCTGTTGATATTACAGAAAAATTGTTTTTTTAAATTTATCTCTAAAAGCCTTTTTTATAATTTTTTATTTACAATTAACTCCAAGCTGAAATAAAATATACTATTTTGTTTTTACTAAAGAATTAAACAGAATACTAATAATTCCTTTCTGGGCAAATTATTTTTTATGACTATCAAAATGTATCTTTCCCAATATTAATCCAAACACAAAGCTGAATTATTAAACTGAGAAAATATTAAAAATTAAATTACACAATACAAAATTTAAAAATAATCACAATTATAAACATGCATTCATATTTCATAATTAAGTAACTATAAAATTATTAATCTAAACTGATACATAAGATACAAACAAGAACAGAAAACAAATTAATAAACATTTGTATCAATATGAAATAGAAGTCAATTTTTAGAAAAATAATTTTAACTCAGCATCATACATAATTTTTTCTTGATTCTATTAAGATTAAAAAAGAAATGGTATAAAGAATGAAATCTATAAATCTGTTAACTATTCTTGATAAGTAGGCTATTTGTGCTAATATGATCCAAGTTAAATGGAGGAAAAAATTCTAATTCTGACCTTCACTTTAAAATACTTCACAAAAATCTTTTGAGCTTTTGATTTTGAATGCAACACATTGATCTAAAATATATGGCACAAAATAAGTTAAACATAAGTATATGTGCAAAGCACGAATTTTGATGATATATTTCATCCTTGAATAATGTATAGAAAAACAAAGGTGGAAAAATAAATTTACTCCTGCAACCTCACAATGAAACAAAGGGTAGAAAATATGGTTAGGCACAAAATTTATTAAAATAAAAATGCAGCTTACATGAAAGGATGAGAAATATAATTCAAATTTAATTATAGCAAACTTATTCGAACATACCAATTTTAAAAAATACAAATTTTAAAATTCTTTCCACATAAAATGATCAGACAGGATGTTTAAACATGTTACAAGAGTTCAAGAAGCAATACATAAATTTTAGAAAGGGAGAATTTTATGAAATTAAGAATTTTTCTAATTACTTAAATGAAAGGAATATTATAAGAGAAAACAATTACTCACTCTTTAGGTTTAGTTTCTGTTTCAGTATTTTCTTGAGGTGGTTCAGTAGGTAAAGTTGGTTCAGGAACAGGATGAGAAGCTTCTTGATTGCTTTTGGCCATATTACGAAGTTTTTGTTTTAATTCTTGAGCAGTTTTATCAATATAATTACACCATCTACAAAATAAGATATATATTACAACACAGAGCTTTAATTTTCAAAAATAATTAAACATTAAAAATCATGAAAACATACATAAACAATGATTAATATAAATTTAAAATTGAATAACAGATACTTACATTTTCTTTTCAGATGCAGTGGCAGCAACAAATTCATAAATAGCATGCATCTCAGAAGAAGACACAATAAAAAAAGTCCTCTTATCTAAAAAGAATTGTATACTATGAAATAAAATCACTAAATAATTTTAAAATCTATTAGTTATAAAGTCAATCATTGAAAAGCCCTTTAATTAATAAATTAAATGTCAAATTGGATACATAAAAAATTCCATATTTATACATTGTTGCTGGTATTTATAAGTTTAAGAGCAAAAAGAAATATTTCAAAAATTTCAATTATGAAAGAAAAAAATGTTGCTTTTCACATAAATAATTTATATGAATAATATATTACAAGAGGGAAAAGTACAATACAGTGAAGGAATAATGTTTTTAACCACAAAATTTCAATAACAATTAAAAGTACAAAAAAAATTGAATTCGTAAAAATATGGCCATACAATCATTTGTAAATTCAGCTAAAGTTAAAAACAAGGCTACAGATAAAGTATCTCTAAACTTTTACTCTTAAATTTTTTTTATTGGACTTTTCTTTGTGATTTCTTTTCGTGATGGGGTAATTTCTGGTAGTGGAGTACACATTCTAACTCCTTCCGGTGCTGTGGAGATTAAGATTAAATATTCAAGCTTATGCCTAGGAAATATCAGCCTGCCTTCTTGCCCTTTATGAGTGTTCACTTAAAAGCACTCCCTTTTTGTTAAGGTCAGAAGAAATTCCGAAAGTGCCACCGATGTTACTTTGAGCTGGTCTCCCCCTGCCCATATATTGGGTTGTTTTGGATTTTAAAAAGGACGAGGTCCTTCTGGACCTTTTCTGTTTTTGAGCTTTTAGAAATATGCTAGACAATTTGGAATTAACAACAACACAACATTCTCAAAGATATAGGAAGTGGCACAACTACAAGCTTAAGTGAAGGTAGGTTTACGATTCCTCCTGCTATATGACACATTTTCACAGTAGAATAACATGTGCACATGTTACAAGATTGACTGCTTAAAATGTGATATTTTGAAGTTACATAAGGACTAATGACATAGGCCTGGTAATTTTGAGTCATGGTTCAGTGGTAAGAATAACACCCGACTATCTAGCTTCTACACCACACCAACACGAGGGTCTCAACAGATTTAACATGAACATCCCTCTTCACAGCAAGCTTTTAGTGGCATTTAGACTTAAACCCCTATAACAACATCAATTTCAATGACCATGAGCACTTGGCTACTGCAGGCATTGCACATTATGATAGTATTTTTACAATTTCTACAAGCTTATAACCTAGACACAATATCTTGGCTGACCTGTTTGCCATCCTTTAACAAACTGAAAACATCTAAACTATGGTGTGTTAATTGCATTTTGAGCATTGTTATACTCAAATATAGCATGATCAATTGCTTCAAAAATATACAGAAACACTGCTACTGTTTGTGTCCTATGCCTTCCACATCCATTCAAGCTCAGCATATGGGTGCAATAAGTTACTGATATTTTTTGTATTTTCTTTGTAAAATATGATATAAAGCAAGTCTTGATTGAAGGTATGGCTACTTGCCCATCTATAAAAGGTATTTATGATGTATGAATATAAATTAAAGACTTCACTCAAACAAAGTGTTGCATATTTTTTATTTCTCGCCAGTGGTGTGTATATTGATCTTTGTGAATTTTCATACACAGGAAAAAATGCAAAAATTAACATTTATTTTTTGAAACTAAAAATATCAATTGCAAATTTCCAAGTGGTTGAAATCATTTCCATACAGTTAATTTTATTGAATTTTGTTGTTGTTGTTAATGCCACCCGTATGACGGTGTCAGATCGAGGCCCACGAAGTTCATCATAGCCAAGGGCTAGATTATACGCCTGTTGTTAGCTGTAGCTTTGAGCATCACGCAGGGGATAGTATGTTTTGGCTTGTTTCCACCCCAATTTTGCAGAAGAACACCCTGGGAGTGGTCAGGGGCCATCCCACCTCTTTTCTCATTCTACCAACCTCCCGTGAGGACTAGCAGCTCGGCAGCTATTTAAAGTACCCTCATGCCATGAAGGAACTATAAATATATAAACATCTATGCCTTCTCTTGGATTCAAAGTGAGGGCCTACAACATCGTAATCAGCGTCACTAATCACAATACCAAATGGGTGACTTATTCATTTTTTAAGGGAGGGAATGTAAATGCTTTAAAAATGAAACATTTTATTAACTAAACCATTATAATTACTTTGATATGATCCAAAAACTGTTGAACTTGATTATTACTAGCCATTCAAATAAACAATATATATTAACAAAAATAAATATTTTAAATATTATTAGACATATATCAATTACATAACAAAACTTGAATTACAGAACTAAGTTTTGTGTTAACAGACTTCACAATGAATTCTTACATTACAAAGGTTATTAATCTCTTATAAAAAAAATAGGTGCTGTGTTCAATTAATTATTGTATCAGATAAGAAAAATGAAAATTTATATTCAAATATAAATGAAACCAATATTTAAAAATATAGCAAAAACATCAGTCAATTTTTTTTTTTAAATTTAGTGCACACAAAAACAAATTTTACAGTAAATCAAACAACCACAGCAAATATTCTTAAAAACCCATAAAGCAAAGATATTTAAAAATTAAATTTTCCTTTAAGAAATGTATCCAAAGTATTAGAAATATATATATATATATATTAATTATAATCTCACAATTATCCTATATAAGCAGAAATGAGTAGTTTTAGTAAAATCAAAAATTCAAAGCCTGATGATGAAACTTGGGAAGCAATATTTTAAACAATTTTATCTCGTGTTTATAATCAATGGAAAATTTCATCATTAGATAAATTCTAATAAAAACAACAAACGTAAAAAATGCATATAATACTAGCATAAAATAATTTTATTGCAATTGATTAATATTGCTAAATAGTGCTAATTTAAAAGTTGTTCATGAAATACAGAATTTTTGCTAAATCTCAGTAATAAAATTTTAATTATTTGAACTTTTTATATACATATGTATATAAGTGCATGGTAATGCTTTATCCCAATTTTTACTTCAGTATTTAAAAAAAAAAACATTTACATGTATTTTTAGAAAATTATTCAAATTCTTTAAATAAATAGCCAAAATTGAAAAGTTACATTGAAATAATGAAATGTGTATACAGTGTGTTAAAAATACATAATATATTCTTCATTTAAATCCAGTTTGTTTAAATAAACACAACTGCAATTATTTTTATTTTTGTGTTAAGTTATTTCAAACTATATGCAAATAAATAATGTTTAGAAATTTTACAAATTTAACCCAAATGGCATTTGTAATGATTTTATTACATCTAAACCACTAATTTAAATTATTGGTTCTGCCTTCTATGCTTCACCCCCTCCCCACTTTAATATATATTTCTTCTTGATCCCTTCTCTTTCCTTCATTATGCAGCAAGACTACTTTACACATACTCTTTTAATTATTTTACTGAAATTTAATATCTTAATATTAAGAAATCCACCCTGATTTTATACTACACAAAGATATTTTTTATGAAAGATTGGAAGGATGTATTACATAAAGGGTAAATATGTTTCTGAATAAACCCAGAATTTTATCTTATGTACTATTTTTTTTTAAAAAATTGTCCAATTCTTGAAAATTTCAGGAATTTAAAAACAAATTTCTATTAACGTGATCTTGTAACACTCATTTTGAGCTACTAAGTGTGTTTCTTACTTTGAATTTGTTCATCATAATAAGGAGTTTTAAATAAGCGGGGAGGAAGTTAAATGCTTAGAAAAAATATTAGAAATAATGAACAGATTATATGAATTTTTATTCAAAAACAAGTTAGCTTGTTTACAATATTATAGCTTGATAACAATATTATAGCTTGATATGTATTCTTATGTTACAATACTAGAGAGTAACTAACAAAACTTTGATTTACTTTAATAAAAACTCAATTTTTACTCAAATGATAAAAGTTCAAAAATATTGTCCTGTTTTTTTAAACTAACATAATTCATAAACTTTTAGCATGAGAGGAAATAAATTTGGAATTTCTTTACTGGTTTGAAAAAAATTATCAGTAAAAAGATCATGTTATGATTTTTAATAAATTGCAACTTATCAACAAAATACAGCAAGCATTACCATCAAATAAATCTAATATTAATTACAACTTTAAGTTAACAATACAAAAATAGAGAATATTGACAATATTACGTATTATTTCTTTACCTGTAGCATTTTCGCGTGAAAATATATTCTGGACCCTGAGAATTGGACTATGCATAACTTTCGTATCTTCTCGGCCACTAGTGAGAATAGTATTATGGAATTTTAAAATGTATTTATCATCCTGCTTTTGAAACAATATTAGTATGTCTTCCATTAGAACTATATGCATTTCAATGTGTTTTTGCTTGCTATGACGCCATAAAAGTGGACCTTCATAAAGAAGCTTGTGATTGGTCAAATCCAAGTTCTGAAATGCAAAAAAATTGAGAAATTAAAGAATATGCATCATGAATATAGCTTTTTGTGTGTGTGCCTGTCTGTTTACATGAAATATAAAAAAATATTATTTCTGTAAAGAAAAAAAAATTAGGTCAAAAATTTTTTTTACAAGATAAATTTACAAAATTTTTATAATTTTAAATGTATTTTATCTCAATATTTCTTTAAGCATTAAGTTAACAAAAAGGAATTTATAAACAATTAAATAATCTTTTCTTTCACTAAAATATTCCCCCAAACAACTTTTTCAGTCTACACAAAAAGTAATCAGTATAAATTATTGATAAAAAGCTATTCAAAATTAAAAAATTTTAGTACTTCATCCTTTTTATAGTATAAATATTTTTGTTATTATAATTACTTCACTATAATGTTTAAATTTTATTTATTCTTTAAAATACTAATTTTGTCTTTCAGTACAATAAAAAGCTTTTGCCATTTAAATTTCAGAACATAATAAATTTATCTTTTGCATGTAGTATAAATACTTCCATTACTTAATTTATTTAATTTACTGTTTAAACAATAGTTATTCCTTAAAATCCTAATTTATTTTAAAATGCAACAAAAAGATTGATGTTTAAATTTCACTACAATTTGACATGTTTGTTATTCAACACAAGTATATGAATGTCAAAATGTTTCAATAAACAGTTTTATATGCTGTACCTTAACACTATCATAAGGAATTCAATAAAAATTTTAAATACAAATTGCAATCAAATAATCAAAATTTAAATGAAATAATAGTATTACCTTAAAGCTTTGTACAACTGGATGTTCAACTTTTTCAAAAGAGCTTTTATCCATCTTTTTCTGAATGTCAAGTAGCCTGTGCCTGTTTTCTGCTTCTTTGATGGCAGAATCAACATGGACAAGAATCTCTTTACTACAATCGACTGCTCGTTGCAGATCAGTCAATTCTTGAGTATTTGCTACAAGTGGTAAAACAATCAAAATCAAGTCCCAATACTTTAAAATGTTATTTTAGATAAACTGTATAAATAAGAAGGAAATGTGAACAAATTAAAAAAGTTTAAATTCTATTAAAAAGGATTTTAAAAGAGGAAACTACATTGAAAATTTAACATTCAAAAATAAATACTATACTGGAAATGTCGACACATTTTTTAACACATGATACACTAAAGTCATAGATTATACTGCTAAAACTTAACTAGGAAATTGTACAAAACATGAATTTGCTTTGAAAAATGACAAAAATTAATTAATTACAATGTACCAAATTATAATAAATCCAAGTACATAAAAAAATATATTAACTAAATTGTTTTTCAATTGAACAGTTTTTTAGAAATAATTGTGAATTTTTACGAAATTAAAATTACAAAGTTTAACAAATTTATGACATCTTATGCACAATTTAACTTTTTATGTTTAAATATTTAAGTTCTGATGCAAAAAAAGGTTTCTCAAAATTAAAATCAAACATATTAATATACAAAAAAAGAATATATATGTAGGATATCCCATGTAATTTTCTTTGTAAAAAGTCAGATCATAGGACGGAAATTTTGGTTAAAACAGTGCTTTCCAGATCAACGCCATCTGGCAGGCTTATTAAAATGCCAACACAACTTTTTTTCTGGCAGAGGCCCACTAACACTAAACAATGAAGCAGCGCTTTCACGCATCCAAGCCTGGTTGCCCATAACCGGGCAGTAAGTAGCAATCCCATCGCGTTATGAGTTTTTTTTTTTTTTAATCTCTAACATCCTTCTAGAGGGTATAATCTAACTTTTCTATTTTTTAATAGCTGCCTGTTCTAATTTCTATTCTGTAAATATTTTCCCCTGTAAATTCTCCCAAAAACTCATAATAAATTACTTTGTTTGCAACAAGTTTCTTTCTTTAAATAATGTTGTTGATTTTTTCAAAGTTAACCCATAGATTGTAAAAAAAACCTAGACACCCCGCCAACAAAAAATCCTGCTATCTGAAGAATCTAACTTTTTGGAAGATTTCGGTTATTCCCACATATATATAATGCTATACTTTACCATAACTCTTTATTTTAAGTTTTACACAAGACTTTTAAACAATTTACTTTTTAAACATTTTAAAATAATGCTTGCTCTTTGCAATAATATAATTTTTCTGTTTTAGTTTACATGTTTTTCAGTGGTCCTGTCACGTTTTAATAATGTCGCTCATTTTAATGAAGTATATTAAATAATTCATTATATATTTCAGATTAACCAATTTAACATTAAAATGGGACAATTCTTTTCATATTTCAGAAAACATAAAAATTTTGCATATGAAAATTTATTTACATAATAAATTCTAAAATACAGTTTTTACATAAAAACTGTAAATTTTTATTCATAACTGGCACTCTATTCCGTAAATTCATTTAAATAATTATTTGAAAATGTTACCATTTTATTTCATAAATGACTAATATGGAAAAATATTGAATTTTGTTGCACATTTTGAATTATTCACAGTCAATAGAATTTTGTTTTCCAGATTGCTTATTGATTAAGGAATTTTGCTTTACTTTTTCACTCCTAAATACCTATAACAAGTAATGAATATATATGTTCCAATAATTATAATTTTTAAATGGAAATGGCATACTGTAATGTAATCAATTAAAAAAATAAAGTATGCACTAAAAACTATTCTGATAGATACACAAGTATTAAAAATTTGCAAAAATGCAATTAATAAAATAATTTAAGCAAAATCAGAATTTCACAAGTTTTAAAAAGTTCATACAAACAAAATGTTTCCAAGTAAATACTATAAACAGAAATTTGCGATAAAGATAAGATAATCTAGTTTGTAATTAATTGATAAATGTAAAATGAATGGCTGAATATTTTTTGAAAAAACTCTCTATGAGTATTAATATATTAATCCCAGTTTATTAATTTTTTTTTTTTTTTTTTTTTTTTTTGCAAATTTAAATCACTATGCCTATATTCTCAATCTTCTGAAATTGAAGTGATATTATCTGATTATGTATCTCTCCTTAAATACTATGATCAAATAGAATGGTTTACTCTTAAATTGCTATTCATAACACACAACATAACTCATTTAAAAAATTTAACCTCAATGAATTCTAAAATGATGCTTTAAAACGTTTTTCTACACACTTTACAACAGTATTTCAACTGCAGAATGAGTTGTTTTTCCTTTCTGAGAGAGCAAACCTCTACAACAATATAATACAAATAAATACATTTAAAAGGTTTTTTTTTAAAAAAAAAAAATACTTACGTGGTGTATATTTTGCTATGTTTTCTAGTAGAAGTGGATATTTTGTTAACCTTTGAAAACCAGATGCAATAATATCTTTTAACTGAAGCCTCCTGCATAAATTATTAGTCTCAGCATCCTGTAATAAAAATAATGACATTAAACGAAATATTCTTGAAAAACTTACAACATAATCCTATTTAAAATACTCAATAAAAACATATTTCATTCTAAATAATTAAAAAAAAGATTAGATGTATAAGTTGAAAAAAGGGATCATTTCATTTTGTGTTCGGACAGTTTTATTCAGGAGGTTCAAAATTTTGGGGGGAAAGTAATATAAATAATTAAGGTTTTTCATTAAAAAAACATGCATATAAATAAGGATTAATCTTTATGTTCACACACATAAACAAATGACAAAACATGTTGGTTGAAAACTAATCAAGATCAAAAAAGCATATAGACTGCTCAACCAAAACTTTATAAAATGACCATTAAAAAAATATAAACATATTACTAAAAAAAGGAAATAAACTAGCACATTTGAGTAAGCTTTCAACCTAAGATGTTTTTTAAACTTAAGAATTTTTTTTTAAATTCCAGAATTCTAATACAGTTTTAAATTATTTCTCTTCAACACTTCTTAATTTCTTTACACATCTTAAAAAATATTAATATGTAACTACATTGACAAAATAAATTTAAAGTCAACATATTAGGGTAAGTAGGGTAGTGAGACTAAATTTACTAAATATTATACTTAACTAACATTGAAATTTATTGAAAATTTATCTTCTTCCCACAACATATGATTACTTAAAAACTAAATGATGCATAAATTTGACTAAAATATTTTAATATAATACAATTAAAAAATACTTTATAAAAAAATTGTAATCAAGATATTAAGCAGAATTTTTAAAAATCCATTGTATAAATAACATAACTTAAACAATGGAAACTATAATGAAAAAATACTTAATTGATTAATGTTAAAAACACACACATTTCTTCAATTAAAGAACATGACTAAAAAATCCCTTTTTTAACCTTTAAAATCAATGCAGTATAATCTATTCCTTGATATAAATGCATTGATAAAAATATTCATAATTCAGAAAAAATTTACCCAAAATATTAGAAATTATTACCACATTTTTTAGCTAATTTGCATGTTTTGACATTTACACAAAATATTCACTGGAAAAATATACTTCACACAAATCTTTATCAATTATAGAATGAAAACATAGTTAAAACATTTGAACTTCAATCTGTAACAATACATGATCAATTAGAAAATTAAGTAAATGTGAATGGATTAATTAAACTGTCACTTCATTATTGTTGTTAAGTAAATTGTTAAATTAAACAGAACTACCATAAAATAATTATACTAGCAAACTACAAAAATTTAAAAGTAGATGGAAGTAAAATTTAAATTACAAACTTATAGAAAAAACTTTTTATAATATAATTTACATACAAATGCATTCAAAATAAATTATTTATCACTAAAAATTAAGTTACCACTTTAAGTAGCAATATCAAAATGCCATTATCTAATATTTCATAAGGGATACATTAATTTCTTTTATGCAAACAGGAACATGCAATTTTTACAGTATAATTTAATTTAGTCCTGCTTATATGCACTGCTGAACAACGTAAATGCTCTGAAGGAAGCTCGCAAATAACATGAAACTTACAACATACATTAGCAGAGGTGAGAAATGCAAATGATTAGAATTTCAGCGCAAACACACATCGCGCACGCCTGTGGCACCACCTCAAAGAGCTATTTAAGGCTTGGAGATTTCGACGATTTCAAGTTCGGCAATTGTGTTTTTCTTGTAGTTTTTTCAAAAAACGATCAGTTATGTCTCGGAGAAAACAGCGATCAGCTTTTGATCAAGTATCCGAGTTCAACAGAGGAAGGATAATGGCCTACCGAGAGTGTGGATTATCTTTCAGGGAAATCGGTAGTCGTGTTGGACGAAACCAAACAACGGTAATGCAGATACGTGACCGTTGGATGCAGGAGGGTACGACAAACCAACGTGGTCAATTGCATCCCCCTCAAGGCACCACTTTACGTGAGGACGGGCAAATTGTGCGCATGGCAGTAACGCATCGCTCAGTCATATCACGAACCATAGCATAGCACATTGAGTCTGTAACGCATCATTCAGTGTCTGTGCGTACCATTCGACGCCGTTTACAGCAGAGTGGTCTGTCCCCAAGACGTCCATTCCTTGGTCTACCCTTGACGCAGAACCACAGACGTCTCCGCCACCAATGGAACGATGAAAGAAGGATGTGGGCGGCAGAATGGAATGAAGTTGTCTTTACTGACGAGTCACGCATCTGTCTGCAACACCACGATGGTCGGATTCAAGTTTTGAGACACTGTAGAGAGAGGATGCTGAACAGCTGCATTATGCACCACCACACTGGTCCTGCACCGGGTATTATGGTATGGGGCGGTATTGGATATCACTCTCGCACTCTTCTAGTACGCATTGCTGGTACTTTAAACAGCCAGTGCTACATCTCCGAGGTGTTGGAGCCAATTGTCCTTCCTTACCTTCAGGGCTTGGCCACAGCCATATTTCAACAGGATGATGAGCAACCACATGTGGCACGCATTGTCCAAAGGTTCTTCCTCAATCACCAGATTGAATTGTTTCCCTGGCCGGCTCGCTCTCAGGATTTTTCACTGATAGAAAACATGTGGTCCATGGTTGCTCAACGATTTACCCAGAATACACCCCCAGGTGCCCCACAAGATCAACTTTTGCAACGTGTGGAAGCTATTTGGTTTTCTGTACCCCAAGAACACATCCAAAGTCTCTTTGAATCAATGCCGAGGCGTGTGGCAGCCGTGATCTCCAACAATGGCGGCTACTCTGGCTACTGATTCTGGCAGGAAACACACTTCATAGAAGTCTATAAATTTAATCATTTGATACTTGGTCAACATGTTATCTACAAAATAAATTTTGTTGTGCTATCTCTTGTCTTTCTTGGTGTTGCATTTACAGTGGCCAGCAGTGTAGATCAAAAATATTTCTTTGTAATAACAGACAAAATAGAAAAGCAATTTTCATATTTGCAATGGAAATTAAGTTTTAATATTCTTAGCAAATAAATATTCTGATTTGTGTATTCTGGAATTTTATCAAACTAACAGTTCTTTTTTTTAAAAAAGATCCATTTTACTCCATATTTTTCAAATGTTTTCTTAACAGGAAGAGCTTTAAATTTTTATGTATTTTGTTTCATGCCATTTAGTGGTTTTGATTTAACCAATGAAAAATTTTTATCTTCAAATCATTATTCTACTGTTTTCAGATACGTGTTGTTCAGATTCACTACTAATAAAGTCTTGTCAAAATTTATACAGTCCTGCCTCCAAAAAGGTTAAGAAATAGCTTAATAAACAAGTAAAAAATCAAAATAGACAGAAAATTCAATATTAGTACTAGACATTTATCGAAAAAAATACCAATAGTAATTGTATTACATTTTATTTTTTTTAAATAGAGAAAATACTTCATAAATAAAGCAGATATCCGTTTTAAAAATTGCCTTTTTTGAAAGTATAAAATACATCAATAGAAATATTAATCTAGCAAATTTTCAAGACAAATATGATACAAATCTACAATATGTTGGCATAAAAGTATCTATAATTTTAAAAGTAATGGTAATCTGTAAATAAATGAAACTCACAGACAAACTTTGTGCCAATTTTTGGTCCTTTTTCTGTCTATGCTTCAAGCTTTCTAAAGCTATTGATTGATTTTTACAATAAGTTGCAGCTGCATGCTTCAAATGCTCTCCAGCAGCTCCGTCAAACTAAAAAAATTATAAGTATTTTAACAGACAAAAAGACACATACATACAAATATTGATCAATTTTACATCAAAAGTAAATATATTTATAAAAGTTATTATGCATTGTTGCAGACAAAAATATAATTTTAATTTTAAAAAATAAAACAAACAAACAAATGATTTTTTTTTTGCAAACGCATAAAAAAAACTCCTAATACAAATACTTTCGGAGCATTTTCTTTAAAATATTCAAAATACAAATATTTTTTTACTTTATTAATTGTAATTTGCAAAATTAAGAGCTACTTCTTTTTTCACAATGCATAACTTATTTTATATTTAAAAAATAATGTTTTAATATTAGTATAAAATATAAAGTATC
Source organism: Trichonephila clavata (assembly GCA_019973975.1). Taxonomy (NCBI): domain Eukaryota; kingdom Metazoa; phylum Arthropoda; class Arachnida; order Araneae; family Nephilidae; genus Trichonephila; species Trichonephila clavata. Next base: position 140,663 of record BMAO01034291.1, on the reverse strand, counting down.
TTACACATAAATTAAAGTATTTATGTACACTAGCAATAAGGTCAGAAAACAAATAATGAACAAGTTACACATAATATTTTTTTGTACAGAGAGAAATATTTCAAGTGTTACAGTTACATCAGCTAAAATTACTTATGATTATTAAATTGATATACATTTATTCCCTAATTTATATAGAAGATAGATCTCTTTCCATACCATGCATATCAAAATTGTAAACAAATTAAAATGTGATTAAAACAGTCATTTATTTCAATGCAAAATAAGACTAATTTAAATATGTATTGTATCAATTGGAATCTGCTTTGGAGTGGTGTTTTCTAACCATATCCTTAATGATTTTTCCATATATTCCAATGCAACATTTCTTAAGCATGATGCTTATACTTTAGAAGATCCAGCTGCTACACTTTTTCTAAAGGAGTCTAAATTTTTTTCTTATGGTTTTATTCATGGAATAAAATTTAGCAACATCTATTGCTCTTTCTCCAATATGTAGATAACCTTTTCTAATTTCATATTCTAAAGATATACCTTTCCCTCTCCTCCCCCTCCCCTTCTTTTTTTCAACATGGTAAAACCTCACAAAATTTTTATAAAATTATAAAAATGTTACAAAGACTATAATTGATTACCACTAATTCCCTTATTTTAAAAACTGTGCAAAAGCAAAATCACATGTAAAAAAGTACCACATAAATTGGAGGATAGATATAAAGCATATCAATGATGAAACATCAAATCACATTGTTAGACTGCTCCTGCCACATCTAATAGTTTATGTAACTCGGTTGAATCATCCTTATTGAATAAAGCACCTTCTTCATCCACAATAACAATGTCTTCAGCTTCACCAGCTGATGTGGTTCCTATTCTAGAGAAACTACTTCCAATACATCGAATAGCATACTTTCTATATCCCAGGCCACAAAACCAACTTCCAAAACTCGCAGAAGAAAGCGTCCAAATAAAAATATTACCTCAAAAATAGAAATAGAATTGACACCTCACAAACCCAGAAAAAGCCTTTACAGGACACATCAGAAGAAGTTATGATCAAGTACAATGTTGAAGAGGAAGCGGAACCGTGGTGAGATGAAAATTATGTACAACCAAACGAGAGAAAATATTTTTTATCGGATCAGTACTGGAAAGATGACACCTGGAGACAAGAGGGATTTTTACATGTCCTTACCCCAACCCGTGTTGGAAAGAGTACAAAGTAATATTTATCTTTTTTAAAACATATTCATTTTAAAATTTTGTCTCGTTTTTTACATCTCTGAGTTGCATGAACTATTGAGTTATTTGGATTAAATTTCGTTTTTTTTTTCTTTTATTTGTTTTAGCTCTATGGGTTATTTTATTGTCTGGTTTGATTTGTTGGGGGAACTCCCCCAACAAATTTTTTAGCTTTTATCATTGAAACAAGTTTCTTAAAACTGATTTTTTTTAAACTTGTACTGAAACTAACTTGTCAATCTATTTTAGATATTTTATCATGAATTTTATTATTTTAACAATTGCTTGGTGCAGATTTGGCTCTTGCACCAAAAAACCCTACATTCACTCAGACATTGTTAGAAAATATTTGAGATTTAAACCTTCTTATAGAAAATTATATTTACCATTTCAAGCATCAGCTGTCCAATATCCCCTATCACAGGTTCCAACTTACGGCGAGCCTTCATTTTGTTATTAAATGTTGAATGGATCTCCAACATTTCTTCCAAATTTGGAAAAAGTAAGTTCAAAAAATCTAAAGGCAAAAGTTGCTCTTGAAGCAATGGCTTATAGAAAACTTGATCAAGCACCTTTAAATTTCTAACATGAGTCTTTTCAGTATGAAAAAGTTCTGAAAAAAAGAAGAAAAATCAACAGAACCAATCAAATATATTTATAAATTAAGAAAAAACAATAATGACAAAACTTTACTTATAAAAGATAAGTTTTTATATTTGTATAAAATGAAACAAGCAATATGTATTCCAATTTTAAATTTATTTCAAATAAAAGTATTTCAATATAATATTTTTAAAATCTTATTACACACTTTAATAAAGAAACAAGCCTAAAATATTTAAAATTTAATAACAATATGCACTTATACTGAAGTGCCAAAAGTCATGGGATAGCATCTAATATAATATGAGACATCTTTTTTCTTGGCAAAAGTGCAGCAACTTGATGTGGGATTAACTCAAAAAGTCATTGGATTTATCTGTACTGCCTTTACATTTGTTCATAATTGCAAAAATATTATTGCAGGATTTTGAGCATGAACTGACCTTTCCATCCAATACTTCATATGAATGAATGAAATTAATCTACGGCAATCTAGGTGTTAAATCTTTTGTTGGAATTTCACCCAATGTTGCTCAAACAGATTGCTGTTGTTGCTCCCAATGTTGCTCATAAATGATTCAGAGTCAAAGAAGACATGGCTTATTATCATCCTGAAAAATTACCATAATTGTTTAGATACATGAAATCCATGAATCTCTGTAACTGGACTCCAAGCAGCTGAACATAACTGTTTTTGTCAATGAACGGTTTTGATCTACAAAGGACCTAATTCATGACATGTAAAAAATAGCCTACATCATTATGAAGTCTACATAGTACCTTATTTATAACTAGGTTCCAAGGCCTTGCGAGACTTGTGTCCCACTCCAAGTCTATTATTTGCTTTAACCAAGTGGATTTAATTGACCAAGCAACATTTTCCCAATTATCTAGAGTCCAACAAAAATATTTACAAGCCCAGTAGAGGCACAACATCCAATGGCATGGTACATGTCACGGGTGGTGAACCTTTATGAATCAACGTGCCATTTTTTCCTAAAGAAGTGTTTAATGAGGTATAGACATGCTGTCAAATAATTTTGACGTGATTAATGAGAAAATAAAAACTAAATACTGACAACACAAAACTCTATTTACTACGAAAAAATACTTTTTTCACATTTATAACTATACAGTGAAAAATGTATTTTTTTAAGTTACACATGTAATTCAAATTAAAGTAACATTTGTGTGACTTTTGTTGCAGATTGGATGACAAATAACTTATATTAGGATTGTAGATGTTACTTTTTGTAGAATACATGCTGAAATTGAGTCATCAGCCAAGTGGTTTCTAAGCAATTAAATATTTTTGCTGTGGTTCACTTTTTTTGACAAGAGGTTTGTGATTTGTTTCAAAGAACCGTTTTACAAATGATGTTCTGCACACCGCTTTGTTTCCTTTACTGATAATGCCATGTCTCTCAGTTCACCAAATTTGAAATTCTCTGTTACACTAACTATTGTGCACTTATTGTTCTTTCGCAGAACTAGCCATGTTAAATAACAGTTTGATATAGTAAATATAACACAGATAAACTTTAAAATACAGTTGTGTCAATAGAATTGACTATGCTATGTGTAGACAAACTTTATATCATAAACAATTGTAGTCTATGACGTAACTAAGTCAAGACAGTAACAAACAAGTGTGCTCACCACTGCCTCTCAACCAATCACTTGGGTTTGTTCATAATACTTCACAGTGAACTTTGAAATTTTGAAATAAAATGCAAACCATTTTGATCACTGGCTTGCCAAAAATATTGTGTCACATGCCACTGGTTTGCCATCCCTGGTTTATGTAAAGGCACTTGAATCGCTGTGCATTGTTTAATAAGCATTTGTCTTATGGACCCACACTGATGCTGTTATTTAACAATTTGTTGCTTTTTCGGTAACACATGACTAATCTAAACAGGTATCCTTAATCTCAATCATTGACCAGGAGCAGTCAGTGACTGAATTGCCCATGTTGTGTGTGGGAGGTAATGTTTGAAATTATACATTTTCAGCAGACACTTTGAGGGTGAACAATTGCAAAGAGCAATGTCCCAATCAACTAGCATTCCATGTTGCTTCTTGTTGTGTTGCCATAGCCATGTTAGAAAACTTCACATGGATAAAGTATAAATGAAAGCTCTTACAAGCTATTTATATTTTTCTAATAAAATACTACTGCCCTCTGGATATTTATATATATATCTTGCTATCCCAAGACTTATGGCATTACAGCATACACATTCACCAGTTAATTTAATCTTTTAATGTAAAAGTTCTAATGATACATATTACTACTGAAAAATCATACAGACTGAATTTTTCCAATTTATTTATATAACCAAAAATGCATTCATCAACAACAAAAAAAAGAATAACTTAAAATAAAATCTTTTTAACCTTTACAATTTACATTGAAGGGAGGGAGCCTATAAAATTAAAACTACTGACATTCTATGAAAAAAGAAAGATTCCTTGTTTCTCAGAAATGTTGAAATGAAGTTTTAGTCAATAAATATAAAGATTGATAATAAAGGCAATATTTATCCTTTTAAAAAAATTGAAACAGAAAAACACTTCTAGTTAAGCCAGAACTTATTTTAAAAATAGGTAAAAAAAGTAGTAAAATACTTTTAAAAAATGGCTTTATAATAAACACCATCACACTTACAAATCAATTATACTTCAAAACTTTATCAAAATATTATTTTGCAGAAAAATGCTTATATAAACATATTAGATACACAAATTTTTAAAACCAATTAAATTTGGAAATTATAAAGCTAATTGGAATAGGAGTCTGATAATACAAGTTTTGAAGGAGAATGAAATTTAATTTAATAAACTTATTTTCATTCAGCAATAAAAATAAAGTAAATGTTTCCCCTATTAATAATTAACAATTATCTTTGAATCACTCCGCAAAAAAAGAAAAGAAAAATGAGCAAATAATTTGATAAAGCATCCAATGAATACTGGTTTCCTTTTTCTCTACATTTGTTAAACAATAATCCTGCTTTTTTTTTAAAATTATAACTGAGGTTTATAAATAGCAAATTATTTTATATTAAAAACTATTTAAAAACTAAGTTTTCAAAAACACTACATAAAAAATTGATCTTGTGTACAGTGTTTATCTTGAAAATTAAATCTTATTTTATTATTGAAAGTCAATAATAAATGTGACAAATATATAAGTCAGAATGGAATTTCCATATACACACCATTTATCACATCTTGTCTTTTCTTTTCTTTTGGCTTCATGACCTTTAAGACATCCCAATCAACATTCTCTTGCCATTTTGGAGGGTCTGCATCAGCTTCTAGGTCGGAGTCTTCTGTAGATTGATTATTACCAGTCATATGGCCACCCGAAGAAGTTAGTCCACAACTAGGAGCAAAATTTGGAGGTACTGAATCAGCTGATACTGACGTAGGTGTCCGATGTACCATTTCCGAGGAATTGCTAGGGCTGTCCAAACTTCTGAAATATTTTATTACAAATCATTATCACAAATGCACAAAATGATTAATCACGGAAGTCAAAATGCCTGTCATAAAAAGTACTGAGGATAAAACAAACCTGTTTGACAAACTGGAATTGGAAGAGCTTCGAGATTCATTTAAACCATGTTTATCATCAACATCCACATCACTACAAAACAATATATTAAATAAATTTCAATTATAATTTTCACCACAGCACATAAAGTTATAATAAGCATATGTTTTAATTCAAAAAATTAAATCTTTTTATTTTAATTCTAATTATTAATGCGAACTTGTTTATCTTTAAAAAAATGCATACCTCTTAGAACGGGGAATATTTGGATCACTTCTTTTTCTAAATGAAGGTTTACTCTCCCTCTAAATAAAAAAGAAAAAATACAAATATAAAAAACAAAATAATATAATTGCATCATGTTCAAAAATATAAAGAATTATAAGCACAGAATACATAAATTACCAATTTTAAAAAAATTAAGTTAATTGTTTTATTGTTCATGAGTTTAAGATAAAAAGAAAACAATATAACAGAGGGAAAGAAAACATTGTACATTAAAGAAAAATACTTGAATCTTCAAATTTAATAATATTAATCTTGATATATTTTATTTTAATAAATTATATTTCTCACACTTTCCACAAAATTTAAAATGAATTTATCAACAACCAACTAAAATATATTTTTAATGTTTCATTTAAAATAAAATTTATATAGAAAGTAACTCTCTTGTTATTAGCATTAGTCATTATCACTTGAAGACTATTCATAGTTAAAATACAAATTTGAAAGCGGTACTATTTTGACATCACATGAGAATATTCAAAAAACAATTTTGTTAGATTTTCAAGTGTAGCATAAAAATATGATTTAACATATGCATAAATCAATTTATCAGAAATGTAATCATTCTTTTCATAAGGAGAAAAGAAAAGAAATACATTTTGTAACAGATAAGAAACTGATCACAGCATTTTGTGTCAAAATAAAGTTAGAAAAATTTAAAAATTAAATTTAAAAAATAATCAAGTATTAAAGAGAAAGTTTTAGTAGGCATTTACATGAATTACTGCGGTTACAAAGAATGGATTAATTATAAGTCTAATAAGTTCAAAATATTTTATAAACAATCCTTTTCACTATATTTCAGAATTTAAAAATAAAACTACATTAAAAAAATTTCAAAAGGCCATTGGCAATTAAGTCTTTAAAAAAACAATGATTACAACATTTGATAAAAATTCATGCACGCGTGTATTCTAAAAATTACATTATTACCGATTGCAATTAATTGGTTAAAGAAAATTATTTGTTGCGGAAAAGTAGAAGACATGTAAAAGAACCAGTGGTTTAAAAATGGGTATTAACAAATTTATTCTTCAGCAAATTTCATTTTTTTAAAAATGAATATCACACAAAACCATTTTCAATAGTTTATTTTGAAATACAGTCTCATCTTCCAATATATTTACAACACTGAATGTCAAATTATTTTTGATGAAAAACGCGATAGCAAAGCGTGTTTTAATTACTACAGATTAATAATCTGAGCTTTCAAATCGCTGTATACAAAAAAAAGTTGTTTTAAAAGTAAAAACTTTTAGTATTCACCATTAATGTAACGAAAGCTTTAAAAAAGAAAATTTAAAACGACCCGTACTTTTTTCACCACATTTTTTTTATTAGATTAACAAAACAAAAGTTGATATTTGCATTTATTATCTTTCTTAAAAACATAGATTATAACTCTATATTCACATCAAATTAAAACCACCAATGAAAGTGATATAGTTATCTTTATTTAGGAGATATATTAACTATTTTTCTCACAAAGGTACACAGTGGTTTTTCCCCCCGGTCTTAATTAATAAACTTTAAAAACATTTTGTTAGTTTTAATCACTCGCTAAAACGAACGATTTTAAAAATATCGTACAATTAAATGCATATCAATTGACATTTATTTCTCTCCCCACATGAAAAATTAAGTATCGTTTAGGGATCATTGCTCTTTAAACTGATTAAATGCCACAATTTATTTTTCTGCAAGTATGCTTTTAAATTACCTCAAAATAAATTCTTCAAATCATTCCGTAGCGAGTAACTTCAATAATCTTTATAACTGAGCTTCACTATCCAATAATGATATTGCAAAAATTTAAAACTATGTTTCTAGTTGATCTCACATTCTTTTTTAAAAAACTTTAAGCCACTTCATTGTATATATGTGTTTAAAATTTCAAATGAACAGCATTAATTTTATTAAACCTATCACACGGATTTTAATTCATTGTATGTACACGCAAGTATTATTATTATTATTTAATAATATCGATAATTCCTGGAGAATGACAGCGAAAAAAAGCTACTTCCGTACTTTTAAAAATGTTTAAATAATAAATTTTAAAAACTTATCTATAGTTAAATGTAAATCAATTTTTAAAAAAATAATTTAAATACTACCCGATGTATTTTTTAAAAAAAAATTTTTTTTTAAATAAAAACTAATAGATTTTTCTATTATTTCATATGTGATATTTCAAGCTCACAAATACATTAATACTTTTATTCTAAATATAGAATCCTACTTCTAAATATTCTTTAAAACAGTTTTTTTAATAACATACATTATGAACAAAGCTACTATGATCGGTTCACGGTACTGCTACATTAATTTATCTCAATTTCATATAATTAATACAAAATAAAAACTACAACCTTCACAAGTTTACATAATCAAGGCATGACCGGGTTTTAAATTATGTGGTTATTTAAGTTCATCCTGATTCGTTTTCATAAAATAAAATTTATCTTAAAGTATATTACTCAAACTTAGTTCATCTTTAAAGGAATAGTAAATATGAATAAATAAGTTCTATTATTCCATAGCTGCACACCAAATATTACTTTCACACACAACTTAAATGAAATATTTAATAAAAAGTAACTAAATACCACAATGATGCAATATTGCATTGCCCATTTATTTCCCCTATTCCTCTTTATATTTTCGTAAATTTTTTGCTTTATATCAAATAGTTATTTTATACAATAAAATATTTTTTCTTAAAATAGAAAAATGCATTTTGATCTTTTACAGTATTAAATTATTTTTTTTAAAAATTTGTTCTAAAATTTATTCTAAGCTACATGTTTACAAAAATAAATTTTAAAAAATAGTATAAATATTTTGTATTTCACAGAAAAAAATAAATTTTGTCTAGTAAAAAATGGTATTTTTACCATTGCAGACCTAGTACATCCCCAGGGGCTGATATCACTTTTTAGTGCGGCGCCATATAGGCGAATATCAATCGCCGCAGGTAATTTTGACGCCCAGTTTCCTCCACAGAGAGAGGCACCTGAGCTCTGACGATGCGAACGTGTACCATGATTTAATTTTGCCGAGAGCGCCCAAGCCAAACAGACACTCTAGGGATCTTTTACATGCCGTATAATCATACGACATGGTCGCTGTCGATTTTCTGCATCACGAAAATCTACCAACTTGGGCCGGGGTCGAACCCGCAACCTTGGGTGCAGAAGGTCAGCGACAAACCAACCACGCCACCCAGCCGGCTATTAAAAGAAATATAGACACATGAATTCATAAATATGTTAAAATCAATTATACGTCTAATACTATTCGATAGTTTGATGTTACTTTTTTTAGAAAAACTATTCTTAGCGTATTGTGATAAAGCATAGAACAATTACTATTATACGTCTGAATAATTCTTTCATATAAAAATCACAAGAATTAAAATACAAAAACTTTTAATACAATTTTCCAACATGTTTTTCTTCAAAACTGCAATTAGAAGATATAATATTGTTAGTATACACGAGAGAATTAACATACGTGGGACATCAAGATATTTCACCTGTGTGTGGGGATCAGATTTAAATCAAACTCTCTTCCGAAGTATTTTTTTCTTTATTTGCAAACTTGGATGGTGAAAATACTCAGGAATTCGATTTCCTTATGGCTTAAGGCCAAATGATTTACTGCCAAGGGTACAGACAGATTCTAACGAACACATATATTCTTTAAAATTAAAGGTTTACAAACGCTAACATACATTTTGACAAACCCAAACATTTTTTTTTTTTTTTATTTATTTACTTGGAAGATGTGACACATAAAATACTTCCTCCATGAATATACAAAAAAAAACTCATGCATACCTCAAAATTTTTCACGGAATTTTACGTCATTAAAAAGAAATATTTCAAGGAGGGGAAAAAAGGGACATATAAGCTATTTTTTTTTAAAAAATAAATATTCACCCATCTATAAAATGATAAATGCAAGCTCATAAGAAAGCATACCAGATGAGTTACGACTGAGTTCTTCAACACAACCAGACACTACTGCTTAAAACTATGGGGAAGAGAGTAATTCGTGCTTATCAATGGCTTCGCAAAAAAGATTCTGTCAGTGGAAAAAAAGTATTTGGCACACACAATACTCTCTCACAAATGCACGTTTGGCGAGCTTCTAATTGTTATCCCTTCCATAATATCAAAAAAAAATTTTTTAAACGTTCCTATAACCTCTATGCAATTGCAAATTAGTTTAGGCGAATGTCTGTTGTTGAAATAGGTACATTTAGAACCGGGGCAGTGGCGCACACAAGGGGGGGGGGGTGATATATGATATATATATATTTAATATGTTTATATGATAATCCTATATATATTTAACATAAAATTTAATTTAGTACTTGTAATTAACAATTTATTTTCTTAATTAATGCTAATTATTAATTCAATAATTTATTTTTTACTGTTTTTTGTCATCAAAATCAGAAGAATCAATTGGTGTTGTCTTGAGGTATGATACGAGTTGGGGGACTTTAGACCATGCCCCCCCTTGAAAAATTTGTGTGCGCTACTCAACAGAGGTAAACATTACGTCGATCGCGATCGACCAGTGGACCACCAAAACGTTTTGAGGTGACCGTCTGAAGATTTTATCAGATAGTAATTATAGACGGAAATATTCAAGATTGGAAAGTATGCAGTGTAAGTCTTCTACTGATTATAACAAAAACTTTTTAAAAAAATAAAACATTTTAATTATTTTATTTTTTTTGTGTGTTTTGAATTGTTTAATAATAAATACATCATTAGATATTATATTTGTGGCTGTTATTATTATGTTTGTATCTTGCGTTTTCCTTCAAACGCGGTTTTAAAAGTGTTAGTTTTTTTTTTTTAGTTCTGCAGGTAACTACATATTCCATAATTATTATTCAAATATTAAAATTCTTATTATTAAAATATTGTAGACCTTTTCCTATCTCACCACACCTACGACACTGGGAGCACACAAGAATTTTTCAAGGGGGGGGCGAAAGTCTACCATTCTCATACCATATCCCAATACGCAGCCAAACATATATATGATTTTGTCGATTGTCGGGAACAAAAAACACAGCATTAATTAATAAAAAAACACTTAATTAAGTTTTACGTATTATATATACATGGGATTAAAATCAATCGGAAAAAAAATCAAGGGCTATGAGAAAGGGTCCGGACCGGGGGCCCTCCCTCCTCTCCTTGTGTGCGCCACTGACACTGGGTGAACTGCAACGCATTGAAAAAATTAGAAGTAGCCCGTACCCTGATTTAGAATGTTTTAAATAACAAATTGAAACAAACTAATCTTTAAAAAACAATTTATCAAAACGAAAGGTTAAAATAAATTCAAATCAGAATTTGTTTACAATGAGTAGAATCATGAATGGATCATTATGTTTACAGCCAATGAATGGCAAAAAGACAAACAGCAACAGATTTCACAAATTTTACACAAGCGAAATCCAGACAAAACATTTCCGCACGTTTTTTCAGTGGTAACATGACATTTTATCAAAAGAACAAATAATACATTTCTTACAATAAGAATAGTAATTGAATATTATTGCACAGTAGAGGGGAAAAAATGTTGCACAATATTTAAACATTTCAAAACATCTGTTCTGTCAAAGGACATATATAATCCTCACAGATAAAGTGGAATGAGACATTTTGCCACATGATAATTTCTCCTCCAAGTTTTCAATTTCTTTTTATTGTAATCTATTCCATATATAATGGCTGACGGATATTTACGTCACACTTCTAAGTAAAACGAGGATTATTAAGCACGGGCCTCGAAATTTTGAACCTCGGTCAGTTTACAAAGATAATACCTGAGCAGACATAATGCTTAAAACTTCTCCATCACTCCAACCTGGAGCCTTTGAGCCTCGACAGACATATGGCTGTCTTAGCGTAATATTAAAGACCCTGCACCGAATTAGGAATATTTCTTTCAGATATAAAAGCACTTCAACATTAATATTATGATTTGGTTTAGCTTTTTCATAGATATCAGCATATTTTACCATGCTACTCATTTTTATTCAGTGGTATTAGGACTCGAGCCCATGAATCGACAGCGCCGGTTACGAGTCCGCAACCTTGACCACTCGGCTAACCCATTAAAAAGTAACACCAAGTGGATATTTTAGTCAGGGTGAAAATTTTGATGTGCTAACAAATTTTCTAGGAAACTGGAATGAATGGCTAAGTCTGGAAGGCACTTTTGACACAGAATACTTTTTAACTGTGCATTATTCACACACACAAAAGAAAATCGAGTGGGGGGAGGGAGTAATCTTTGAGAGATAAAAAAATCTGAATAGTTATTACCATTTTCATACATTATAACATTCCAAAAAAAAAATTTATGGATTTAAAACTGTTTTAAATTAATGATACTGGTAAGCAATAGACATTTACTCTTGTATAATTTACATGTGGCAATAATAAACGGTACGAAAAGGAAGGTATAATATCAGGATTTAGTTCTTTATTTTGAACAGAAAGTTTTTAAATGAAGAAACGTTGAGGGAAATAAAATATGTTTAATACTCACAAATTATTTGTTATCCGTTTTCGAAAACAATCCCTTTATTTTTTAATGTTCTACATTAACGACGCATTTACATCAACTTGGAGCATAACACAAGCGAATGAATTTATAACCTTTAAAGTCACGAGATATATTAATGAAAAGCTCATTATGAAAGGGAAATGGTGTAAATACTGATTGAAATTAAACGTCGCATCAGATGAAAAGTCGTCATTCAGTTATTAAAAGAAAAAAAATGTATATCCCCTGCAAACCGATAATTTTTTTAAAGCCACTACTCACATTGCGTTTTTATTCTTTAAGAATTTAATCAGTAATTAAACTTCACAGTGAAATATCCGGCATTGTTTTCAAACAAAACAGTTGAATATCACCAATTGCAAAAATTGCTTGTTGAGAAAAAAAATTTTAAGGCAATCATCTATAAGGATACATTTCAACTCCTTGAAAATATGGCATTCAATTTGAAGTCTGTTTCTTGTGTCATAAATTTTACAACAACGTTCTAGTAAATCAAGTGATTTCACTGATATATTACAGCTAAAAGTAAAAAAGTCTAAATAAATATGCTCTTTACATCAGAGAGGTTTCAATGATTTATTATTTTCCTTTCAGGAAATTTAAAAATTTTAATTTTTTTACATGCAATTTAAAAATATTCACTTCGCAACGAAAAAAATTATCTATTGTAAATATAACGAATTCATAAATACATTTAAAATATTTTAAATATATAAATGAACTGAAATAGTATGATTATTAAGTTTGATTATACTGTTTACAAGTATTCAGAACAATTTTTAGGCAAAAGCATCCATAGAAGTTTTTGTGCATAAAAACCGAATCCTTAACATTAAATGAATATTTGCACAAAAAATCAGTGCATTTACAAGTATATCTATGAATAGCATGCACGAATTAAATCTAGAAATATAAAAAGAAAAGCGAAAGAGGAAAAAAAATGGAAGCATGGGTCATGTCGCCGTTTCAATCAGCTAAAAAGGTTTTACACTCGCGGTTCGGCTTCTTTAGAGCATCTGGTGGGCGTGCTCACTTTTCATGATGGGGGTGTATGGTACGCTTAAGCCGGAGATCGATATTAATGTTTCTCTCGCTCTTTCTCCTCTCCAATGCTCTTCAATCCATATATGCAACGGAAAGAAAGCTTTAAAAAAGTGGAGAAAGAATGTGCCAGTTCTGCTTGTTAGTGGAATTTGGGAAGTTTTAAGCGCCAATAAAACCCTCTTACAAGAAAGAAATGAAGAAATATAAAACTTCATAAGCTCAGGATAATTGGTTTCAGGTTTTTAACCATCACTAACTTGAATCCAAAAAGGTGCAAGATGTATTTTAATTACTCATTAACGGTAGCAATTATTTTTAATTCGTCTGCACATTTTTATGGCATAATAAAATTGATCGGAAAGTGTACACTAGCTTTTGCATACATGATTTAATTATATACAACCTATTTTAATGTTATGTAATACGATTTCTTAATAAAAAAAAATGTTGTAAACACATCTAAAACAAAAAGTAAGAGTTGTATCATCTCTAAATTTAAAGTACAAAAAAATATATGGATGTGTTCACTCTTTCATGGACTTATTTAATGAAACAATGAGCTAAATAATTTTAAAAAGAATCATTCCTAATTTGATAAAACTTTCATTGATATGTATATTTTTTAAAATTATTTAGCTCATACATATCACATGATGAAATTATGAATCTCAGAATTTGATAATTTAAAATCGAATCACAGGAAAAAATCTAATTTCTACATATTTAAATTAAAACGCAATGAATATTTTTATAAATGTGGAAAATTATAAAGTCTCGAATCTGGAAAAAAAAAATTTCCATTTATATAAAAATAAAAAAAAGGGGAAATATTTTTCCTATTCATTAAAAAAAATTGTTGTGGAACAAAACCCACACAGAATAACAAAACTGGATCTCTTTAGCTCCAAGGGAAACAAACATATACTTAAATCTGCAATATAAATAAGACACAAAAAAAGGAAGATTAATTTATAAAAAAAAAAGTATGTTATAAAAGTATCAAAATTTCTCAAGGGCTTTAGCAACATTTTTAAGGAATCATTTACGAAAATTAAATATTTTTCCATTTTTTATCAACTTAAGAATTTTAAATAATTTTACTCTGATGTAAATACACGCACGCAATAGAGACATGCCAACAGATTTCATATTAAATTTAATTAGGAAAATTTGTCTTTAAAATACGAAGTTATAAAATCTTCTTTTAAAACAAAAAGGCCACAGTTATCGTAAGTTGAAGTTAATATTTCATCATTAACCAAAACAAAATATAAACAAATTTATCGAATGCACTCAGATCCTCTAGATAAGTCTTTGTACTTATACATCACTTGCATGAACGCTTCACAAAATTCTATTATGGTTCCTAAAAAAGAAATATTTAAACAATCGAATCATATTTTTACTAATCGTTAAAATAATATAGTAATCAATTAAAATAATTTCAAGAATAACGAATGCGGAATTTGATGATTAAAAAAAAGAGCTTTTAATTTATCACCAATCAATCTAACTCAATAACTATATAACCACTTCCAATTTAATTGAAAATTCCTTTACATTTGACAATGCAGCTTTTTCTTGTTATTAACAGTTTTAATATAAAATAAGCTGTTCACACAACAAATGTAAAGCTAAAAAATTTCTAAAAAATTAAAAAGATTTTATTTAAATCTCATTTTCTAATACTATATAGTTCTCATAAACATGAAACGAAAACATTTCATACGAAAATTTTACGAAGCCTTTTTTAAACTCACTCTCCCCCCCCCCCTTATAAAACAAACTAATGAATGAAAAATATACGACAAACACATTTCAATATTCAAAAAAAAAAGTTATAATTTTAATTTCAACATTTTTTTATGAATACGTTTACACAATTAAAAACTCACATAAATAAGTACACACACATATATATATCACAAAGCATTTACAAACAATCCAATTAGAAAATAACGCAAATATCTCGCATTCCAACCCCTACTAAGAAACAGTTACTCGACAAGATCATTCTTCTCTCCTCAGCAGAAAAGTTAACTTCAACGGCGAAGCAAAAATAACTACATGATACAACACACCCGAGTTGACTCTTCACCACAGCAAAGCACCCAAAACAATCCTGGTAAATATGGATTTTAAAAAAAAGAGGGGAAACTGTGTTCCTCACCTTCATAACCACGAAACTCGACAAGCCAACCGGAGCGCCCAACGGGAACTCTTCTTTCAGCACAGCTCTTCCACTCCGCACTATTGCATTTCTGACTAAAAGGGCTTCTTGTCTAGTGGTAAACACGCGATAACCGGCTTCCCACTTGATCTTCCTATACTCTCTGGCGTCTACAGCACTTTTTTTTTATTTCATTACTTTTTTCTTGCTTTCAACTGTTCGTGTAAGCGAAATACTATCATGACTTTCATCTATTTCCCTTATTCAAATGGGCTTTAAAATGAGATTAGGGATGTATTGGTTAATATCCAATAACAGCAAGTCCCCCCCTCCCCATTTTAAGACTTTAAAAAAAATTAATCGTTCACAGAAAGTATACAATAGTAAAAAGTAATAAACTTTCATTTAACAAATTAATAAAATTTTATGGGGTAAAAACGATCCGATTCTTTTGCAAATACGTCTCAAAAAGAATTTCAGTTTTTTATCAATTGAATACATGATGGAGCAGTAAGGATCCTTTTTTTATTAAATCCATTTATATATCTCGATTTTACCGAAAAAAATTAATCGTGCTTTTGCAGAAAAGACATTCTTTAAATTTTTAGTTAAATTTTAAGAAATTCGATCTTTCATAAATAATTTCGTCAAATTTAAGCTAAATCAAATCTAATCTAAAACGTAGATTTAAAGAAAGAAAAAAACACGATAATATTTATTCAAAATTTCGACAAAAGTAATGAAAATTATTTACAATTTGAAAAAAATACATAAAAAGTAATATAAATTATAAAATGCATATAATCTCTGAATCTCTATTCTATAATCTTATAAAAATATAAACACATAAAATAGTTATAATTCAGACAAGAGATTCAAACTTAATCACCTAAAGTCCTAAATTTTGCATAACTAATTTCGTTTAAGACATTTTTTTTTAATAAAAATCTTAGAATTATCAACAAATTTTACAAAAGCAAATAAATGTATGCCACATAATGAATGGCATTTCGAATTAAATAAATGTACTTATTAAAAAAAATTTCAAAATGTTAAAACATCTATTCTGCTATATGACAGAATATTCCAGGATCTATGTATGAAAAGTATCATTACTCAGAAATAAATTTGCTTATTGTCATGTAAAAAAAAATTAAAAACTGGGAACACAAATACCAAAACTGAAAAAAGAAATCTAACAGCTAAGAATATACCAGAAAAAATGTGTGAATGGAGCGTCGTTTTTCGATAGGGTGCCATCTCAGTGAGAAAAATAAAGTGCCCTTTTCAAGAATTAACATAATAAAACGTACTTTATTCCAATAAAAAATCTAAATATCACTGACATTTTTAAAGGTATTTTGGATAACATAAAAATTATATAACGAAAAATAATTTTAAAAAAAAAAATTAAGTAATTAATCAAAATAAACTCCAGCAGTAAAAAAAAAAACGCTTAAAAAAACTGTGTTCTTTTTTTAGGGCAGATGGGGAAAAGTAAGAAAAGAAAAATGCCCTGAAAAATGTACTAACTAATCTGTTTCACTCATGGAGGGAAAAAAAATATTTCAAAAGCAATTTTGCAATAGGAAGTATAAAAAAAAATTTTAAGAAACGCATGGCAAGTTTTTTTTTTAACTAAGTTTTCGATTGTTGTTGGCAGCTGCTAGGGACTTTTTTTCCCCACTCCCTTTTCTAATAAAGTTAGCAGCACATCGGGATTCGAAAAGGCGCAAACTCATTAGTGCGTAAGCTTGGAGAGGGAAAAAATGTTCGTAAACAAAGAGAGAAAAGTGACAGTTCTCCCAAGGAAGACTTTAAGTCCTTGAACAATTTTTAAAGCAAGTCACTAAAATGACAATAGAGACGTTTTCTCCCTTCGTGTTTTATTCCACCTCAACGAAAAAAGAAAACAAAACCATTCCAGTTTATTGAGATACCATGGATAAGCTAACATCTCATTGAAAGCTTACGCTCAAGTTACAGAGAAAAGCAAATAAACTGTCTCTAAAGAAATTTATTGTTACAGAGAGCACATTTGTGGCATTGCGTTCGCCCTATGATGCCCAGTATTGATTTTGCGTACCCAACCGCGTCTTTCAATTGAATAGAATAGATAGATCTCAAGGGAAATTCAAGAATACCTCTAGGGAAATAAAAAGATAAAAGTGAATGGTTGAGAAAAGAATTCACCACGTATTTCATACACATTCTAATTTTTCCTTTCGTATTTTATATTTTAAGAAACTGAATTTTTCGAATTTAAAATTCAGATCAGATTCCGTAATATTCTACTGAACACAATTTATAGCTCTTCAGTAATTCATTTATTTCAAATCGTCTGCTTACGGACAAAAACTTTTTAACCAATAAAAATAAATTACAAAACAAGGGAAAGAAAGAAAACGTTTGATAGCATTATAATTCTGTTTTTGATATAAACTTTACAATGCTGCTCTTTTGATGTTTACTTTTAGAATAGATAATTAATAAGAGTTATGAATGTGTAAAAATTTTGAGCTTCATTTGTGAAAAAAATTTTCACTTATATTTTTTAACTACAATTATTATTTATTTATTTTTTGCAATCCTTATCACATTTATTTTAAATTTTCTTTTTAGATATTACATTAAAACAGATAAATTAATCTTATAACTAAAAGCAAAAGTAGTAGCTTCTATCGGCTTCAGCCATTCTAATATGAAACGCAAAAAATCAATATCGAAGGTTCAAATGAAGGTACTTTAGTTATAGATAAAATCTTTAATAAAATTTTTACATTTCAGGACATATAGTTATTTAAAATACAAAATTTTTAATATGCACTTTATTCCATTCAAATATTACACATGGTAAAATCTATTTTTTTTTTTTTTCTTAATGAATAATACAACTTCATTTTATTTCATTCTACATTTAACAAAGCGATCAAAGTTGTTTTTTTTTAAATAATCGTTTGGCTACTTTGTTAAATTTCAATAAATAATTCTTAACTATTAAAAAAATCTTATGTGGAATTATTTCAAGAAATGTATCTTGCAATATAAGACTGAATATAGTTTTTAATTACATACTATTATGTAATTTTGTGCAAAAGGGCAGATTTAAAAGAAACAAAACGTCCTGAACCGGAAGGAAGTTTTAATTCAAAAATCTGAAAGGAATTATCTAAACAGATATCGCGGAGTACATTTACTGACAATGATCACATTGACAATGCATTTATTGCCAGAATGCGAAGGGATGTTCGATTAATTTAAAGCAAGGTTCGATTAATAAGAACAAAAAAATCTAATATAATAACCGTATCAGTAAAACCTCAAATCAATACTCATGGTTAAAGAATTTGCAGTCTAATCAACTGCATTGTTTTCAACTTGAGGTTAAATTATATTTACATTGTTTTTGAATATTTTACAGCGAAAATTTTTAATAATGAGAGAGTTGATACAGAAGAAGTCATTCAAATGTAAAAATTGTAAATTTGAACAAATATCAAGCTCTAATATATACAAAACTTTTGAAAGGGTGAAAAAAATGTTTTATCATACAACTTTCTTGATATTTTATTTCCACGTAGATTAATTTTTAAAGTTACAATATTCCAAAAAAAAAATCGCAATTTATGTGTGATAATTGTTTATTTAACAATTTGTGCTACATAAAAAGTGTTATTTTAAATTTATCACATTAATTTCAAAATGATTTTAAAAAATAAAATATCTAAAGCTGCAGGCGATTTTTTGCATTACACTGGAAGAAAATAGAAAACTATTTTTAAACGAATGCCTGTACAAACGTAAAACTAAGAGAACTCCTATAACCTATAAAGGCTTCAATGTATAAATTTTAGAAATTAGTATCTAGCATTTGTAAAGGACATTTAATTTATGGAATTTTAACAATATATATTCCATTTTTACTTTATCTAAATTATGATGCGGGTAATATACTACATATACAAGGAACTTAGTAATTAATTTTGCACCATGAGTTAAAGTATTCGTAAATTTATAAAATTTGTAACATTAGTACCTATATAAATGCTCGTTATGCAGTTATGTCACTGATTTAAATCAGCGATATATTTCTGGAAATAATATTTTAAGGGAATAATCTATTTACACGTAAGTTTTTATTTCGTTTTCATTAGAGTTCATTTTAAATTTATCTGGCATATGATTTCCAAGTAAAAGTTGGTCGGACCAAAATATTACACATGTAGCAATATAAAAATTTATCTAAAAATTCTTAAGTTCCAGGTTTACACAGAACTTTTACTTTTTATTTCGCTTCACTTCGCTTATTTCGCATATGACTCTTCCTGTTTATCATTGTTTTCCCCTTTAAAATAAAACATTCAGAAATAACTTTAACAAAACTTTGAATTCCCAGCATCCCCTTCCGTACAAAAATATCATTAGCCTTTACTAACCGGTTACTTCTCGCAACTCATTCTAAAATTCCATCATCTCTCCTCCTCCAAAAAAAAATCTTCGTGTTTATTCTTATATTAAAAAAAAAAAAATTTTAATTCCTCCCACGTAACAAAAGAACGCACTGCGGAAGATTCCAAAATAGACTTAACTGCATCATTTTTCGTAATACGTTGTACTAATATAAAAAAAATTGAAGATAATTGAGTTGGACACACTGACACTTAAACGTTGATGACCTAAATCTTCTCACACTATCGACTTCAAGTGGACTTTTAACTGCGAGGGTCCCATTAAGATAGGCAACGGAAACAAGAAGACATTTATTAACGATAAATATAACTATACTAGGTTTAAAACCAACGTTAAGTTAACACATCACCAGACTTAGGTGACGAACACATAAACATGCTGGAACGTAACAGCAGATGCGTTAAAGAGTGAAGATTTATATAGTCCTGGAGAACACAGCTGCTAACGTTCTCTTTAAATGGTCTACAACACAGAAAGTCATCCCAACTACTAATACGACCTTGTATGCAGTAGTATTACAATGATTTAATAAAGAATTGCGGGTGGCGGAAGGTATTTCTACTTTTTGTTGGCTTTGATTATTTTTATCCTTCAAGGAAAAGCAGGAGTGAATTTCGATTTTAGTTTGTGTGTGTGTGTGTGAAAATGTTTTATTCTATTGTTGATGGAACAATGTATTTAATTAATAATTAAAATACAACAAAAATTATACGTCTTGATGTGGGAAAGAAAATGCATTTCTACTTTATAATTGTTTTTGATTATTCACACTTCATAATTATCCCTTTTTGTATGACACTTTTTCTTTGCCTTTCTGAACTATTCTACGAATGACGATTCTTCTGTTGAATGAATAAATGTATTATGATTCCTTAGAGAAATATGAAAACTAAAGAAAAGCGAAAATTATACATGAAACAAAATGTTACAAAGTTTGGTTATCAAAAAGTGGTGCTGTTTAACATTTTAATCACTGTTTCGTACGTAACTTGTACATGACCATGAATAAAGACAGTGTGTCTGATAACTTTTAATTTCATGTCAAAAATAGCACAAAAACATTTTGTTCCTCTCAGCCAGGGGTTCAAAAACTTTTTTGTCTCATAGACACCTTGCTATGTTTTTCGTTTGGGGATAGACCCCTGGATAATTAATATTGGATTTTTGCAAATTTGTTTTTTTTTTTTTTTTTTTGACAGCTGGTACTACTACTCCTACTTTAAATGAATTAAATTTCTAACTGTAATGAAGTATTAGTGCTTAAATTTTTAAAAGCACTTGTTAATTAATTAAAATAAAAGTTAATTAATAAATAAAACTGTTAAATAAACTAAGCAATAAATTATTTTAATAGGAGGGGTGAACTCTAGCACACTACAATATCAAGTTTTCAACATTCGGTATCAATCCTGCCTGGTTTAACCTTAAATCTCCTCTGTTAGTGGTGTCCAGTTTATTTATTTATTTGGAGATTAGCAATTGCGCTGAGACTCTTTCACACTAGCAATGAAAAACTTCCTCACGATATTCCGTAAGTCGCGACAAATAACATGTGACTTTTTAAAGCCAAAATTGCTGGCATCCATTTCTAAAATTTAAGAGTTTCGTTAGTGCTTATTACAATCAGTTCTTATTCTAAAAAAAAAAAATTTTTCAATATGACCATATGCATTAATTGCCTTTTGTGGTATAGCCATAGTCAAAGCATTTTAAAACCTGGTTTCAAAATCAGAATATAAATTGCATTTAAATGTTGAACGTAGGTTAAAACGTTCTGATAGATTGTGTGTAACAAATTTAGAAAATTCAGGACCTCCAGTATTATACTTCTTTAGCTTAACTCAGGAAAGAAAAGCTGAAATGGTTCTTGTTTTAATAAAATTTATGCTGTCACCTTCTAAATGCAAATTAACCTCATTATAAATTTAGTAAATAAATCTTCTAAATCGGTAAAATTTGGTTTCCACTTGATTGTAAATTTTCTTTTAAAATTAAAGTCCCAATCTAGTTTAATGAGAGCTACTATCATAGACCCCACTTGTACCTCATGGACCCCCAACTTAAATTTTGGCTGACGTAGACAGCCTGGAGATCGTCATAAGCCCCTGGGGGTCCATATAAACAACTTTGGGAATCACTGTTCTAAGTTAACATCACTTGAATCAAAAGATTTGAAAATATTGGTTTTTAGTTTGAATGTGAGTAATTTTTCATATCATTTAAGAAAATTCACTAAATGTCTTAGGAAATCCCCAGAAGTAAAACATTTAGTCCTAGCATCAAACAATTTACTGGCGTGAAAACAATTTAAGAAAAAAGTATGTAGCAAACGAAATTCTACATACAAAAGCTCTACACTTTGTGCAAAGTAAAAGTAAAAATAAAGTCATTAATATACTCCCTCATTGGGGGGGGGGGGATAAAAACCAGAATGACATAATCTTATAATTACTGCATGAGTAAGATTCCGATACTTAACTTGCAGGGCTATGACATCTCTAAAACATTTAGTGTCACATAGAAATAGAATTTCAAGATATCTTTCAAATTGACTCAACAGTAGGATAATTTAAGCTTTGATGATAATTTCGTAAGGGATCGTGAAACCACAGGAGATATATTTTTAGGAACGCGGCGACTTCAAAAACAATAGCTCCTCTCACAGAAAATGAATCATTTGTTTCCAACTTCGATGGCTTCAGCTCATTATTCATACAATTTTAATCAGTAATCAATCTGCAATTCCTGACAAAGACAGCCAAAGATTTTAAAATCGCTACTGCAGGTATGACTAGTTATTCAGTCTGAATGATCTGCAGACATTTTTTTTTTCAACCTACAAGCAAAATGAGAGCTAAAAAGAAAATTCAATGTAACGAACAAAACAGTTAAGATTTGATTAAATTCAATTGCTCGTACGCCTGAACTTATTTCACACCTCAACAAATTCGAATAATTCTAGCTCAATTCCAACAAATAACTGAGTAAAATTTCAAAATGCTCGTTAAAGAAATCCATCTCAAGCATGCAAAGCAATTCAAAAGTACACGATGAAACATAAAACAATTGATTCCTAATTAAAACTCTTACAAAATGAAATCCGGTTCTCTCTATAAAAAATACGATTATGTTTAGTAAAAACATACGAGTGGATAGTAGAGCGACGAGACTCCAGTTATACAAATAACAGCATTTCCAACATGGAATTTCGTGAAAACAATTTGGCACCTTCCAAAAAAACACCTCGTGTAAACATTTTAAACATGATATATGAGCCATTCGACAACATCTATTTCGCTTTCTCTACCTTTCTGAAGGTCATGTCTCTGTAAATATAGCCAGTGATTTGGAACAGCTCGATAATGGTTCAGATGGACGCGCACGGAAGGCGGATTTTGGGTAGCGTTTTCTCTTCCGTTCAGCAATCAATAGGATATGTAATTCTGAAAATCCAGTAAAAACTTCCGTCTCGTTTAGTTCTTATTAAAATAAATTTTATGTATGCATTAGGCGCAGTTCTATAAAATGCTTTTTGAAGTACTAGAAAAATTGTACTTCTTTTTTAATATAGAATAAAACTATTTTTCATCTACGGTTTTTTAAAAGCAGACGAGATTGAGAGATGGATTTTCCCAACATGCTTTGTAATTTATTTCCATGCCAACAAAGAATATAGAGGCAGGTATTCGAAAACACAGTGATAGCAAATTTAACCACAATACAAAGCAGGAAAAATAATCTTTATTTTACACACAAAAAAATCACTTTCTTTCGTTTGAAAATACAGAATTCAAACATAATTTTAATTTAACTCTTGAACTCGAATGAAAAAAAAAAATTTTTTTTAAAGTTACATAACAGCATTTATAAGGGAAAAAACTACCTTATGAATGATTTTTAACTAGCAAACAAAAAATTTTTCAATTTGGCACGCTTCAAATGTTTTCATACAATAATAAACATTTGAAACTAAATCGTTCTATTCCAATAACAGACTATAAAATATATCCCATACTTTTTTAAAAATCAATATTTTAAGCACTGGAGTAACTAGTCGTCAGTGGGCCCAGTACCAAAACTCTATGGGGACTCCTTTTTTTGGAAAATAAGTAAAATAAGACTTATTTGTGTTTAAATATTACACATGTTGGGGCCCCTGTAGCTTGGGGGCCCCGTATCATCGATAAGGCAGTAGCTGCACCCTTGATTTTAAGGCAATTTCCTTGATATCCAAAATTATGTTTTCCTTCAAAAGTTTTTTAAAAGTTCAATAGTACGTTTTCTTTTAAAAACTGTAAAGTATATATTTAAAAAATGCCACTAAACAAAATACATACCATTTTAAGAAAAGTTTTTCTGTTTTATTTTTATTTACTCATTTAGTAAAAGATTTCAGTGAAAATGTTATTAATTTAAAGAATTTTTTTGCTTCCAAGTTAAGGGGTTTATTGTAATAAAATAATTTCAAAGCAAACTTAATTCTTTTTTCCATTCGACAGGTTTAAACAAAATCTAGTAATCGGTGTTTCTGGCACAAAACAGAGAAAATACT
The DNA here is from genome assembly GCA_019973975.1 of Trichonephila clavata. NCBI lineage: Eukaryota > Metazoa > Arthropoda > Arachnida > Araneae > Nephilidae > Trichonephila > Trichonephila clavata. The sequence continues at coordinate 116,129 of BMAO01034291.1, read as the reverse complement.
GGTTCTTAAAATCCATTTAACTTTCAGGTAAAAATATGAAATTTAAAAAAAAAAAAAAATAGTACATTTAAAAATGTTCTATTTTGATTCCACCAAAATTAGCTACAATCAATTAAACAATTCAAGTATCCTAGAATGTAGTTTTATTAATTGATTTGTTTCTCTTAGTATGATGTATATGATACAATATTTACTCAACCACATTTAATTTTCAATAATTTTGCAACTAAATAAAGAACACTGAATTTTTTTAAAAAAAACACATTTAGAGTAAAATGTTACATTTCACTGATTAATTTTTTTAAATTTAAAAATAAACACATGAAACATCGTACTCAGTTGAAAGCCATTCATAAATATCCTATTCAAGGATTCTTTGTTCAGCAGTATATTGTAACTTATTATATCATGTTCTGTTTTATTGACAGAACTCATCCCATTCATAACTTTTCATTAACCTATACTATTAACTACTTCACAGTATATTTGTAGAACTTGTATAACTATTAATCTGAAGTCATTAAAACTCAAAATAAAACAGTCCAAAATAACCCACTCTAAAACATGCAAAGAAATAATTTACGGCACCCAATCAATGAGAAATCAAATCCCAACAACAATGAACATCTCGATGGGCATTTAAAAAATAATGAATCGCCACTCCACGGCAGCGCCCTGTCAAAAATACAAAAATACTAACAACAACAACAACAAAAAACTATAAATAGTCAACTCACCGTTTGACGGAAACTCTCCGAGCGACCGATGGACGAGGCGTTCTTCTTGTTGCTGAAACGAGGAAACATAGTAGTTAGAACGAGGAATCTGCGGCAGACCAATAAGCCAACTGCACTGCATGTTCAATCCACTCTTTCGAACACAGACGCTAATGACTTATGAATCTTATTGTTTCTTCCCACATGATTCTCGCTGGACGGGGCGTTGGGCAGAGACAAAAAATATCAGCCGCGCGCCGCGATACATCCTGAGCTGTTCTGGCAGACAGGAAACTGGTAAAGCCTCTGCACCTCCTCTGGATGCAGGCAGAGAGAGATGGCAGCCGAAAGGATCTAGTCCGATGCTGTCCGACTGTGTGTGTGTGTGTGATAGGCTTGGCTGGATATGGCGGAGAGAAGGTGGGGTGCTGCTGCACACAGTCAATAGGAGGGTGTAGTGCTTTTACATAGGAAGGAGAAGGGAGAGACGCTTTTCTGGCGTATGAAATACGATCGTGCAATATTAATTTAGACGCGTGACAGTGTAGGAATTGATTGACGTAAGGATGGGGCTTGCGTGTTAGCGTGTAAAGGAGCAGGGCGATTTTTTTTTTACTATTATTATTATATTATGAATTTGATTTTGAGGCAAAAAAAAAAAAAACCGCTGAAGATAATCTATATTTAGAGGCGATCGAAGAGCGGAGAAAGAGTGGTTATTGCAAGCTTTTACAATGTTCCGTCGCAGTTGGTTGAATTTTTTTATTATTATTACAAAAAAAAAAATTACTTACATGAATATGATTTAATGATATTAACCATATATTTTCACTTTAATGTCATTTTCTTAATAGTTTGGATTTTTATTGAACATTTTAAACAAGCTTATTTTTTTCTCAATAACATAAACTTCCAATTATAGACATATTAAAATTGGTAAATGCAATTTCACACACACAAAAAAAATATGCTAAGACATAAATGAAAAAATACAATAATAAACATAAATCATAACATTCAATTCTGCAGTAACTAACAGTTCAAAAAGATGTGAGATATAAACTGTGTAAGATGCGATAGTTGTATAAATTAGTTTAAGTGTATGTTCTAGTATTTATTATATGATCAGATCTCAGCACACAAGCATAAAATCTATTTATATACAAAAATAAAAAAATGTAGACATAAATTGCCAAGACAGAATAAAAAGTTTTTATTTATTTTAGTTTATTATTATATTCTAACTTTAACTAGAATATTTACTTGGTAGAAATATATTTAATTAGATTCTAAGATAATTATATTCCATTATTAAGCTCTCATTCAAACACCATGTGAAACCATTAAATTTAAATAAACATCACTTTAATTCAAAAAAATTATTTTTAAAATCAACAGATAACATATTTTTAGAACATAATTTATAAAACTTCTAGCAATTATGCATAATTTTAAAAAAAATTCAATTTAATTAAAAGAATAAGTTTCTTTTAAGCACGGTAAAGTATATGGGTACCTCTTCAGTAAATTATTATAAAAAATTTAAAGTTTCATAATATTTAAAAACTTTAAGTTTAAGTGTTAACCCTTGATAGATTTTCATTTATTTATTCTAAAACAAAGCAAAAATAAAAAAGAAAAGAAAAACTGTAGAATACACATCAAAAATTTTCCAGATCTCCAATAAATGAAAACTGTAAATGTTATATAGTCTGAGTAAAAAAATTTCTAAACTGAACTATTCACACACACAAGTTATACAAAATGCAAATTAAAAAAATTATAATGTTTCATATTACATTATATAGAGAGAGAGATGTATCTCAATTTAACTCTTATTTGACAAGAAAGAAAAATTGGAATATACTCGGAAATCAAAGCAAAAACACTTACCTATTTCAAATTCACAGTGACAAATGATTACATAACCATTAAACATCATATAAACGTATATTTATAATCGATAACCTGGACTAAAATATGTAAACAACGATCATCGATTACCAGATGTACGACCAAAATCAAGAAATATTTAAATTCGATTTAGAAATCAGACTGACCTGCACACACGAATGAATGGTTCGGAAAAACCTTCGAATCTACTTCTGAGATTACGAAAGATTTCACACCCACGTTTTCGCGAGTTCACTATTTTTGCTGCTTAAAACGAAGAGTCGAGCAACGGGGAGTGGGCTCTTTCCAGAAATGGAAGGAACAATATGTCTCAAGGATATATGTAAAACTATTGTGAATTTTAATTACTGGAAATGTTATTTGAAGTGAACCAGGAGATGAATTTCAAACAATTTTATACTGAAAATTCCAGGAAAGGAACAAAAAAAAAATATTTTAAAAAATTGACTGAGTGTAATTCATTAAATGCAAGAATTTTAGAAAAGTTTCAAATATAATAAATCAAAGTACCTTATACCAGGGGTGGGCAAATAGCATCCCGCGATTTTTTTTTTTTTTTTTTTTTTTTTGCAGCCCGCCAAGGCAGTCAGAAAACCAAAATAGACAGAACATGTTCTCTATATCTGGGTCCACGTATATTTGTGAAAAGTTTTTCTTGCATGAAGATCAACAAAAGTAAATATACATCCAAGTTGGTTGACATTAACTTGCAATCCGTGATGAGAATTTCAACAAGCAGTATCACTTCGATTTAAAAAAAAGAAATTGTAAAACATTATGAGGGACTACATACATTTGTGCAATAGGGTACATTCGCCTCATTAAACTGTTTCTAAAATTAAATAAGCTTTCAGCTGTAGATATGAAATCAGCACAATAAATAAATTGAATACTATTTTACTTAACTTACATTTAGTAAATTTTTTTGGTACAATTTAAAACTTTGAGGCGCAAATCAATACAATCATTTTAAAATAGGTGCGCTCCCCCCCCCCGGTATCCTCCGCTTCCCCAATGTGGCCATCGAGCCAAAACAATTGCCCACTCCTGGCCCACAAGTAATATAAAAAACCGTTTTAAGTCAATTCCTACTTAGATCAAGAAATAAAATTTTTATTTTAGTTACTTTTTATCAAATAGTTACAATTAACATAAATATGTATAAACATATGACAGAATCACAAGACAAAATACAAAGCGATTTTCCTTGCAATTTTCCATTTTTTTCTATATATGATGTTGGACTACTTTTTTTGTTTACTATTTATTTTCAGTAATTAAATTTACTTATTTTAATAAAATAGTTATCACATTCTCAGAAATTAAGCCATCCCAGGTGGGATTCGAACCTACGACCTTAGGATTACAGTGAGTGAGTGAGAAGAATATTCACGTTACACTGTTCAGCTACACGAGAGCTTTTGGCGATGGACCTCGAAATTTTGAACCATGATCAAGTGACGAGGACGACACCTGAGCTGGCACCTCCCTCTCCTAACTACCACACCACGCCAACGGGAGGACGTTTGAGCTCTCGACAGTTATCCTGTGCATCGCTCCCCTACACGGCGGATCTTCAGTGATGCTGGGCTCGAACTCATGACACGCCAGTCACGAGTCTGGTACCTTGACCACGTGGCTACCGCGGCCACTTTAGGATTAGAAGTACAACGACGCCCTATCCATTGCACTACAGGGACACAACGAACGATTTTCCTTTCTATATATGCTGCTGGACTATTATTTTTGTATGTTACTATTTGTAAAAATTTTAAATTTAATTAATGAATTAATATTTTAAAAAACTGTATTAACATCAAGTGTCATCCACTACAAGTTTAAAAAATGTATTTGAACTTGAAGGGATGAATAGAAAGTATTTTATAAACGATTGAAAAAATTGAATATATATATATATATATATGGTGAGAATGAACTAATAGTAGAAATTGAAAAACGAAAGAATGTAATATATTTTTTCTTTAATTGAGAACATTTAAAAATCCATGTGCACCACACGGGGTCTTACAGAAGTAAGCATGAAGCATACATTACGAAGGAATTTTAAAGTCATGAAGGATTACAACACTAAACTCCATGACTTCTCCGGGATTCGAATCTAGGCCCTACGGCACCGCAGTTAGCGTCACTAACCACTATACTGGATGGGCGGCAATGTATTATAATGAGCCTAAAAATCTTGATGACATGGACGATACACGAGTTGGTACCTAGCTGTCTAAATACCACGCCGCAAGAGTACTTAAGACAATTAGTTGACTTTTAAATACAGCAGTCCAGAATTCAAACCTCATGACTTCACTCGCCCGACGCCAATCGTGGAGTTGGCGACATTTATCCCACAGGGCCACCAACGCTCAGATTTTAAAATGAACTCTCTTAAAAACAAATATGAGACTTAAAAAGCATGCCCCATATTCATGAAATTTACATGGAAAAAAACCGTAAAGTAATTCTTCGCGCAAGAATGTTAACAAATACTTCTTACACGGAATTTCGCTAAGTTTAATTTGGAAGTTGTACGAAACAAATATCTGAAAACATACGTATTTCAAGAACTTCCCTGAAAATTGGTGCACGATAAGTATGCGTTTAGAGATTAATAACACAAATAAAACATGTTAAGTTTCCCAATTGAGGAAGGGTAAAAATTCGTGTATGCGAGTTCTACACTCGTCTATGGCTGAATGATTACACACTTAATAAGTACTAATTGCCTAGCTAACCGCCACGCAAGGTCAATACGAAATTAAAAGTATTGTTTTCAATAAAATGATTGCATTAAAAAAAAGATAATGTCCTTTAAGCAACACCTACAAATGGACGTAACACCAGTACATGTACTGATAACTTCTGTATCCTTACAAGCAGGGATTCGCATCAACAAACAAAATTCTATAGGTCACATTTATCACGTGCGAGATTGCTTCCTGTGACAGATTATGCATGCGCATATTAAAGTACCGCTACTTTGCATCCCTACAAAAACGTAACGCTTTGCCCGTATAAATGAAAACAAACAAAAAAATCACAACACACCACTCGGGACGCTTTGGCTTTAATGAACGAACAATTACCGAATCTGTGTGTGTCACTTCATATTTCAAAGCTTAATTTAAGTACTTCAACTCGTATACAAAAATAATAAACATTTATTTTTCTTCCCTGAAAGATTTTTTTAGTGCATTTCATAAATTCAGTGAAACAAGAGATTCAAAAGAAATATTCAGTTCCGTGTTCGTAAAAAGATAGTTTTGCTTTTTCCATTTTGATGCTGACTAGCTCTTACGGCATTGGAATCAGATGAATATATATTAAAAAATTTCTATATATTTTGGGGAAAGGAGATGGAACACCAATCCCAAATAATCCAAAATTTTGACTTTCAGATCGGGAATTTTCGCTCGTGAATGCTTTACAAATTCTGAGATACGAAAAAGAATAAGACTGAAGTCAGAACCAACACAAAATTGTTCAATCTTCAATGAATTTCTTCTTAAGCACACGTTTTTAATATATAATAGAATACACGGAAATTAAAGATATTTTTTCATTCTGTAGTTTTTTCAAACTGAATTTGTCTTGTACAGGTAAACCAATTTCAAAAAATATTCCTTAAGTAAAAACTTTTTTTTAAACAAATATGTGCCACATGGAAATTTTTTGAACACATGGTCTCTTCCAACAAAATACTATAAAAAGAATTTCTTTTCGACAAATAAATTTTACGAATTCCAACTCCTTAAAATTTAATATACACTCCCTCTTCAAAGTAGAAATATTGACAAGAATAATTAGTAAACATTCTATCTCTCAAAAGTTTCGATGAAACTGTTTTCAAGCAGCAAAACATCGCAAAGAGTAAAGGTAAATAGCTGCGAAATGTAAACAGAAAAAGGGTGCTTTGAAAATGCAGTGACGTCGAGGAACTTCTGCTAACACCTAATTTCCGGAACCAAAACACAATTTCCGGTGCATCCCGCACTACAATCGATGTCTATCAAACTACAACACGGTTCACAGACACTATTCGACCTTCTCCCATAAATGATAACTTCTAATATACTCTTTTACACTCCCAAGTTTTTTAAACAAGACTACGTCAAATTATATTTGATCTAATGGAAATTGTCAACAATTCGCAGACAAAACAATATCAAAAGAAAACATTTCTCTTTCAAAATTGTTAATTAAAACAGCATTATATTTAATTTTTTAGTAAGAAAAAGTTAAATATAGTTTATATACTATAAATTGAAGTAATTATGCTGAATAAATTTCAAAAAAACTGGGATAAAATTCGAAGCACACAAACTTTGGAGGTGAAGTAGTTCTTTTCTTTTCAAATAAACAGAGGAAACTAACAATATAAGAAAAAATGGCTAGGAAGAATAATAATAAATCCAATGCAGGTAAAGAATATGTTGTTAAAGTTAGTAAACGAGCAATTTTTCGTCAGTAGAATTATTTTAAAAATCTAACATCCAAATTTGACGCCAAGGTTTCGATTTTAACGAATAATTCGATAACATGGAGAGAAAAAATTTATACACGTAATATGACCACAACAAAAAAACATTACACACATTAAAACATCACGAACTGTAATCACGTCTATTCGTAAACAAATGGAAACGCGTGATAACATTTTTTCGCTAAACAAAAAGAAATTTTTTGTTTGTTTCTCTCAAGATCACAGTCGTTTATTTTAAAATTAAAGTATTCTTTTTAACCCTTTATTCTATTAGATTTTGGAACTTTGGGTTGGTCGGGCATGAAAAGAGGAAATAATAATAATCTCAAAAACTAGATAAATGCGTGAAACAGCATAACAAAACAAAATGCACGATGAAAAACTACATACGAGTAAATTTGAGGTTTAGTTTTCGGCATCTGCTGACATAATTTTATTAATTAGATATGTTTCTTTATTCGTCACTGATAAGATTATATTCAATGAAAGGCTTTGTATTATAATGAAAGTAGTAATTTCAACACATATACACATAAGCAGATGTTTTTCTATCAATTAATCAAATATTTAAAACGCCTAAGATGCCTTTATCTGTATATATTTGGCGTCAAGGTTAACAACTTTGGCGACGAATTTGGCCGATAAACCGAGAGTATGCTTCAAGAACTGAAATATTAAACACATTTTAATTGATTATTCATTCTACTTAACGAATTAAAAAAATATTTACTTTCTTTTTCATGAAAATAAATTTTAAATTTTTATAAATTACTTTGAAAGCAACAAAAAATTTTATTATACAAAATTGAAAAACAGATTTTTAACAATTATAAAAAAAAAATTATATTCTTTTCTCACCCAGACAAAAAAATTGATATGTGTATCACTTTTGAGACTATTTTTTGCTGAGATCAAATGAAAAAAAAAACTTTTGCATGCTATTTTCAAGTTTATATTTAAAATAATAATAGTCTAAAAAAGACTAATGCAGTCTAAGTTTTGAAACTAATAACTATACTATTAAGCATAGCAAAGATAAAAAGTTAAGGCATAAAAAAAAATTAGATTAAAGGGTTTGAATTTCAAAAAAAATTTTTAAAGAAAACTCTTTAGCAGTCTAACGATAAACTGATTGTTATTTGAAATATTTTCAAATATAAATCGAAATATAGACAAATTTGATCATTCAACTTAATCAAATATATTAAAAAAATTTAATTCACTGCAATAACTGAGCTTGATTCAATGGATTTTTTATATTGATTTGATTATAATAATTGAGAATTGATTCTCAGATTTTTAAAATCAATATTGAGGCTTCAAATGTTTAGATTTAAAATTGTTTACCAAAAAAAATATAATTCACTACTTTCAAATCAATAAAAAACATGCACATTTGAATATAATGAGAAGAATGCAATTGAAAAAAATAAAAGTCACACCACAGAAATCTAAATCATGCCTGTTTTTGTTCTTTTTTACTAAAAGATTAGAATTATTAGTTAGCACAAAACTAGAAGTTAAATTTCATAAAATAATGATAAAAGATTGGAATCAAAAGTAATATACATACTTCTTTCATAATAACCATACAGCAGTGATTTTCAAACAGTAATCAGATTATCACTAATCTCACACAAACATTTAAGGTTGTAAATTAACTTGATACTCATTTTAAATATTTACTCATTTGGCTACTTAAATACCTATGATAAAAACTGTTTGAAATTCAACACAAATAATGATTACTTAGCTTCACTAATTACAAAAAATAACAGCAAATAATTATATTTTTCATAAAAGTCCAATATTTGTTTTCAATAAATGATTTGTGCTAAAATGAAAATAATTTGAGTTATTATCACAAAAAGAATTTTAGGGTAAATGTTGGAATTAAAAATTATCCAACTTGAAATGAAAACTTTCTTTGTACTTTTAAAATGATACAAAACTATTTTTATTTACCACTAAACTTTGGCAAATTTGATGAAATAAAACTAATTGTGTGTTGAATATAACCAGATATTGAAAAAAAAATGATAAAATAACCAAAATTTCTACTGTAGATTGTGGAATGAAATCTAAGTATCATGATTTGGTTGTCTTTTAATGTCTGGTGTGGTGAATATATACTGCATATAAGTGGTGTTATAACATAATAATAATAATAATCATTCTGGAGTCCTAGAATTGTCTTTTCTTGGATTTATTGGTAACAATAACTTTCAACAATAAACTTAACAATCTTTAACAAATTAAACCATTACATTAGACTGAAACTAAATAGAATTCCAATATTCAAGATAGAAATCCTAGTAAACAATGGCAATCTAGTATGCCGAAGCCAAGAATTACGAGAAAACATCAGCACATCGAGTTATGCTGAAGCCAAGTTCAAGATTCAACTGAGACAGAATCCCTTACATATGGTTTCTATCGAGGTAGACCATGTGGGGTCTGAGGGTGGTGTCAACCACGCTCCACCCACTCAGACCACCCGATCCATAATTCACATCTGGTTTTAATGAACAAATTAAAAAATAATTATTTTTGAGTAGTACATTTTATATTCTTGATATTTCATAGCATGTATTTCCTTAAAATTCTTCACCAGACCCAAGGGATAAAAAATTAATAACACTAAGTGTTAACATTAAAAAAAAAGCAGCATACTTTAATACTCTCTGCATACACAAATCTATTGGTTTCTTTCATTTTTTTCTCCAAATTTGTAAGTAAATGCTTCTAATTTCATTATAACTGTATTTTCATGCGATAATACTGCAACACATGTTCAGAAATATTTTTTACTGTAAGTATAGCCCCAAGTTATAAAACTCAGAGTTATTTTTTTGACAAATGCTTAACTTTTGCAGCATTTACTTTACATGTTATAATTCTCTGCAATTGTAATAATAAAGTTCTGCTAATAAAAATACTAAGTTGTACTAGGTCCAAATTAGAAAAAAAAGTAAAAACCTTACTTTGTATTTTTCAACGTACAAGAAAGCACACTGTTCTGAGAAAGTAAAACCCTTAAAAAAATTGTGCACAGTATTCTGCTCATACCTTACTCCATTATCAATAGTTAGTTTTTAAATGATTATTACAATTTTCATCTGAAAAATATGTACTGAATTAAGTTTGTTATAATAACTGCAATAAATTGTCTACAGAACTCTTGAACAGCATAAAAAACTTACAAGCCCCTCACATTAACTGCATTTGTGTGTGTGGTCAATATTTTTCACATTTTTTAAATCAATACCAGAATAATTCCTTCATTATATCTACACAATAAAAAGCTCATTTTATATAATAAATTCAAAAAAAAAAAAAAATATTTAAAGTGTCTATTTTTAAACAAACAAAAAATTAACTGATGCATTTTTCTTTCCCCTTCTTCACAATTTATGACAATACTTAAAATTATTCTGCATCTAGGAAAATAATTTTAATATTTTTTTTAAAACAAAAACTATAAGATATTAAAATTAAAAATAAAAAATTTTTAACTCTCCATTTAGTTAAAATAAGGACATTTTATGAGCAAGAAAAACTATAACATAGAGAACAAATTTTAAAGCTTTTTCTGTTCTTAATTTTTTTTTAAAGACATTTTCAAAAAAAAAATAATATATTTTATTAATTAAAAAAAATAATTAATTAATGAACGATTTTGCAGATTCATTCAATGAATTTCAATTGATGAAGGGGGTCATCTTTAGCAAAAGTTCTTTTAAGTTAAGAAAATTTAATACATGCAAGGAAAACATTTGCAAAATTTTATATTTTACAAAGTTTTGTAGCATAGAGAATTATTACTTTCAGCTTTTTATTTGATATTAACATAACATGAAAAAGTAAATGAAACATTAAAATAGGAATTGAATTTATTTTTTTCACTCTCGGAAAATATTGATATTTTACCAATTAAGTAATTATTTGTACAAACAAAATAAATATACCTAGAAAAACCATTTGTGAAATAACTCAAAACATTCAACCATGAAACAGCTGGTTTGGCATATACTAAATAGTGAACATATTCAATACTTATGTTTGGTATTTAAATAAAATTAACACAAATACATATCCTTTTCACGTGCAATACTTAATTTCATTAAAGACACATCATTAAGATTTCATTAAGTTACTGCGAAATCTCTACAATTACTTTTCTCTTTTACACAGCTTTTTAAACATTTTAAGCAAATTAAATTAAAATTAATAATAAACTGACTTAAAAAATATTAATTATTCTCAATGCTTCATCTGACATCTACGATTTCATAAAAAAAGAATTCAACAAATAAAACTATAGAAAAAAGTTTGTTTAGTCTCCATTATTTGTAACATAATCAAAGAATCACATTAAATTGAGTTATCAAAAGATATTTTAGACAAAAATTCTAAAATAATTTTTTTTGTTTTTTTAGATTAATAATTTTAAAAAAATAATTTTTAATTAATATAGCAAACGATTAACATTCTAAAGAAAATTATTCAAATTTTTAATCTTATTTGATACGACACAACTGATACTTTATATTGTTTTACAATAATAAAAAAAATTGGGAAGAGAGTACAATTATTGTATTTGATATAAAGATTTTGTTACAAGATACAAAACAAATTTTTATAAGAATTTCAATAAAATCTGTAGTTGACAAATTGAAATCTTGAAAGGTTCATTAATTTTGAATGTATCAGTTTTTTATCATCATGTATAGTTTAGGTTATTTGTTAACATAAATAATTCAAAATTTTTAATATTTTTTTTATTTTAAGATATATTTCTTAATAAGATATATATATGGCAAGACTTGGACAAGTTAAAAAAGGTATTCGAATTTTCACAAAATTTATCATTACCTACTTAATGGAATGTTCATGCTTTGATGTATCAAAATAAAATTATTTATTGTATAATTCTCCATAATACAAACATTTCTCACTTTGAAGAATTTTCTTGAAGTTAACACAAAAAATACAAAAATTCAATATAGTTTATAAAATTTGTTTACATACACAAACTACTAATCATTATTAATTAAAAGATTTTCATCAAAATACAATTACTATTCTGTATCCTTATTTTGTAATAAATAATTTCATTTTATTTGCTATTATTTTAAATAAATTTACTATAATACTGCCCTCATTAGAACTTAAAAATATTAAAGCCAATCCCAATGCACTTAAATTCCAAGGATAAAAAAAAAGTTTACATAAAAAAACATTAACATGTTGGTTTACATTTTACGAAATCTAAGTTACGAGTTAAAAACATTTGCCCTAAGCAGAAAATTTTGAACACAACTTCTTTTATTGTCAATAATTTTATTTTAACAGCATATTTAAAGTATGATTCAAAGGTCAATACAATTTTTTAATCATACAATGATTTTACATCTTCAACAAAAAGAAAATATTCAAATTTCATTCTAAAATTTTGTATTGTTTAATTCTAATTGAAATCTCCTCATGGTGAATGCAATTAAATTTCACAAATCTTCGTTAGTTAATTATTTAGATGATACATCTAAAAATCCTTTTGTTGGGAGAAAAAACATTTATTATTTTAACAAGAAACATTATAATTGTGCAAGATTTTTAATAAAACATATTTAATAAAAATACTTCAAACTCTTTAAAAATCACATTAAAAAGCAAAAATATATTTACGTCTCAACATTATCCTTTATAATGATAATAGCTTAAAATATCAAACACTAAGATAAGTTCCACATAATATCAAAAAACAAATCCTTACCTTTGACTTTTTCCATTTACAATAGGAAATTGCAATTCTTACAGTTGAGTGTATAGTTTTCCGGAATACATTTTTAATGTAAGCAATGAATCATTTTAATATAACTTGTTAAATTTAAAGAGGCAATGAAATTACTAGAAAATGAAAATTGGTACCTATCCAATACAAACAGCAAAACTAAGTTCATAATGTAAATATATATCTAACAATACAAAATACCTCCAAAGAATTATTGCTTTCTTCAAATATATTTATCGACTCATAAAATTGGTGACTACATTTATAATTATATATTCCATTATTCTTAAATAATCAGGGAAATTAAAATAGAAAAATATAATTGTCAAATGTGGTGATGGAGGGACTAATCCCCACCTGGTCTAGTAGACCAGATCCATGAGTCCATTTATCTTCACAAAGTCTTAAGAATAGCAGGGGGGAAGCAACAGCCTCCTCACATGAAAACCCCACACATTGCAGAATGTGCTGGGGAGAAAAAGGACTGATTTCACATTTGGTGCAAATTGGGTAGCTTCTTTTACCACCTTCAATTCAAAATTCATGCACCTCAGGTGACCAGTTGAAAATCGCGAGAATGCCGTCTGATACGATCTAGAACCCTTGAATGATATGGCAGATCCAGGATGTCTTTGAAAATACCATGGGTGTACAGGAGGGACGACCAAGGCTCTACACATCCAATTCTTTAGCCCTGGAGTAGATCTCGGTTTGACGTAAGGACCATGTGGTCTTCCGGGTCCACAGGATCACTGGCAGCCGCTTTCGCAAGATCATCCGCTTCTTCATTCCCGGGGAGGCCTACATAAGAAGGGATCCACTGTAGATGGATAGGGTGCCGATTTGAAAGCTGCTTAAAAAGGTGTAGAATACTCCTGCTGGCGCTGTCACCGATAGATGGCCAATTGGATAAATGTTGGATGGAAGATAGGCTGTCTGTCAGGATCCAAATTTCAGAAAAAGCTTGGCCTTGTATGTTATTAATCAATGAAAGACCACACAGGATAGCTATTAGCTCCATTCTGAAGACAAAAGTGTGATCAGCATTTCTTCTATGAATTTTGATGATGCGGCCAGGTAGATCAATCAAAACTCCACAGCCAGTAGTGCTTGTTTCTCCTTTACTGCCATCAGTATAGATCTTCACTGCATCTAGTGGAATCCCATCAATCACCTCCAGAGCCAATTGCTTTAGAAGTTCAGGGTGGTCAGACATTTTATTGACATTGGTACTTAAAGTAGTATGGAACGCGATTCCCGGAAGTCCAAGAACAGGATTGATAAAGGAAGTCTGGCAGTGGTGCTCCACATTAAAACTCAGGTATTGTGCAAGTGCTTGGGAAAAGGGACTTTTACGTTTCAACCTTTGATTATCTGTCCAATTTTTTTAAGTATTGAGAGGTTCTGTGTTGATCACCATAACTGAGCAGTTTGTTGAAATACTATTGTCAAATGTAATTTTGTCTAGTACAATAGCTTTTTTTTTATTACCGCTTTGTGCTAAGATATCAACAACATTCAGATTGATTTTGAAATCTTATCTAATGCCTTTCATGAAGTGAAACCTCACACACGCAATGTATTTAATGATTTAATGAATAAATTTCTGTCTCAATTCCTTATATTCTAATTTCTTAAGAAGAGCTGCACTATTAATAAGCATAAAATGTCAATGAACCTGATGTTATTACAATTCTGGTGTTAGAAAATATGTTTTGTGACATTTTTTTTCCTTCATAACATTTATAGTTAATCCTATTGGCTTGATTTCTAATACTAAAAATCTTCAAAAAAATAGCTACAAAAAACATACTTTTAGAAAAAGATACAATTTTAAAAAGGATGTAATTATTAATTATGCAGATCTGTGTCATGTTAAATATATCAACTGAAAATATAATTTCAGATCTGAAGTATTTAGAAACTTATCAATTTTTAATAAATCTTTAGTAGATTTTATATGTTTTGTAATAAATTTGAATAAAAAATGCTTTTGGAAGCTATTTAACTTAAATTGTATGTTTTCTTTTTACCACTAATTAAATATATCATTTTATTTAAAATATAAATATCTTTCAAAGTGAAGCTGCAGAACTGAATGCATAAATTAACAAATCAACCTCAAAATCAAAAATTTTTAAATACTACTTACGAGTTAGATTTCTCCAATGATTCAGAGAGATTCAACATATTTTGGAAAACAATATCAGATGGTTCTTTCAAATGATCAATGCCTCTTCCAGCTGAAAATAAGACATCAGAATAATGCATAAATAAAGCATTTTAAAGATTAATTTTCATCAGTTTATCAGTTAATTTAAAATTTCACATTGTAAAAGGTAATTTTGATTCATATAATGTATGATTCTGCTTAGACTATCAATTTATTGTTTGCCAAGTATATCAAAATTTTTATAAGCAAATAAAGGAAGGATAAATTACTTTTCATATTTTACAAACTTATCTAAATTAATATTTGAATATTTAAATTAAAACAAGATTTCTTCATAGTTTAATTCATGATCCAGTACTAGGAAGAGTATATATACAATTTTTGAGTAATCATCTACATAACATACAATATTACTAAAAATTCAAAATTAAAATTAAAATTATTCATGAATATGCGTCCATGTAAATATCAAAAGAGAATGTATTATCTGAAATAAAAACGCCTATTATAATACTATTTATCATTCAAGAACATTCTTAGAATTTTTTTAATTCTATTTTACTAAATAAATACTCTTATTATCTTAACATTAAGCAATATTGAAATCATTTATAATCCTCAGAATAAATTTTAGCAAATTATCAGAAATATTATGATATTACTTATCTTCAAAGCATATAAATTCACAAATTTTACCTGAATCTGATCTTGAATGATGATGCTCAGAGCCAAGACCATTATCAGCATTCATCTCTTCATTTAATCTTTTGGCTTTTTCAACTAAAAATAAAAAAATCACAATTTGATATTAACTTTCTTCAAAATAAATAGGGAAAAATATCCAGAGTTAGTTTGCAGAATTATTTGTATATTTTTAACAGAAAAAATGTAGATATTTCTTTTTTTAAAAAAGGCATCCGAATAGAAAGAAAGAATCAAGAGAGAACAGTTTATTTATACAAATATATGATAATTTTGACAGGTCTTATTTATGTAATAATTACTCCAAAAAGCTTTTCACAAGGAATAAAATAATTTATTTGATTGAAAATAAGTAAAAACTAAAAAATCTTTAAAACACTTTTAAATGGTCAGCTGCATTTTCTGATATGTTAATGAATGAGTCAAGCCCAGTGATCGAATGGTAGCCCATCCCGCTTCTACTCCACAGGTCCAGGGTTCAAATCCCGGATTGGGCAAAGTTGTGACTCTACCTTTCCTCCCTTCAGTGGGTCCATAAAATGAGTACCAAGCTTGTGCTTGGGGACTAAACAATGGGGGTTTCATGTCAAACTGACCACCTGACTGTAACATCTGTTCATGCACCTCAGTGCCCAAGGTCATGTTAACTGAGGTGGTCAAAGTAGGTCTTGGCCCCTATGGGCTGTTGCACCACTGAGTTTAGTTTAGTTTAAATGAATGAGTAAAAGATGATAATTAGATCAATTAAAAGAAGTAGACATGGTAAATTTTACAAAAAAAAATCAAACAATGAGACAACAACCATGATTATATATGCATTCTTAAACAATTCTGTACAATAAGTACAATTTGAAACTGATAAAAACTTTGTTGCTTTGCTTTTCACATCCCACAGCCAAAATCTCATTAATATATCACACTGATATAAAGAAAACATTTAATGTAACTCATACTTGAGCTATAAAATTGGGGTTCTTAAAAAAAAAATAGCACTAAGCTATTTAATTACAGGAAATGCATATTTTATAAAGAAAATGCTGTTATAATTCAATGAACCCCAACCCAATATCAAGGGAAATAAGATAAGTACTTTGTACTGCATTATAATGTAACATATGAGAAAATACATGCATACAAATTGTTTCATGTTTACAAATTCAAAAAGAAAATTATAACATTTAAAAAAAAGTATTATACATTCTAGTAATTGGTAGTTTATTTACATTTTAAAATCACAGAAGTAATTCATTTTAACTTACTAGCTGATGGAACTGGTTGACTGGTTTTTCTTGTCTTTGCTATGAAAGCCTTGCTTTGTTCCATTAGCCCTGATTTCCTGTCTTTTTTCATCTTTTCCTTACTATCTTTCTTAGTTTCTTTCTTATTTCTTAATGCGCCAATGCAATGCTCTTCAACCACTTTTATACAAGCCTTGTGAATATTCATTTCACAATCTGTGTAATGAATAAAAATTATAAAGTTATTTGGAACTTTCAAAATGATTCCACACAGACAAAAAATTGTACTTTTAAACAGGAATGAATAATCTTATCTTTCAGAAAGTTTTCTTGGTGTTATTGAAAAATTTATACTTTAATTTATAAATTATAAAATAAAACCAAAGTTGTAATACTTTTGGAAATAAATTCTACAAATTAAACAAGAGATTAAATCACAAAGTAAAAGCCTTTTTGCATGAAAAAGTAAATACTTGGTCTGTTATTTGCATATATAACTAAAGTGAAGCAGAAACAGGAATATCTTTCACTAGGATCACAGAGAAGGAAAATCATATGTATGGACAAAATACTCCATGAATGCAACATCAAAAAACAAATGCCATAACTGGATGTTTGTGGTTGTAACGAGTTAAACCTGTGGACATAAGATATTAACGCAGAATGGAGCAAGCATCACAATTCAAAATAAGTTGCATGTTGAATGGGTTTATTGCTCTGAAGCCAGATGCATAAATGTGACGCACAAAAGCCAAAGCAAACACCCCAAAACATCCCTCACAGAAGAAAACATCCAATGGAATGACATCCTTATCAAAGTTGATTGAAGAATAACTATAGTATGAGTAACAAAATTTTTAGACATCAATTTCAAATCAATATAAGTAATAGTCCATCTTAAGCTGAGCAGATGTGGCTTTGTGGACAGGAAGTAAAACAAAAAACCATCATAGGTGGGATACAAAAGCTTACTGCATGATACTAAGACTGCATACCACCTTGCAGAAAGATGAAGATGATGTAGAAAAGTAGAGTAAGTCTCCAATGGATAACTGTCCTTAAAGCATCAGAGGGGGGAGAATGGAGGATTCACATATGCATTTAACCAATGTATGCAGTTTCTCTGCCTGCTAGGTCAATATATAAAAGATATCTACTTTAGATAAATCTCTTGAAACAAATAAAGCCATTTCTACTTATTAAAAATCACTAATTCCAGTATTGTCAAGCACCTTATACCAATTAAATGTACCAGTCAGAATAAATCCAGATTTCACTCTTGTCAGAAGACACTAAAACTGAACTAGAGAACTCCCATTTATAATAATTCATTACAAAAAAATATTTTTCTGGATTTATAATAAACTGCTGACTTAATGTAAATTTTATTCCCAAAATAATGCTTGTTGTCTTTGTTTCCATTCATGTACATTTGAATACCATCTAAAGGAGTATCGATAAATCTTTCAAGAGTCAGTTGTCTTAAATAAGGAGGCAGATTAGATCTCTTACCCATTAGGGTAGGGAAATTTTAGCACGGAAGTAAACTTCAGGAAGACCCTCAAGCAAATCTCTGTGCTTTGGTTTTGTTTCACAGAATGGAGATCAAATTGTGAAAAACAAATTATTAAGTGGAGCAGTTTTTTTTCCTTTTAAATCTTTGGTTATTACATCACCTTATAAGAAAAAAAAATTGGATTTTCAGGTTCAAAATTACAAAGTTTATTGATGTATGTAAAAAAATAATATGTAATTTTATGCAGAAATTACACAAAATTGCCTTTACTTTTTGATTTACCCTAATATATATCAATTTCTACAGACAAATAAAAGTAAGATTTTATAATGTTCAGCTTTTAAAAGTATATAAACTATAAATTTTACTTTGAGAGAAAATTGAAACATCAATACTCTTACTATAATAACTTCCTTTATAAAATGTGTATAAATAACACAGAATTAAAATGAATTTGTACTGATTAAAATTCCTTCAAAATACATTCACATTAACTTACTTTGACACTGATAACCCTGATATCCAATTCCCCAAATGATCAATTGGCAGTGATTACAATATGTCACTGAATAATAATGCTCAGAAACAAAATGGTGTCCTTGCATAAATATCACCTGCAAAGTTAAAAACAAATATTACAACTAAAATTATTTCCTGCCTTTTTAAACTAAACTCTAATGTTACAGTTTGAAAGGAATTGCAATTATCAAAGGCTACTAAGGAATTTAAAAAATTATATATGTTGGGTATCAGATATACAATATTTTCTTAAAATGCAACCAATATAGTTACCTTTTTGTTCCTTTGCAATAAAGAAGTGATAAAAGACCTTTCTTTCCCAACAAATGTAGGGCATTTTTCAATAACACTAAGCAGCTGAGCATTTTTAACACCAAACTGTTTTAACACAGTAGCCAGAGCATATATCTTAGCAACAGAACGATCATCCATTCCTTCCATCTCTTCTCTATAAAAGAAAATTTTCCAGTTAATACGAGAAAATGAATTAGAGGAACAAGTAGAAAAAAATAGTAACACACTAAATTAATTAAATGAAATTCCTTTGATAAGCATAGATCAAGAAAAAAACATATCTTTAATGGTTATATAAACAACCAAATATGTGACTTTTATGCCAGCAATCCATTCAATGGAGGTGTTTTCCAATTCAGGAAATAATTGTTACCAATATCAGGTCCACAATTACGCTTTCCCACACGCACAAATTTCGTGGACTATCATATTTTGATTGCTGTTTCGGAACCAATATAAAAAGAGAAATTTGATTCAAAGATCTAACATCTTTTTGAGGAAAGTAACAACATTCTTATCCCTTGAGTTCTCCACATTTTCTTGTACTCAATGGAAAACCTCTTCCCTTCTCACTCTCTTACCAGAGGATCAATTTATAATACCCTTTAAAACTATTTAATCAAATGCTAATCATCCAATAGAATACAAAATGTACTGAATACTTAAGATTCCAACCAGCTGCAGCCATGTCTGTTAGTTACCAAATTTGCATGTGTGTTAATTTTGATTTAAGATTTGGCTATGTTTGATGCTCATTCGGATGAAAATTTCAAATAAGACCTATGTAACAAACATACTAAACAATCATGCAAGGGATTAGTTTTCATTAGATATTACTTTTTTAAAAAACTGGCATGTATAATCAAGGCAAAATTTTATTTTAATGATTATCTTTATAACAGTTTACAATAAAATAATACTTTTAAAAACCTTCAATAATTAATCTATCTAACTCTAATAATAGTACAATAAATATGATCCTTACTAAAAAGCATGTATTTGTTTACTTACATTAAACAAAACATATTTCCAGAACAAAAGTTTCACAAATCACCATAAATGTTTAAAAAAACAGCAATGTACATTTATCACATTATACTTCAATTTCTAATAAAATGTACATCTATATGAAGATCACTTTTCATATGTTCATATCCATGAAGAAGCAATAAATTCTCAAAATTTCCTTCCCCACTGGTTCTAAACAATTATCAGAAGCTTAGAAATATCTTAGTTCCAATCTGTACTTCAATTCGATCTTTATCTCAACCAAATCAATCAATACATAATATATATAACATCAATATTTAAATTATATTAAAAAATGAGAAAACAAGGACTCATTTTTTACATGCATCATTTTTTGACAATATTTTTTTAAGATAGATAAGTTTCTCAAGTGACTAAAAAGTTATATTTGTTTCAAAAAGTTCTTTTCATCAAATATTGCTAAGCTCTAAAGACACAGTAAAACATAAACAGATATCTGTGTAACAACCATTGCACTGAGTCATCTTTCTACATAAAAAACATTACAAGTTTAGATCAATCCATAGGCTTAAAAAATTTTAAATGATAGTTGTTATCCAAAAAAAAAAATGCCATTGATTTTTTAAAAAAGCATTTGAGACCTAATTACAAGGAAACTTTACTTCCTTAGCAATTGTAACAAAAAGATATTAAAATGCATCTTTATACAACACTAAATGGGTCTATATTTTTAAATAAGGCTTCAAAAATAACATGTTTTTCAATACAGTAGTATTACAAAAAAAAAAAAAAAAAAAAAAAAACTTAAATACAATATCTGTATACATACGAGTAATTATCAAAATATGGTCCTAGAAGCTGCTCTATCACTTTCAATTCTTTGTTTTTATCTTGCATAGCTTCTTCAAGCTGAAAATCAGGTGGACCAAATATATTGGCAAGACCTGTAAACAAAAAAATATAATCAATCAACATATACTAACGAAATAAAACATTTGTTTGTAAATATCTTTAAATTACTCTGCTTCATTTCAGCTTTATACATTACGCTACAAATGTATTATAATTATGTAATACATCTATGCATACAGAATATTCATCGATATGTATCGTTTTTGAAATGCTGGTTAGTTCTGCTCCTAAAATAAACAATGCATAAAATATGTTATGAATAAATAAATAAAAAAATGGAGCACCTCAAGTATTTATAAGTTTTTTTTGAGGAAATACAGCAATAAGATACAAAATAGAAATTTATAGTTCTACAAAACAATTTTATTAGAATTTCATCCCTGATTAAAAACATTGTACTGAATTCTGACAAAATATTTTACAGTCGAATAAATTGTACCAGATCATTATTAATATGCAAGCTCACTTGTACTCCTCAAAATCAAACTTCTACCAAAGACTCAAAAAAAAAGAACTAACTTTTTTTTTTTTTAATATTTATCCAGAAGACAAAAATTATAATTATCTTTAATGCACCACTCTTAGTCCATTTGTTGTAAAAACAAAATGAGTAAGAATCCAGTACTTATTTAGCAAGTGTTAATTACATGATTTTGAAGATTTTAGATTCAATAGAAATATTCATTTGTATGTTTAAATAGTACGTCGATTTAAAAAGATTCTATTCAGTATTTTAAAATTTTACATTTATAACTTAAGCAATTGTAAATAACTTATTAACCTGTCCTATTTATCCATTAATTGTGAATCATCTGTTTTAAGGAGTATAAAATATGTTTTACCTTCCACAGTGGCATTGAATTTAAGCTTTTTTTTATATTCAAGGATTTTACAGTTTGCTTTGTCAATACATTTACATATTTATTGTTATTTCAAATTTCAAATAAATTACTTAGATTCATGAAAGACAAAAAAATTTTGCATTGAAAAAACTTTGAAATATTAATTCCAAAGAGATTTTTATTTGTGAATCTTGAACTTGAAAAGCCAAAAAAAATCATTTAAAAACCAGGTATAATCTACCTAAAAAACATTAAGATTAAACCAAAAAATTTGAAAATATATACAAGATTATATATAAATTATTTACATGATGAATGTTGACAAAATATTTAGATGACATAATTCTCTAACGATTATTAAAGAAAATGTTACATTAATTAATATACCATAATATATACATATATAATTTTAAATTCAAATACAGTAATACCTCAACTTACATGAATCTGGAGTAATGCAGCTTTGAAAGTTCAGTGATTCGTCTTTCGTTTGAGGCGGGGAGGGGGGGTGGCGAAATTGTGCTGTGATCGAAGTTGTCAATCTTGCCTGACAAATATAAGTTGAGAAGTGGGTAGTCATAACCTTCAAAAAACTGCTAGATTCCCACAATCAGGAACTAACAATTGAGCTCATAGAAATACATGAGCAACAGCAAAACATTGAAGAACTTTGTCTTTATAGACCCAGTTCAATCAGATCGAATGATGGCTGAGAATTTGACAGAAGGCTTCAGTTTAATTGAAAAAGGGTTACAAATTTAAGAGAATATAGATTCTAACAATATGAGCATATTTTTTTTTAACAAAACAAGGAATAAAAAAAATTATTAGCATGTTATTAGGAAATTCTGCAAGAGAAAAAGTTTCTTTGAGCTTGCAGATTACTTTGTTGAGTTTTATGAAACTTTCTACATCAAAATAACTTCAATATGCAATTTTGTATTTGTGTTATCTACGATTTTACTAAACATTTTTTTTTTCTAAATTATATATTTTCTTTCATCTCTGACCCAAATAAAAATAATTTATATGCGAAATCATACCCCAATTTTTGTGAATTCAACTTACACGGTTATCACTCAGTCCCAATTATGGTGTGAATTCAGGAGATAACTTTATACAAAGCTTTTTATTAAAGCTTTAACAAATTATTTAATATTATGATGTTCTGCATTCTGCTTAGCTTACCCATTGTCCTTTTATTTCGAAATTCAGCAAGAAAATCATTCAATTCTTCTTTTGCTTTTCTTCGTGCTTTTCTGAAAACTCCCCTGAGTGTTTCTTCTTTATCTATATGATTCAAAAGCACCTCATCTGAAAAGAATAGGAAAATTATAAATCACAAATTGTTCTTGTACTAAAATATTTCAAGAATATCAAAGAATGAAATAAAACATCTATTAATTACCTATTTCATGAAGAATAGTTTCATCAACAAGAGATACTTTTAAAGGCTAGAGGGCAAAAATTAAAAACAGTAAATATATTATTCCTTAAATACAATCAATAATTTTGTATAATTTGGCTTAAATTATACTTACAGCTCCTGGGACTAAGAAACTTGAATGAATTTCATACGCCCACTTTTTCATATCTTTCCCAGTACCTTGTTCAAACATTTCTGATATGAGGTAAAAAAACTAAAAAAAAAAGAGAGAGAAAATTAAGTTAAGCTAAAATGCACTACTAATCTAAAAGTTTTATTTAAAATTTCTACATGAAATGAACACTGAATGCGAGTTTAGGATTCACAAGTAAATATATCTCCTTTTCAAAACATTTATAAATGTTAAGTTTAATATAAATCATACACAAGAGAAATGCACAGTGTTTTAATTAAAAGTCTTATCCTTCAGAAATAAAAATTAACCTGTTTCAAAAGAGCTAGAAAAGAGTGAAATAATAAAGAAAACATTTGAAGCAGCTTTTCTTTTTATGAACTATAATTTTTTTTAAAAAAAATAATAGATTTCTTACAAAAATGTAAAAAAAAAATCATAAGAATTGAATTTTTAACTTACTAAACTAGACGGATCACTATTAGACATTAAGTAGTGTAGAAAGACAGATAAATGGGCAGGATTTCTAACAAGTTTCCATAGTCCATTGAAAGGGCCATGATCTTCTAAATGACCCTTGAAAAGAAAGAAATCATAATTACATAAGAAATGAGAGAATTACACACTTAATTTAAACTGCAGTCATCACATATTATTTAGTGCTTATACAAGATACATTAAATATTGTACCATTTCTGTATCAGAAGAAAAATCATCATCTTCCATGCATATTATATTGGGATTTTGGTTCAGTTTTGATACCACTGGCTGCAGATTATATTCATCTAGAGAAGAATCAGGTGGCGTACTGCTCTAAAATATAAAAAAATTTATAAACAACTCAATCTTAAGATCATTGAAATAAAGCACTACATGTAAAAATTGTTTAATTAATGTATTTATAAATATTATAATATTTTTAAGTGAAAAATTTACTTCTTCATGAGATACAAGCTCTTCTCCTTCCAAACTTTCTCCTCCACCACTCTTTCGCGATTCAACTGGTTCGGGAGGCGTGCCGGGTGGTGATGGAACTGGACTTTCTATTGCATTATCACATTGACCAGTAATAGGGGTCTAGAGAAAAAAATATTTTAAAAACTACAGAAGTAACAAAACAAAACAATTATTTATTAAAAATTGACTTAAAAATATAATTGCAAGTATGGCATAAAACATACATATAATGTGTGTTGATTTGTAGCAATCTGTTAAATAATAGAATGAAAATAATAAAATACAGTGAGCTGAATCCACAATTTGAAATAGAAAAAAAAGGAGGAAATTCATGATTAAAACATTAGTTATAATTTTCTTTACAAAAATACCAGTACCAAAAATCCTAATCTCTTTAAGACATGTTTTGGTGATGAATTTTTCTCAAAATGCATATTTTATCATAGTAAATTTTAATTCATTTACTGTATTCAATTACCATACATTATTACCTATAAAAAGAGTATTTTATTTTAAGTACTAAACTTCAAGCATCAAACAATGTCCAAATATTTCACATTCCAAATTAACCAATGTATATTTTCTATTCAGGCATACATCCTTCCTCTCCTTATCTACAAAGATTCAAGATAGAACTGAAATATTAAGAAAGCAACCTCAATGGAATATAATCGGTAGTGCTATCATTACAGCCATCACATGCTGTATGCTGTTGTTAAAGAAGCATGCTTCATGCACTGACTGATATACTCTTTTTGACTATAAGCTAGTTTACTAATCAGCTTTGACATCTGTATTATTTGGCAATATCAGACTCTGAAAGTATTTTTTCCAAAAACAGAACTGGCTTGATCAGTTCAGTCAAAGGTACATTACATTCTACATGAAAAGATATAGACAATACATCATCTCTTATTACATTTGACTTAACATTGACCCTAGAAAAAGTGCTCCAATTTTAAACAACTACTACTTCATTTCTAAGATATGCTTTGGAGTCTTCACATGACAAGCAATATCATTTGTGGGAAGCTCACATGTTAGTACAACATAGTCACAAAATGCATATTTTCCCCCTTTTTTGGATGTAGTTACTCATTCGAATTCCTTTTTATTGCATTCTTTAAATGTTTGGAATTATATTTTGCCTTTTTTAGTTAGCATGGAAAACAGAACAATTGACAAAAACAAACCGTTTGGTGCAAAGCACAAAATGATTTGAGTTCTATGAAGTTTCAACAGAGGAAGAAAAAATAAGAATACTTCACTTGACAAAACAGTACTCACGAATGAGTTAGGAACCAATAGCTAACAAAATATGATACGAAGGTCAAACATCATGGATTTTTTAAAACTTTATAAAAAGAGTTCTACAGCTTTCATTTTTTCTTTTTTTTTTCCAGTAGTTGTAAATACAAAACAATAAATAAATTCTGCATGTAAAATAGTTAATCAATAATAAAAATTTGACAAAAATTTATAAAAGCGGACATTTAGGCATAATGAAAAGCTAAGGAGAATAAAGTTTGACAGGTATGCAATGTTTTAAAAAATTGTGTCACAAAAATTTTAGAGAATTTATTTTGTTCTATCAACCATCAATGAATTAAAGCAGCAGTTTATTTTATAAGAGAATACTGCAAAAACTTACATGTTTATTTAATTTTTAGTGGTACATAATTGTCACTCTACAAATGTCAATGTCATGATTTTTTCATTTAAGAAAAGAAATGCATTTGTGTCTAATGTCCAGTTTAATTACAATAATAAAGGAATTAATTGTGTGTGTGTGTGTATGTGTATGTGTATGTGTGTGTGTACTATAACTGAAGAGAAAATAACATAAGTAAGCTTTGTGGATTACTATTTTACAGAAATTTATAACTGAATCTTCGAAAAAGCAAGGTTTTCTACCTTCCCTCCCCTTTTTTGCATATTACTTTAATAATATATTTGCTTCACTTTTTTATTAAAAAAATTTTTTTAAGTATTTTTTAAATTATTATAACATTATATTATGATAAAATATTGCAAGATACATTAATAGAATTTTAATCAAAATGAATTAATAAACTACTGAAAAATAGATATTCTAATGTTTCACTCAACATCTAATCAAAAAATTCAATTGGGATGAACTCACTGGATGGCTGGACTTTTCTAAGTTCGAAGTAAAGCTCCTGAAACTTCCAAAGTATGGAGACACTGCACTAGGGGATCTATATAAGGATTCAGCTCTAGTGCAACCATTGCTTTTTTGGCACTTAAGACTTTCAATTCCACGTAAAGTTTCTGGGCTAGAGCTCTGTCGAGTATGAGTATGTTGAGGCTAAAAAATTATACATATCATTATTAATTTATAATTTTAAATATTATTCTATATTTTTAAGTAATCTATATTAATAAAGAAAATGCAATCTTTAAAAAAGGAAGCTTTTATAAATATACATGTACAAGGCCTTTTTTTAGAAAATTTTTTAAAAAACATGTGCATTTATTTTAAATTTCAGATTCCCTCAATGCATAAAATTTTAAATCATTATTTTTTTAATTAATTTAGCTATATTTATGTATTATTACATTTTTATTTTTTAAAAACTAAATCAACCTTTTTATTTAATGCCAAAAAATTTCAAGCTAATTTTCTTTTGGTATATCAATGCATTTGACAATAAGTTTCATATTTGATATTCTACGAGAATCTTGGATTGTAATAACATTTCTATGCAACTACTAATTTGCTTGCTGTATAGACTGAATTTTTATATTTAAATCCTGTTGTATTCTATCCCCCCTTCTCAGTCCCCCCCCACCCATCAAGAAATAATAAAAACCAGTCTATTTTAGAAATTTTTTTAGCTAAAAACTGTTTACTACAAAAATTACACAAATTTCTAACATATTTAAACAATAACTACATTAAGATTTAAAAAGGTAATATTCTAAAAGCCTAAAATATTTCAAAAATCACAAATGCAGTTGCAAAACAAGTAGATGTATGAGTATTTACTCAAAAACTAGAACAAAACATTTGTTTCTTTTTTAAAATTTATAAAAATGCACTTTAAATTCATATGCATTAAATAACTTACCCATGTGGTTGTTCGTGGATTCAAATGTTTTACTATATTTTCCAAAGACGTGGAAATTGGCTGCTTTTGTGAATCAGGAGAGCTAGCCTTTTTGTCTTGTGTTTCTGTACATGGTGATAATATGACTTGATATTTTGAATCACTTGAGTCAGGAGATGATGGACTCGCTTGATTTGCAGGTAACACTGGTGCTGAAATTTGATGAGTTAAAGGACGATTATGTGATCCATGAGCAGGAAAGGATATTGACCGATGACTTTCTCTATCATGATTGTGTCGCCCTGATGTAGGTGATTTTGGTGACCTGGTAATCTAAAGTAAAAGGAACACTGTAACAACTCAAGACTAAAGTACAAACAAAATTTATAATAAAATACAAAAAAAATATATAACACACACAGAACTAATAAGCAACGTGAAGTAGATTTATTTCAAAGAAAAAGTGCATAAATAAGTAGAAAGTAAGGGAGAAAACTAAATGTCTAATGAAATTTTAAGAAAAAAAAGGCTACAAATAGATATACAAGGCGTGACCAAAAAAAGTATTAATGTTATAAAATACTTTATTGTTTTCGACAAATTTAACACTATACCTCCAAAAGTAGATTTTTGTGATAAACATTTATAACCAAATATTACATTTAACAAAAAATAAATTGCTGAGGGAGATTTTCCGAGTTTCAGTAAAAATTTCACATTAATATATTCTTTTAAAACACTTAATATTTTTCAGATAGGCTACAGATTTAAGGTCAATATGAAAGACATGGCCCAACTAAGGTCAACTTGGTGAAAAGAATAAAGAGGGGGATTGGAAATGAAACATAATTCAGCCATGTGATATATATCCACGACATATACACTGCTTGATTGTTGATTAACCAATTCATTAATATCAGCCACACCTTGTACTTTTTTTGGTAAACAAAATAATTGATTTCTTAGAGAAAACAATTAACAGAGTGAACTTTGAAGTTTTTCTACACTACAGCATTTTCCCCGTATATATTTTCAAGAATAAATTAAAAATTTTGTTACTATTTAAAATACATAGTGATGATTTAAATAAAATTTAATTTCTCACTATGTGCTCATGAGGAACACCAGTAAGGTTCACCAACTGCTCCTCTAAAGTTTTCACTCTCTTCACAGCACCATTGACTTCTGATCGCATTTTTTCTGAAGGCGTTTTCGAAAATTCAGCCCTAAGATTCTACAAAAGAGGAAAAAAATAACATCTGTATTCTGCAATAACTTCTGCTGTATATATGCAAAATATTTTATTAGAACAAAAACTTTATATTTTTCAAAAAAAAAATATTTAAAAGAAAAAAATAATCTGAAATTGAATAATTATGTTTAAAAATCTAAGCATATAAACTGTGTTTTTACTATAAATCAATACACATAACTACATCTATACTACATATCAATAATATAATACCATAAGTACATTTTAAAATTAACTAAATAACAGTATTTTAACACAGATTAGATAATTTTTACCTTCTTTAATTAAGATATAAAATAACTTTACCCCACATTAAAATAAAACCTAGGTTGTTGGGTTTTTTTTTCAACATAATTGAAAAATACAGATTGCATTGAATAACAGAAAAATTGATCAAAAATTTTAAATAATGAAATTTAAATTTAATAATTCAATGCTATGTGATACATATATTTAACCAGCCTTTATTCCAAAAGGGTTGAGCAGAGGAATTATTTGTTTAAATCCAATGCTAGCTAATTATCCATCCATCTATATGTAAACCATCTAATAATAATTATTGATATAACTTATTAATTACTACTTTTCCATATAATACGTACAAAATGTTCAGTGAGATACAGTTTTTCCTCATCTAGAATTTCATTTTGTCCCCACTAAAGATCTAGAATAGACCTTGGTTCAGCAACACAGCTAACAAACTACTACGGTAGAACATTGTTTATCCGAATCAATTGGGACTGGACACCATTCGGATATGCGATTGTTCAGATAATTGAAAACCGAATGCAATCCATGCAGTATATGAAACCGGACACTATACGAATATTGAAAATCATCACATGCGGGAAACGTGCTTGAAGAAAAAGCAAAATAGGTGCAAAATGTTGCAATTTTATCTTGATTGTGGAAAATAACCACTTATTTTTTGCTGTATCATTGTACACCTTCGTTTTTTCACTGCAATGTCTCTAATTCTCTTGAGCAGCAGTAGTTGAGTAGGACAACACTCTGATTGCTGTTGTACCACTCTTAGCTGTCTCTAACACATAAAATGCATCAGCATTTGATGGACCCTAGCTACTTTCGTTGTTGTCGTCGTCCTCGTCTTCATCCGTTTCATCGTCGACAGGGTCGGATTCTACTTGCATGGAAATCAAAATTTCTTCATCAATTAGCATTTGAAATCCCCAGTCTTCTGCATCGCATGCCATTCAGGTTTCTACATCAACAAAAGTTAACAAAAGAACACGTATACACCCCCCTCACTTGGAAACAAACTGACCTGATTTTCCGCGCAGATGTTTACCAAATCACACAACTGAAATTCCCCAAATATACCTCCCCTTGGGTTTTCCCATCACTTTTGGCCTCACAGGAAACAACTGTTTAGCATTGCACTGTTTGAAAACGTATCCGGACTTTGGTTCGGATATTTGACGCTCCGGATAATAAGCTTTCGGATAAACGACATTCTACTGCATTTTGAAAAACTAAGTTTTTTACTGACAAGCTTTTGGGGGAAAATAGAAGGAATTCACATGTGGCGAAAGGTAGATGAAGCTTTTGTGTCTGTAAGGAAACAGATTATGATTGATTCCAAAACTGTGCGCAATTTGTTCAGACAACATTTCATGAGATATTTACTTCATTTACAAACTTTACTAGTAAGTGAACATCCCCAATGCCTAAACCTTTATAACCAGTTATACTAGTTCATATCTTGCATTCATTTTAATCAGTTTGGCTTTTGACAAAAAGCTTCAGTAAACGTCAAATTAAGACTAAAGAAAAATGCATTTAAGTTAAGTGTTTTTATTATTTTATCTAAGACATAGATCTCAATAAATAGAATGCTAAGCAATACATAATGAAAAATAAAAATCTTTCACTTTGAAACACAATAGAATTTAAAGCAATTTACAAAGATGTATAGCATCTGCAGATGAAATGAAATATACAAAAAAAAAAAAATCCTTGTATGCTCAAAATGTTTCTGTTTCATAAATATATATCTTTAGAACAAATTAGAAATGTTACACATCAACAGTTTCTTCTACACTTTGTTTTCTCGCATACAAAAGAATGTATCAGTTTTCAATCATTTTGACTCTGTTGCAGTTTATATCTAAATCAGCAAGCACAAAATGCATATTCAAAAATTTATCAAAGACTCACCTCAAGATACACAATTTCTTTTTCCAACATCTTTCGTATCGTATGAATACGAGAATTAGTAAGTTGTTGCTGTTTCTCAGGCTAAACAAAAAAATATATCATAAGAAATATCTTCCAAACAAGTAATTTATTTCAGATACATACAATAAAATATAAAATGTTTACTTTTATTCAAAAAAAGTACAATTATTTAAAAACCTGCAGAAAATGAAACCTAATTGGTAAAATCATACCAACTAGTATGCGATCCATCAATCAATAAAATTTTACAATTTCCTTTTACAACATTATCTGATTGGAAGATTTCATTTGAGCAATTAAACAATGAAATAAAACATAAGAAGCGAGATAAGAAAGTTACATCTAGTGCACATTTATTTTTATGCTTTCCATATGTTTCACATACAAATCATAAAAACTTACATCAACAGGTTGTGGACCAGTAATTCGATCCGAGGCATCTGATTTACTAGAATTAAGGATATTCATGCTTGTACTGTTTCCAGTTATAAGAAAAGAATGTTGAGGACTCAAAGAACTCTTTGCATGACCTGGAGGTTTTCCTAATAGTGTTAAAGCCACATAGGAACCAGCTAAATTTGTGAAACAAAATTAAAACAGCTCAATTTTTATATTAAATTTAAACATACAAATATATAAAAACATAGGAAAAATCACTAAACAGCATTTAATACATATACTTGGAATTTAATAAAGAAAAGTTAATTTTCATATTTCAAATTTAAGATAGATTTTCTTCACTAAGCATATAAGAATTATATGTTGCATAATTACAAATTTTGATTTGAGTGCTTAATTAGAATACATAACTAACATATAAGTAAAGAATATATAAAATTTTTAACTTATTTAAGTTATTTATATGTGAGTGTTTGCAGGGACAAAAGATTAATATTTATGCGATGCTTTCAAATTTTAATTTAATAAAAAATCAATATTCATATTTTGACTTAAATATAACAATTTAATAACTGATAAGCAAGAACTAAAAACAAAAATTTTCAAATACGATTAAATTAAAATAATGCCACATATTAATTTAACTTGAAATTTTTTTTATAGCTATATGTCTATCATTTTAAAAGTCAAAACCATCATAATTTAGGCCACACATACATACAATATACAGTAAACTTTCAGCAAAATTATGAAAAGAATAAATTGGAATTCTTCTCAAAATATAGCAAGTGATGTTACAATTTTATACATTTTTTTATCATTTTCCATTTTATGTCACAAAATGAAAAGCAATTTTTTATCAAGATGATTATTAGTCATTACACTTAATTGCATTATTTTACAGCACTATAAAGCAACATTGTACAACTTACACTTTATAAGCTCAACAACTTCCTGGTGATTTGACTGCGTCACTAAAGTACCATTTACCTAAAAATTCATAAAAAAGGAAATAAAACAAAGTACACAAATTTTAAGATAAATGTATTTAAAATGTACTATTCATTTTTTGATATTCTCATATTTAAGAAGCTACAAAATAAGAATATAAGAGATATAACATATTTAAAAGTTTTCTAATATAAGTATATTGAATACCCTAAGTATATTAAGTACCCTAAATGATTTTCTCCAGAAAAAGAAACCATAGTCAAAACAATGATGCAAATAAATTCAACTAACTTTAATGATTCTATCCCCTTGTTGAACACCAGCTCTAGCAGCAGCACCATCTAAATATAAATATAAATACTTATAAAAAATATTTCTTAAAAAACAAGTAGTTTTTAAAACAATATAAGGTACATACGTACTATCACAACCATGCCAACTTTCAAGATAACTCACCAAATTGGTAACCCCCATTTTACACATGTTGTAGGCACTGAATTGGCAAACCATGTGCTTCATTTCATATTTCTCTGCTTGCGACAATTCTAAGCTAAACCATTCCTTGATATGTCAAGCTTGAACACAAAAATGCAAATCTGGGATTTATCGAATTCTTAAGTAATAATATTTAATATTTTACATCATTATCATAATATTATTAATATTATAATTATATATAATAAAATATAATATATAATATAAAATTAATATAAAAAATTAAATTAAATTAAAATTACATTTTTTTAATGATTATTTGTTTATAATTATTGATTATTTTTCACATAATATTTTTTGACCCCATACTCCATATTCCCATCATTATATTTTATTTTTAGAATTCGTGCAGGTTTTATTCAATGTTGCCCTAATATAGTAGCGATAGTACATAAGTACCCAATATAATTTTAAAAAGATACAAAACAATATTTGAAATAAATATTTCAAAAAATAGAAAATATAAATAACAGATCCTGATAGTGAAAATTTAAATAAAAACTAATGATAAGACAATGTCATATGTCATCACTTACCATTCAATTTATCAATTCAATGGCTGCATGGATGCACAGACATATACAACATAATTCAATATTAGCATATATTTATTCATTGAATATTTTTATACAAATGTAACAAAAATTGATTGTTACAAAATAATGCAAAAATATTTGGATTCTTAGAATAAAAAAAAAAAACTTCTTATACAATAAAAAATTAAGAATACAAAAAAATTAATTAAACATGAACAATAATTTATTTTGCTACCCACCCTAGGTAGCTAAATTATTTTTAAGCAGAGAAAATGTTAAAGTTACTAGAAAAGGAATGTTCTAGTTATACAAGAGTACCTACTAAATTAAGTACTTATCACAAAAAAAAAAACACATTCAATGCCAAGTATCGAATATTAGGTCCAAAAAAAATGTGATACATTTAGAGGGAAAAGAAATATGGTTCATTAAGAAAGGAATGCTTCAAATTAAAGCAAAAGTAGATTTAAAAAAAAAAAAAAAATTTCTCTGTCAACAAATTTTTAAAAATTTGCTTCAACAATTCATTAACAATAGAAAAGCATAGATGGAATTATCAATAAATTAAAGAAAATTACAATCATTAAAAGTACTACATCAACTAACAAGAATCTCTGAAAATATAGTCAAAAACAATTATATACAGAACCTTACTCTCTAAAACTATTTCTAATTCAGGCATAATTAGTTTTAAATCAGAAATATTCCAATAGAAAAAAAAAACCATCAAGAATGACTATTATAATCAAACAGCATTAGAAAGATATTAGATGAAATTAATAATACGTTTGAAATTAATGCTTAGAAACATTGTTTCTTAAGTGCTACCTAGAATTAAAGCTAATTTGTACAGCATGACTGATACAAATTTTATAAATTAAGTAATGACAAATGAAGTAGAATAAGTTGTTTAGATGGAAAACTTTTCTGGCATTTAAATAATCTACTAAGGCAAAAACTCTATGCTTCTAGAAGTCTAAAAAATAAAGAATATACTTGAATATATTTTAATAATTTTCTCACTGCAATTAATTTTTGCCAAGTACAAAACTATAAAGCATTAAATTTATAAGTACATTTTTTTTTTTTTTTTTTTTTTTTGCATCAAAATAATAGTTAATTTCGTTCAAGAAATATCTACATTTCATATTAATATGTCTTTTATAATTGTTTTTTAATTAAAAGGCATTTTCAATAACAAAACTAGGACTGAATAATAACAAAAAAAATCAATGTAAAAATTGCACAAGATGGGAGTTTTTCACCCCCCTGGAAAAATGAATTCATTTCTGCAGAAATATCAAAATAATGTTGAAAAAAATGTTTCAAAAGAAATAGTTTAAAAAATTGGCCCGAAATGAAATTCATTACTATTATTTCCAAACATAAAAAGAAAATCAACATAATCAAATATTCCAAAAAATATATTAGAAAATTACCTTCTTTTACTGACTGCACAAAAACAGGATTATCACCAGATACAGTAAGACCGTAACCTTTTTCGTCTTTTTGAATTATCACACAACGTTGCACCATAGGGTCTGTAAAACATTACTAATGTACAATGACTGTATGAATACATGAAATAATAAAAGCTAATTTTAAGAATGATATATTAACTTCACATAGCATGATGAAAATAAAATATTCAGTCAATAAAAAAGCCAGAAAAATTATAGAATTTACATTATCCCTTAATTATACAAAAAAAAAATCACTTTCACAAATTATCTTTTAAAATAACTATATCCAACACTGAAGTACATAATAAAGAGATGCTTTGCCACACACACACATTATATGTTACTGTAAATACTCAATTCCCAGGATATTATATTTCACAATAGCATGATGAAAATAAAATATTCAGTCAATAAAAAAGCCAGAAAAAGTATAGAATTTACATTATCTCTTAATTATACAAAAAAAAAATCACTTTCACAAATTATCTTTTAAAATAACTATATCCAACACTGAAGTACATAATAAAGAGATGCTTTGCCACACACACACATTATATGTTACTGTAAATACTCAATTCCCAGGATATTATAATATTTCACAATTAGTTACATAAAAGAAAAGAACAGTATAAATATTTTAAACATGATACATTACATATTTAATTACTTATTTTATAAAAGTCTTAATTTAACACTTAACTATTGATAATTTTTTGTTAATTTTTAAAATGTTTCAAAAAATGTTTAATCAAGATTTTGAGATCAACATGTATAAAAGGGTTTAACAATAAAATGATAATGTTTAACCATTTGTTTTTCAAATAAAAAAAGATTTTCTATAATTTTTTTAACAAAGATTTACTACAATGTAAAAATTATTTTCTACAATTTACACAATAACGTTTTTTTACATAAAGTGAGTTAAATCTTAAATATCAACTTCATACAGACTAACATTTCACACACATATTTACATACTGTTATTCAGATTTTACTTATAATTTTCTTACTATTCTTTGGATTTTTGGTTTCTTCTTCCATATCATATGTGAATTAATGTTATTGTGATTGGGTAATGAATTTTAGAAACTCTTGTTAATTTTTCATAAACTACTTTCTATTCTGTTCAGCCAACTGATATATAGGCAAATTTAGAGGAAGGTTGGCAAACCTTAAATCTATTACTTAACTGTACAAACTGAGTTGCAAAATTTGCTGATACATTAATATTGCCATTTAACTTTGATTTACAATTTTTTTGCACTTATACTACAGTTTAGCTTTAAGTTAGACTTACAACAATACACTATATGATTAATGAGCAAATATATAAATTTTTTAACAAACTCTATTAAAGAGATTGAAATTATTTGAAAATTAAAAGTACGGAGATTTTGGAAACAAAAAAATGCTGACTGAGGACGACAGCTTTTAAATTTTTATAAACAGTTTTAAAACTAACACACACACACCCTATATATACACTAGCAGATAATCATAAGTAAATTTTAAACACAATATTAAAGAGTTCCAAATGTATAGAATAGGACATAATTATTAAAATTCTAATGATAAAAATTCATTTTGGTAAAATTTTAGATAAAAAAACCTGCACATATATAATCCATTTGCTAATAAATATTACCTTTTGAATCAGTAACATCAGAACTTAAAATAGAGGAGTCGTCTTTATGTAGATTAGAATCATTCCTACTAATAATTCTAGATCTATAAAAAAAATTGCAATATGTTAACACATAATACAAAAAATATTTTATTAGCATTACAAGAATATTCTAATCTATTAACATTCAAGTAATGATAAGTTACCAACACATAATAAAAAGAGAACTTCAAGGCATTAAAGTAAATTCAAACTCAGTGGAGCAACAGACCATGAGGGCCAAGGCCTACTGTGCTTATTTCAGTATAGATGACCTTGGGCAATGAGGTACATGAGCAAATGTTTCGATCAGGTGGTCAGTCTGACACAACCCCCCCCTCCAGTGTTTAGTTCCCAAGCAAGCCTGCTACTCATTTATTGACCCACTTAAGGGACGAAAGGATGAGTCAACCTTGCCCAGCCCGGGATTTGAGCCCCAAACCTGTGACATGGAAGCACGAAACGTTACCACTCAGTCACTGGGCTCAGAGTTATTCTTTACAATTTATAAATCAAAACTAATATGCAGTTTCTCATAACTTAAGGCAAAATTTACTTTGTGTTTTTTGCCATTTGACAGAGGCATAAATCAGCTTGACAGCATAAATTTAAGCATGTACATTTCATTAAATAGAAATTATTATTTAATAACAATATAAGCATTACAGACGCAATAAATAATTTAAGGGAAAATCAAAAGAATTTCATTCTAAAAATCTTGATACAACTGGAAAAATGAGATTTATGCGACACCTGTTTAAGAAATAGATTGTATTACACAGAACTTGCTAAGTATAGTAATAAAGAAAAATTGAACTTACAATACTCTTGTTAATTTAACTTAAGAAATAAAATTTTGCTCTCAACACATTTCCACTGACAATTCTATTTTATCCTTTCTGACATACATATTTTATTCAATTTGGACAAGACAAACTTTAAAGCTATCTTTGTGTTCAAAAGCATGGCATAAATATTAACACTTTTTTCATTTAAAAAATAAAATGGTTAAATGAGGAGTTAATTAGGAATCTGTGTTAAAATAACTTTCAATAAATTCAATGGCATAAATGTTTAATACCTTATTTATATGCATGCATTGTAAAGATATGGATAAAACTAACAAATAATTTCAATAAATTTGATATGTACTGAAATTAAAATCTAATTTTTTTAACAAACTTATCAAGATAAATAAATTGGTAATGCCTTTAAAACACTTTAAATATAGTTGCTAGACAGGTAGTACATCAATACATAAAATAAAAATGTTAAAGTAAATGTTAAACTTATTTACTTTAAGATTTAAGACATATGTTTGTTTAGATCATATTTATGAACTTAAGAAATCCCAATCTGCTAATATACAGTCAGACCTTGATTTAACAAACCTCTATTTAACAAATTTTATGGTTCAGCAAATTTCTCTTTCCCCAATTAAAATGAAGCAAAAAACCCCATTTAACAAATTATTTCAACAGTTGAAATTTTTTGTATTGGTTTTGTATTAGAAAAATTTGATTTTTTTGTTGTTGTCTGGAACAAAAAAAAAAAAAAGACTTTTCTTATGAGCAGCAAATTTCAACAGGAAATGGTGAAGACCATTATTAGACTTGAGGGGTGCAGATGAGTCATGAGTGTAACCTATTGTGTAAATCTTGAATAGGACCAGAAAATTACTTTCTCATCCAAATCCACAATGCAGGGGATATTTTTAGATTTTTACAATTATGATACATTTGATGATGGACTGCATAGCTGTGCAACTGAAGTTGAGGAAATTGTAGATTTGTGGGAGCCAATGAATAGTGATTCTAATGCAGAAATTGATAATGAAACTCCTACCAAAACTGTTACATTTTCTAATGATTTACATTGTTTGGAAACCGTGATAATATACCTCTGTTATGCAAAATGTGTAAATTATGCCGTACTTTGTTCTTTGTATAGAGTCAGAAAAGAACTCATTCGAGTCAGGAATCAAAAAGATTGTCAAACACTTATTAGTCAGTATTTTAAAATTTCCAACTAACTGGTGCGTAGTAATTCATTAAAAGTATTTTTTGCTGTTGAATAAAAAGTGAATAATTTTAAACTATGGATATTTTTTGGGTAATTTCTTATAGAATTTTCAAAAGGTAAATGCAAAAAATTTGTATTTTCTTTGGATCCTGATATATAATAAATAATCCCAAATTATTGAACAAAATATTTGGTCCTTTTGAATCCTTTATATCGAAGTCTGATAGTATATCTATTTTGCAGCCAGTAAAAGTAAAAAACATAGGTTCAAGAAGATTGTAAGTTAAATGCTTTAAATTTTTAAAATTCATATACATACAGTTCTAAATTCTATAGTATAATAGGCAAGTAATGAATGAACATAATTAATACATATAATTCATAAATTTTACATTCTATAGCAAACTACAACTACAAGAAGATATTTCTGCATGTATTTTTTGTTGGAGAAAAATGTTACAGAAAATCGATTGATTCTTTATTAACACTTTACTTCAAAGCAATATGAAAAAAACAAATCTCATAATTTTGAGGCTCAGTCAAATTCCATGTTTTTGAAAACGTATTCTTACAAAAGAACAGCAAAGGAATAACAGAAAGCTGTATTGGGTAAAAATATTACAAATTGTAATTACATGTTCATAGTGCTAAATACAGTTCATAATGAAACTACATGTTTATAGTTAACATTATAACATATTTGATAAATGAAATAGAAAGGAACTAAAACTTAACTAACTTCAAGCATAATATCCCAAGCAGTTAAAATATAATTAAAAAAACATTTTCTACCATACCCAATATGAGAAAAAGATTGCTTTTTAAAAAATTGTTTTCAAGAACTAAAAGAAAACATGCAATTCAGTAAAGATAAATGTTTATCGTGATAAAACGAATACAATGACAAAAGATTTAGGAACATATACACTAAATTGAATATTAAAATGTAACTAACATAAGATAATGATTTACTGCAAAAAAATAACTGAAGAGATGTTTATTATGTACTGATAAGTGGCCAATACTTTGTAAACAAATAAGATTTACAACTTTGGGATAATAGCCTTTGTTGCTTCATATCCCATAAAAAAAACTAACAGATTTACAACTTCAGTATTTCAAAATAATGAAGTATTAAAATCATGAATTTGAATTTTAAAAAATATGACTTCATGTTATGCAAAAGATCGAAATTTAACACATTAGAACAAGTTTTATAAAAAAACTGAAAAGCATAAATGTGTTATTATTTCAATGTAAGTGAAATTCAGAGATGTTGTGCAATCACAAAATTATAAAAGAGTATATGCCCTCTGAACTATTAAATGCTAATAATAATCCAGACAAGAATATAATATTAAATGTAATTTAATATTTATATTATATAACAAAATGCATTGTATAAAAAAGGTGTTTTGCAACAAGTATGTTGACATTAATTATATTAAAATATTTGTGTATGTCTTATTTTCAAAGTAAGTGTTACTTTATACAAATTTTAAGGGTGTTTTTTTTTTAAATCTGCCAAAAATTACATTAAAAATCCTTAATGTAAAATAATTAGTTTCTCAACTGTACGAATCAAATTAAGACTTATACTAATTCTAGATTATATTAATTAAAATAATATATATTTAATTATAATATGATATACATATAATATACAATATCTATGCATGCAACAAAGTTTTAGGTTTTGCAATATAAATGTAATATTTAAAACTTATTGTACGTTACTACATTCTAAACAACAACAATAAAATCAAAACTCAAATAGTATATGAAAATTAATTTACTTCAGTACAAATTAAAATATGTATTAATTACACAAAAGAGAAAATAATTATACATAATATCTTAAATTAAAAATATACTCTGGAGAGACTCTTGATTCAAAACATTACATAAATTACCCTTTCTATTCACAGGATATGGATTAATTTAACAGAAATCAAAAAGCTTTTTATAAATTATGAAATTCAGATAAATAAAATTCAAACATCAAATTCTGTTTGGCACGAAAAAAACAATAAGTTTAGTAAGTTCATTAATTTCACTCATTTCTATTAAATTTATATTTTGACAAATGCAAACATAAACTAAATGATTTTGACATTGAGCTATTTAAATCAATCTAACCATTTATAAAAACCATGTACACAAAAAAATTTTATGCACTCTTTTTTGTGGTGTTCTAATAATTATAGTTTTTCCAATATTAATCAGACACCAAAAAATAAGAACTTAGAAATAAAATACTTAAATTGATATTTAGTGCAAAATGATCCGCACTCTTAAACACGAAAGTTTTATTTCATACATCGGTAGAACAGCTGATTACTGACAATGATCTTTCATGCAGCACAATATGTAAATAAAAGAAAAAAACGGCAATGATGTTCAAAAAAAGTATAAGCATTTTAGTTTCATAAACAAATTTATGTTAGACAAAAATGATAAGTTCGAGATAAGTTCGAGAGACTAGTTTAGAAGTTATTTCCAATGCGTCAGAAAGTTAGGTCAGACTTCTGTGACTACTTCCGCAACATAATAATTAATATACCTAATAACATCTTCGAAATAAAATTCCAAAAACAACACTTATAAGTTATTGTTAAATACTTTAAAATTGTCTGTAACATAGGAACTTCTAAGCTAAAGTTCCATAAATTTGGTTGTTAAGGAAATAGTTATTTGGGTAGTATTAAAATTTACAGCTAGCATACGATCTAGAAAGTAACATTTTTACTCATCAGAACAAAGAATCGTCACAATGATACATGTACCTCGTAAAAGTAATAAGTATTCGAAACGTACATGTTGCAAAGCGATAAATATAAATGACTAAGTTTCGATACTAACCTGATAAAAATTCAAAGTGAAATGTAAACAGAAGGAAAAACAAACCACAAAAAGACATTAAAAACTTACTTATCCGTTAAACCCGTAGGTGTTAAGTCCATCCTTGTATACTGTACTCAAAAGGATCGTTTTCTGGGCTACATTTCAATTTTTTCATCGAAATAATTGATATTGTTAGTAAACAACGCCTTCAAAACAGAAACAATTCATTACTAATATGGCTGACATTAACAATATGAGGAATCCTGGGAAAAAAGGTCACCAAACGTAGTCACAAAATAACATTCCAAAAATTATAAAATTTATAATTGAGATAAAATATTACAATTCTTTATTATGCGCACTTCCTTCCATATAATATTTTTTTTAATGTAATAAACCCGTATTTATCTCACGGGTAAACGTAAGAAATAATTTGGCCGACCAGTTGACGTACATGAGATATTCGATTATTCGATCATTTTTTCCTGTCATTTCTAGGCATGAAAACAAGATGATAAATAAAAAAAAAATTGCTGATTATGCAATTTAAAAAGTGTTCAAACACGGAATTCAGCAAAATATTGCTAAGCTCATAAGAAGATTACTATTTTTAAATACACTTTTCATATCCAGATAAACTGTCTTAAATTAATTTATGAGCCTAAATTGTTATAAATTATCATTATGATTTTTATCAACAATTAAAACAATACCTTCTCGTAAAAAACAATTGATTTTATCCTTACAAAGCTCTAAATGTATGTAGTTTATTTTGCTAGACCATATTAATACATTAACTTATATAACTTAATAATTTTCCTCTGTGATATTTAAAGCAAAAATTCCTAATAAATTAAGAAAACTGTTTGTCAATGAATATAGTTTTTACTTATTTATTTCATACTCTAGCTTAAGAATAAATTAATAGAAAAAAACCCCAAGATAGAAATCTCTTGATACCATTCCATAGAAAATCCTGAAGGAATTATTGGGAAATAATCGTTTTTAAGGAAAAAACAAAATATAATTTGAATCGAATTCGAATCAATCTTCAAAAAGGACTTGTGAAGTTAAAAGAGAATTGATTAACTATTTAAAGGATGACCGTGGTAGCCTAATACTTACTGTCACGGACTCTTGGCCGACGTGTCACGGGCTCGAGTCCTGATACCAGTGAAGACCCTTCATGTAGAGGGGGCCGATGCATGTTAATCAGTTGAACTCAAAGTCCTCCCTTTGGAGTGGTGTAGTTGCACGGAAAGGTGGTGCCAACTCAGGAACTATCCTCGTCACCTGACCGAGGTTCAAAATTACGAAGTCCATCGCAAACAGCCCTTGTGTTTCTTTATCGTACGACGTTAATAAAACTATCATTCAACTATTTAAGGAATATTTTGAAAATGTAATTGCTGAAAGGAACAAAAATCCGAAGACCGTGAAGCATGCCATAAGCTCTGACACACAAATTTGAGACAGTCTGTCATGACTCAAACACATTAGACAATTTTAAATTTCTTTATTTGAGACTTCTTCAATATTTTACAACAAAAATGTAATCTTTCGTGCATGCAGCTCTAAATTAGTTAGAAAGTTTAACACAGTAGAACGAACATCGAAAAGAAGAGTGCAGAAGTAATTTCGCTGCATCAACAAAAAGAATAGTCATTCGAAGATTTTTAAGGCTGTTACATATTTAAACATCAAAAAATTATTAAAATACATTTTTTGACTAATTAGGATATTTTCTGAGATCTAGCATCATTGCAGACCATACCGGTTGCTCTCAGTGAGAACACAAGTTCTCGTCAAAGCAATTGGAGAGAGAATTCAGCGAAATCCTTATCGAAAAAATATTCTTATTGCTAAGCAGATTGACGTGTCAAAAAGAACAATATGTTACATATTGTAAGTAAAGACCTTAGAACAAAAGATTATCGAAGGATAATTGCCATTTTCATATAAATGAATAAAAACAGTAAAGGTACTTTCTAATTGCCAACGAGAAAATTTTGGCATTGAAGAATCTTTCAACCACTGGAATGACCATGTATATGCAAGGAGTGCCCAAGAAGATAAAGAGAAGAAAATTGCTTGCAGAGAGCTCATCATCTGCTTCCGTAATGGTTTAGTGGGGTGTCAGCTATGAAAGAGTCTCA
Source organism: Trichonephila clavata (assembly GCA_019973975.1). Classification (NCBI taxonomy): domain Eukaryota; kingdom Metazoa; phylum Arthropoda; class Arachnida; order Araneae; family Nephilidae; genus Trichonephila; species Trichonephila clavata. Next base: position 72,457 of record BMAO01034291.1, on the reverse strand, counting down.
CATATTCTTTTTTGCTAGAAACAGTGCAGGTTTACCCATTGGACACTTAAGGTGGGCATCCAGGGTACAGAAAGGGCCCGGATAAGCTAGACTTAACCAGATTTTTTGGGGGGATCTGCCAGTGCCAAGGGACCTGTAGATCTTCTGTATCCAGGGTCCGAAATTAGCTTAAAACCGGCACTGGTTAGAATAGAGGGAAAATCACGGCAAAAGTTTATCAAGACAATATAGATCAACCGATAGTGAAACCCCTGAACGTAAACAAGTTCAATAGAAAAGATTTAATTTCTCAACCGGACTCTGTTCTGCTTATAAGGCGAAGACGACCCGGCCATGATCTAACAAGAATGTTCTGAATTCAAAGAACACGAAGATTGACCTTCCAGAAGACAGATTCAAATCCCATTGACTATAAGTCCTGATCAGTATTGGAGGCAAAAGTGTGTTAAAAATGACATCCCAATTCGAACAGTCTTAAAGATTCTTTAAGGAAAGCAGCGATGGAAGGTAGGACTTGTCTCGACTGATGATTAGCCAAAGAGACTTAAATCCCGGGTGAAGTTGAGAGATGCTCATTTGAAATAAAAGGTGCCATACGTTAAATTTAAAAGTACAAAAGAAAGAATTTTAAGAAGATTTAATTTTATTATAAATTTGGTCATAATTTTTTTTTATTCTCATTTTTAGCTCCTTTATAATTGCATCAAAACTTATTGAACAAGCATCTGCGTGTTAACGTTTATGCTCAAAACAAATCAAGAGAAATTAATTAATTAAAAAAAAGGAATTCCCGGAGCACTTTAAGTATGAAAAAATTAGAATATGAAGAAAAATAAACAGACATTCGAGTCAATCTTGAAAATTGAATTCTAAGAAATTTAAATCCAAAAGTAATGGGGATTCAGAGGCATATATATATATATATATATATATATATATATATTATATATGCAATTTAAGGGGACAATTTAAGGGCAATTTTTTTGGTTGCCTCCTACGTATGTATACTATGTAAAACAGATTTTGCCCTCAAAATTTCATAAAAAAGCTAGCCAATTAATTTTCTAAGGAAAAAACTTAAAACTTTTGAAGTGATTTTAAAATGTTACTTCTTCTACTAAAGTTTACGTACAAGCAGGAAATTTGATTTACAAGTACATCAAACCATGTCTAATAAAATTTACTATGGGTTTTGCGATAACATGATTGGAATTTATACAATACTTCTTTTTATGAATGCTTATTGAAAATTCCTTAAAAAATTTATAAATTCTAAGTTCAGATATTTTTAAAAAAATAAGTATTTTTTATTCAAAAATGCATATCAACTTTTGTTACATGCACTATTAGCAATAGGTAAAATAAATTAAAAGTAAAAAAACTTTTTTAAGAACAAGCTTTTATTTAAACGTTCTAAAAAGAATAAAATAAACTTTTCCTTTAAAACTTTTTTTACTATCAACTTATAACGTCATTACACAATTTATATGATATAAAAGCTTGTCGCAATATTTAAGTACTCGTATTTACTTAGTTTGAATTTTTAAAAATTAAAATCATTGAGGTAAAGTTATTTTTTTTACTTGTTTATCTACACAGGTAAATCTCGCGACAAGCTTTTATATCATATAAATTGTGTAATGACGTTATAAGTTGACAGTAAAAAAGTTTTAAAGGAAAAGTTTATTTTATTCTTTTTAGAACGTTTAAATAAAAGCTTGCTCTTAAAAAAGTTTTTTTACTTTTAATTTATTTTTTACTTTTTAGTTATCGCTGGACAGATTTCTCAGCCTGTTCAACTCATTCAACGCTGGTTCACCATCCCTGATTTAGCTGAATCAATTCTCGCAAAAAGGGTATTAGACGAAAAACACAATTTTTTTAAATCCGTAATTTTGTCAATCTTCGTGCAGATCTTGGGTAATATTGTTCTACACACGAAAAAAAGGTTTCGTGAAATTATCTTAATAAATGACGAAGTTATTAAATGTTTAATTAAAATTTTGACTATTTTTTGAAAAATCTTAAAGAATATATTATTTATTTGAAATATTTTGAAGGTAGAGATATATTTCTCTAACATATTAGAAGAAAAATCTAGTTATTTATTAAAAAACTTCAAAAGGCATTTAAATATTTGTATTAATCAATAAAATGCTTAAAATTCAAAACGCATGTTGTAATCAAAAAAGAAAGTTTTATCAACTAATGATAATATTTTGCTGGACATTGGATATCTTCTACGTAAGAATTTATTTTTTTAATTGCTCAGGTCATCTTTAGAAACTTGATTTGAAAAAATAATTAATAATCGCATTATTTTTATACAGTCAAACCTCCATGTAACGACCTCTATTTTGGGAATTTCTCTATTTTAAGAACTTTTTCCTGGAACCAAGCACATATTACTCTTTTCTTCGTAAAATAATTCCAAACAGCGCAGTGCATTTCCTATTTAACGAAATTTTTCTTCTCAGATTCGATTTTTTTTCTCTCCTTATTTTTAAAATATTTCAGGTCATTTTGCAAATTATTCTCTTTTGGCACATTTTATGGATATCAATAACCTTGAGCTGGTTTTACAATGTACCTAACTCATCTAGAGAAACAAAATTGCCGTAATTTTTCAAACAAAAAAAACTCAAATAAAATTAACAGATTCTATTTGTAATTAAATTTAAGGACACATGTCGTAGTGTGTGTTTAGATTACTGGTGATAAAATGAGGTATATTTAAATTACTTGTAGGCTTAAAATTAGAAAATTTCTTTAAAAAATTCTTTCATTTTAATATAAAATTATTTTTTTTAATTGAAAATACATTGCAATTCTGGATAATATTTTTCTCTTATTGTTTTCCTAGCGGATTCCTTTTTGATGGATAAGATATATATAAAAAAAAATTATCCTTCCGATTCTGTAAAATTTTTTTGTCTGGGTTTCTCGTAGATTAAAGTTAGATAAATTTTTTTAAAGAATTTCTACAATACTCCATCTCTGTTTAACTTGGCAGCGTTGGAAAAGGTATACAATGTACCAATCTACTTGAAAAATAGCTCTACTTTTTTTGTTTTGAATTTAAATTCAAGAAAATAGATAGAAATTTGTAAAAAAATTGCATACGTTGTAGAAATTAGATTATTTTTACGTTGTAGAAATGTAATTACTTTTTAGACAAAGTTAATAAATACAGTCAATAGCGCAACGTTATAAAATTTTAGTTTGGCTGAAAACCGATTTTCGACGCCAACTTTTGTCATTGTTGTAAAAATAACATTATTACAACAATGCGTAAAGTTGGCGCCCCAAACTAGTTTAATGTTTTTAATTAATATCTTTTTAATTAATTGCAATATCGGAACATAAATGGTCAAAACATGCATTGTCATCCAAATTAAACGTGTGTACAAAATTTCAGCTCAATAGGGTGAAGATATCAGCTTCAAAATTTGAGTTGCAAGATTCCACCCGAACAAATTACATACATACATACATACATACATTGTAAGTTAAATAAAAGCTTGTAATAATAAAAAATTCAAAGCTTTAGGCACAATAGAAAAAAAGTCTTAGCATTTTAAATGAAGACAAACTCGTTATTTTATCTTTCTGAGATAAGTAAGTTTTAAGTTTTGATTTTTGCCATAGAAATGTGAATAAAGGCGAACGCAAAAGTCATCATAATTCTACGTTTTTTAAGTTTAGAGCTTTTAAGTTTTATGAGGTTATAGAAAAGTATATAAAGAAAAATTTAGGCTAAAAAAATTAGATTTGATTTTTTGACCGATTTTTGCCATTTGTATCGTACTGTGTAGGGATATTTGTATTTTCTGTTTATGCTTGTATGAGAGCTTGCGCTCTAGTAATAAGTTTTTTGTGATTTTCAATTTATTCTAAGACATTCCTGTATAAGTTAGTAATATGTGTGTTAATTTTTTTTCTTTCTGTTTTGTGTTTTAAAATGAGATTGGCGTTATTTTTAATCTACTTAAAAGCATTAGAGGTAATCCTACTAATTTTGTTTAAAAGGATTTCTATCTCATTCATATGAGATTTTTCTACCGATTCTTATACGAAAGCAGTATATATGATGATAGGACGAAGCCCATGCTTGTTCGAAGTAATTTTATTACTCAAAGAGAGCAGAAACTTTTCACCGTTTAGGGAGATACATAATTTTTTTTTCTTAAATTAATTATCGGTTAAACGTTTAATATGCTATGCTGAAATTAATCAATTATTCAAATGTATAACTAGATCAGGGGTAGCCTACCCGCGGCACGCGAAGACTTATTGAAAAATTACAAAAATTTTATGAAAATATTACTGAATTAATTGAATTACAATAAAAAAAGTTGTCATGAAGAGAATATGTAAAAAACAGAAATTTTCAGCTTGAGATTTTAAGGGTGCTAAGCAAGATTTTTCTTTTCTTCAGTATAGCGCCAAAAATGAGATCATGCTCCAAAACTTAAAATTCTACAGCATTGTAACGTTCCGGAAAAAGTGTTGAGTAACGTGAGACTAAAAACAAATAAATTCTCTCTCTCTCTCGGACGGTCGAATCTGCCCAAAAAGTCCCCTTGTCTCAGGGGCGGTTAATTTTTAACATCTCAGATTTCCATTCGAATTTCAGCTTCCCCGTGCAGTGCTGAAGTTTATGGCTATTGACTCTCAGCGTGATGTAAGATAAAAAGATTTTTCCGGAGATGTTGGCTATTTACGATTTCTGTAATGTCAAGAAGTAATTCTGCAATATATTAGGAACGCAGTTGTTGATACGGTAGAGGTAATTCTATTTGCCCAAAGTAGCCACGTTGTATAAAGCAGAGGGAGTGTGAACTTGCAACCGTGACTAATCAGAATGCTGGATTCGGAGCCTAGAAAATTTATAGTGTAACATTGGCAAATTGTTTCTAGCTGCCAGACTCAGTTGATTTTAAACTCTGTTTAGCAAGACGTTAAGCTTTTCTCCTTTTCTAAAATTGTTTTTAGATTTTAGCGTTGAGCGTAGTTGTTTTAAATTTCTTTAAATTTTCAATATGTTTATGAGTAAACCTTTGACATCGAAAAGAAATTATGAAGAGGATATTGCAGCACGTGATTTTAAAATTGTCTGGGAAGAACAATACTTGTTTACGCATCAAAATGCTTCCAAGCCTGTTTGTTTGAGATGTGGAATTTGTATAGCAGTTCCAAAAAATTTTAACTTGGACCGTCATTTCAAACAACTGCATAGTGATTTCAACAGAAAATATCCTGTTGGATCAAATTGACGAACGGAATTCATCAATAAAAAAAAATCTTTAGCCGGCCAACAATTTTTGTTCCAGAAGAGGAATGAAGAAATGGAAACCATGGTGAAGGCTTCTTATGAATTTTCTTTGTGTGTTGTTAGCCCACAAGAAAAAAAACCATATTTTGACGGAGAGGAGATAATAAAAAGTAGCCTTTTAATTATCGCCCAAAATGTCGGTGATCTTAATGTCAAAAATATGGTTCATAAAATAGCTTTGTCCAGAAATACCGTCATGTGTCGTATAGATGACATGGGCCAGGATGTTGGAACGCAAATTGTCTCTGGACTTCAAAATTGCAAATATTTTTCATTAACTTTGGATGAAAGCTGTGATATCACTGACAATGCGCAGTTAAGTATCTTTGTGCGTTACACGAAAATAATTTTGAAAATGTGGAAGAACTTCTTGATTTGCTCCAACTAGTTTTAACTACAGGTGAAGACTTTTTAAGGAACTTAAAAATGCAGTTGAAGTTAACAAAGTAGAATGGACAAAATTAGACAGTGTTTGCACAGATGGAGTGCCTTGCATGGTTGGCAGAATAAAAGATTTTGTTGCATTGCTAGAAAATTATTTGGGAAGAAAAGTTTTCAAGTATCATTGTATTATTAACCAAGAAGCTCTTTGTGCCAAGGACTTAAACTTGTCTTTCGTTGTTGACCCTGGGATGCGCTGTATCCACAAAATACGAGCTCGTGCTCTGAATCGACAAAGATTTCGTATGCCTTTCCCCGAAGAAATGGAAGAACATGGCGAGTTACTCCTTCATTGTAGTGTGCGCTGGCTTTCCAAAGAAAGTTCACTTGCGAGCTTTTGGAGTTTGAGGGAATGTTGTTTAGAATATCTGAAAGAAAACGATGAACTGCCCAGTGAATGCTCGCTCCTCAGGAGTGAAAATTTTCTGTGCGATTTAGCTTTTCTTACCAATATAATGGAACATTTAAACAATTTAAATTTAAGATTACAGGGAAAAAATTGTATTTTTCCTACCCGAGTTGGTCATATATCTTCTTTTGTGAACAAACTTTTGCTTTTTTTGTTTGGATTTTGGATAATTTTCCATTCATGCAGGAATTATCTGCCAAAGTTAGTAATGTTCCGAACTATGATAGATTTAAAAATTTAATATCCATTTTGCAGGATTCTTTCAGTGCCAGGTTTGGGGATTTTAAAGATGATACAAAAACTACTGAACTTTTCACTAATCCTTTTTCGATTTCTCTTCAAGACATTAATTTTTACCCACCTCAGGTACAAATTGAAATTATTAAACTACAGCACCATATTACTCTGAAAAGCAAATATAAGGAAAATATTTTAACCTCAAATGATCCGAATTACATCGAATTTTGGAAATTTGTGCCACCAAGTAATTTTCCAAATTTACATGATTTAGCGGTCAGATATTGTTGTAGGTTTGGTTCAACATATGTTTGTGAAAAATATTTTCTGTTATGAACGCAATTAAATCAAAATATAGCTCAAAATTAACTGATATGAACCTAAAACACCTAATTTTGTTAGCATCTTCACGAATTAATCCAAATATAGATGATTTAGTAAAAAAACTACAAATTCAAAGGCCACATTAAGAGACTGCTTAGTAATCATTTAAAGTTAAATGTTTCAAGTTACTTATTTTTATTTTGTACCTTAGCTAACTGATTGATCCTGTAAAAATTTATCAACAATAAAATATAAGTTTCTACTTTTGTTTTATTTGTTATACCATTTTCTTTTTACATTTTCACTATATAGAACTTGCATTTAAAAGTATGTTTTTGGTGTAAATAACCCATAATAAGTCCTATAAGTAACATTTTTTAACTTTTGTATATTTTTTAGTTTGATGGAAAAGTTGAAAGTGGCACGCGTAATTTTTTTATCAGATTGTGGCACGTTTCACAAAAAGGTTGGCCACCCCTGAACTAGATAATGCACTGTAAAAACCAATATATTATCGTCTTCATAAAGAGAGAAAGTTTGTATGAAGACCTAGATTAAACCCCCTTTTCTAAATAAAATTTACTGAAACTTGACAACATTAGCGGTTATCTATCAATCTGACGGCATTTTCATTGAAATAATTGATATTGTAAGTATACTTCGACTTCCTTTATGGACCTGACATAAATAATACTCCATTCCAGTTCAGTACAGTGAATGTAAACTGTAAATGCACTGTAAACTTGGAGATTGATGAAAGTCTTATGCTGGGGTGAGTGAGATTTATATTCAAGTCGCATTATAAGGAAACACGAGAGTTATTGTGGAAGATCTCGTAATTGCAAAGCTTGGCCACGTGACGAGAACGACACCTGAGCTGGGACCTATCTCTTAAGTAACACACAACACCAAGGAGAGGACATTGAGCCTCTACAGATTTAATGTGCATTGCCTCCCTCTACTCGACGGGTCTTATGCTCGGAAAGAATTTGATGCAGTGCCATTTTTTCCATTGTGCGCTTGGGGTGGGAGCCTTGGGCCAGGTACCCGGAGAGACCCTGAAGGGCCCGGATAAGCTAGACTTAACCAGATTTTCTGGTTATAAATTTCTATCATACAGTGCATGAGGGCCTTCTGCGCCCTGGGACCGAAATGAGCTTAAATCGGCACAGATTTGATGCAGTTATATCATATTTCAGAATCTTTTGGTAGATTCTTTATATTTTTGAATGCGTTCTCTTGTTTTACATTTTGCTACTATTGAGTAAAACCATTTTCATTGTTAAGAGATAAAAATTTTCAATGTATTTCGTTAAATTTTTTATTTAATGAGACTAGAATGAAATGTTAATTTGCTTATATTTCCTTATAATTCGGATACATGGAAGAATGTTCTTTTTTAAATAGAAAGTATTAGTAATTCAAGAGTAACTTTTTTGATCGCATCTTATTAATTGTTTGTGTGCTATTGTTTAAACTTTGTTTTAACGGTAACGGTTATACAAACGGTTATTATTTACGTGGTTATTATTACATAACGGTTATTATTTACGTGGTTATTATTACATAACGGTTATTATTTACGTGGAACCTTAGAGAAATCTCTATCATCCACTCAATCATAATAAGTAGAAAAAAATAAGAATAATTTCCTGAAGTGTTTTATAAGAATATAAGAAGTTACATAAGAATATAAAGCAGTTTGTTTTAACTATTGTTTGCTGCTGGGATACTCCAATTTTCAAGATGTAAAGTATAATAAAAATATTTATACCTTTTGTTCTTTGTCCATACTTCATTTTTACTTTTATGTTGACTTTTAAAATATATTACTGTTTGAGGCATCAAATTGAAGTTGTTGACCAAAATGAAGATTATCACTAGGTAACTTTATTTTTTTAAAAAAAATGTGTTATTACTGGTACAACCGTCTCTGAAAAGATAAACGAATAAAAGCAGCAGGTAAACAACTTTATGTTATGTTGTCAAACAATCCAAACGTGGATGTAGGTTAAACGGCTGACTAAGGACCGATTAGAAGTTAGATTATTAAATAATGAATTTTAAACAAAATGGGAAAAATTAACATGATCACAGTTTTTAAGTACTCTTAATAACTAAAGTTTATGATTATATTAATCATTTAAAGCAATAATTTGCAAAATAATTGAGTTTTTTTTTCGAAATGTGGGTTCAATTATATAATTCAAGATTGATAGCAAATTCGTTGCTAAATATTTACAGAAAGAATACAGTTTCAAATTACAGTTTAATTTTTCAATCTTTTTCTAGAAAACGTAATTGTATAAGAAAACCAAATTTTTCAGTTTTTTTAAATACAATACCAAATACATGTTTTCTTAGATTTGTTAGTAGTGTACCTAAAAAACCAGTTCAAAAAGAATTGAGAAGATTGATAAAAGTTGCTCAGAGCCAGAAATGGAAACTTACAGGTGGTTTATATTATTCTTAATATATTTATTAATTTGAATATTTTTATTTACTTATTGATAGTTATATTTCATGATGTATAATTGTTTTAGAGATTATTTGATTATCAGTAGATATTATAAATAAATTGATTATTACCCTAAGTATATTTATTATATGTGATTAAAATATTAAGTTATGAATGATTTATTAATTTAGAACCTTATGCTCCTAAATTTTGTGTGTTAGTGAAAAATATCCTACTAGAGTTATTACTAACTTAATTTTCAAATCAAAGAAATATTGCTGATTTATTTTTTTAATTAAAAGTTCCTATGTTTTTCATTGCCTCTAAATTATAAAAGATTAAACTAGTTAAAGGTTTTATGACATTATTTAGTAGTCTCATTTTTGTACACTTTTAATTATATGTATTAGGTTTGTTAATGTATTCTATTTTTTAAATAATAATGATAAAAAAATGGATGTATCTATTTCTGAATCCTGTAAAAAGTTTTTTTAATAGTAAACACATGGAATTTCTAAGGGGAAATAGTAATAGAATAAAAATAATATAGTGATGGAATAAAAATGTATAAGTGAATAGAGAACTCTAAATATTCATTGAGCCACGAGTCCTCTTGAGAGGTTGGTAGAAGAAGAGAGATGGGAGGTCCCTGGACACCCTCGATGGTGTTCTTCCTCAAAATTGAGGTGGAAATAAGCCAAATTGTACTGTCACCTGAATGGTGCTCAAAGCTGCAACTAATGAGTAACTTAAAACTAGACTCTTGCTACAATTAATCTCATGGGTCTCAATCTGAATGTTGATCAGGTGGCATCAGAAACATCAACAACAAAGACACAGAAATGAAAATTTTTGGTATCTATATTTATAACAGAATAAAATCGTTTTAAGTAAAATACAGTCTTTTTAATTCCTTTATCATGTGAAAGTTTCTCCATATATTGATTTTTTGTTAAAAGTTATTTTGGTGCATTTTTCTTTTAGGTGCTGTTTTACTCTTATTTGTTTCTAGTACTGTTACAATGGCTGTTCCATTTTGTGTGGGAAAATTGATTGACATGCTGACTTCTTCTAGTGGCGATCTACAAAAAAGTCTTATATCATTTTGTAAAATATTAGTAGTAATTTTTATTATTGGGGGTTTGGCCAATTTTGGACGAGTTTACTTGATGAACATTTCATGTGAGTAACTTCTTGCTTTTCTTAAAACTAAAAAATATTTAAAATTATCTGTAAATTATTAACTAAAATATTAAAAAGAGAATTATGTGTATGAGAAGATAATTATATTTTCTAAGATTGATAATTATTTTTTCTTATGCTCAAAATAACAAAAATATAAGCATTGAAATATTTATATGCCTACTTTCAAACTTTATTTCTATCTCTCTCTTCCCTCTTTTTATTTAGTTTTTAATTGTGTTAATGGATAGTTGATGCAGGTAGCTTATGTGATATTTAGCAAATATATGCCAATGTCCAACTAATTTTATATCTTATTTTTTTGTCTCCTAGGAGGCAACTTTGTTTTTGAAATCATTTTTTGAACTCTATTTCAAAAGAAATATTTTCGCTTTGAAAATCTTGCAATTCTATGATATTTTATTTTTTATTTATTTATCTAAATTGCCTTATACACAAGTATTTATAAAAAATATTACTGATAATATTATGTCTGTTATAAAATGAATGTCTATCTATAATGAAAACTTGTAAATATTTTTATTTATGTAAATTATATATGTATGTGTATTTTAATTAAAAAAAATAGCTTTTTTTCTACTTTTACAAGTGGAATCAAGTAATATTTTAATTAAATACATTACTTGTAATTTAGAACAACTAATTTTCTTCTATTAAATTTTTTTCATGAATCTAAATAATAACTTTTTAAGAATAATTTATTGTTTTACTTACTTCATTGAAGTTTGACTGAAAAGTTTTTGTAATAATTGCATTTATTTTTTTAAAACTTTAATTCTTGAAATAATCTTTATATTTTTATTTTTACTTCAGCTCATCAAGTGACAAATGCTTTGAGAAGGAAAGTTTATGGATCAATTTTATGTCAGGAAGCTGCTTTTTTTGACCATACAAAAACTGGAGAACTCATTAATAGAATTTCTGCAGATACAACTACAGTGGGAATGTCAATAACAAATAACATCTCAGATGGATTGCGATATTCATTTATTTTTACTGCAGCATCTTGTTTAATGGTAATTACAAGCAAAATAATTTGCTTAAATTTTTGATTGCAAATGATTGTTAATTAGTTTTCATTTGAGCATTCAATTTCTGTGTAACAATATGAATCATTATCAACAATTTAGCATGCATTAAAAAGTTCATATGAATACCTATTTTCTTTCAGTTCATATTTTTGGATTTTTAAAATATATTTAAATTAAGTTGTGGTAAAAATTTTTGAAGTTAAAAATTTAAAAAAAATTATATCATTGACTTTGAAGGGGCTTTTCAATTGGATATATTTGTGAGTTTTCAGATAAGTATATGTATCCTAATTAATCAAACCAGAGGGAAAAAAAACGTCTTATAAAGCTTGGTTGCCTTAAAAAATACTATATACTCTGCAGACCCACAGAATTGCTGTTAAAATCTTCTAGTACCATAATGTTAAAACTCATTACTCCTAAACATTATCAAATGGTTTTAAACGACTTCTCTTATTTATTATTAATACATTGTACATTCTTAGAAAAAAAGTGTGGCACTTATCAGTGGTTTATTGTGAAATATTAACTGTATATTAGAGAGTAATGAAAAAATATTTTTTAAGTTATGGTAACATTTTACTAAATATTTACAAAGGTAAATAAAAATTTGTTGAATTTCATGAAAGGTTACTAATAGAATGGGGCTAATGCATAAGTATCAAAAATTGTGCTTGAAGAAGTGAACTGTTTTTTAAAATTAATTTTAATGCTTTAAATCATTATTAAAATTACTAGAATTTTTTTTCTTCATAAAAATATTTTCAATGTATTTTTGCTTTCTAAAAGTTAAAGTAGAATTATCAGTCTTTGATGAAAAGAATTGTAAGGGAGTCTCCAATTATTTTAATCTTGGATATTATTCTGTTTGTGATTGAAAATAGTGTAAGATGTTTTTCTCAAAGAGAGGATGTCATGGAGCTTAAAACATCTGTCAACAAGCCTTGTAAGAATAGAGCATTCTAAACTGACTTCTTTCCCATGACTGTACATAGTTTTATATGGACCTGGAGCTAAGTTTTCTGTAGATTGGAAACAGCTTTTTAATTGCTCTAGAACAGGGGTCCATTCTAGGATGCTCAAAGTTGAAGAGATGATATGTATAGATGGTATAGGATTTTATATAGAACTTTATATTATACTTAATTAAAAAAGATGCTAAAGCAATTTTTTATAAAGTAATTTCATTCTTTTTTTTTATATAAATTCTGCTTATTAGTTTACATATTTAGTATTCTTTTTACTGCACATAAATATAAATAGTACACAATTTGAATCTCATATTTTCAGAGGTAAAGGGAAATATAAATTTTTTTGAACTAGATATCATAATGTTATTTATTGCACTATAATTAAAATATCTTATAAAATAAATATTACATCCATTTTTTTTTCAGAAGGGGAACATATTAACCAACTTTATTATGCTAACTTCATTGTTATCCTTTTATTCCAAACTTGTTCTACCATTGCCAAAGCAGCTAACATAAAATCCTTTTAACAATTTTTGCATTGCTAGATACTACATATATTAACATAACAATCAATCCAAAGATAATTGTTATGATTGAAAGGGATGTTCTTCATTTGAAGACATCAAATAGACAGATTTATCTGACATTTTAACTGATTCTGCTTGTATAGTTAGTATATTTAATTGAATATTTAGGAGATCAAATACTTTTCTGGAGTTGTGTGCTTTCATATTGATAGTAGATGGTTCAGATCTATTTTCCCTTTAAAGATGAAAAGGTGTTCTCTAATTCTTAAAGAGATATCTGAGATATTGTTGGATGCTAGATATCAAGGAAAGGTTTTCATATAATTCATTAAAACTTCAATATAGCTAATGAAACCTATCTTACCAATGTTAAATTGAATACTTTTGGTGACTTTTAAATTTAAGAAATTAGTTTAATATTAATTTTGGCTTGAAATCTAAGAAATTTTGTGTATGTTTGCATGCATAAAAATTCTTTGAGTAAAATTTACTTAGTAATATCAAAATATGAAAGAAAATCATATTTTCTACCAAGATGTTTAGATATTGATTATATCTGCAATTTTAACATTCATTAACTTTGGCATGTTTTTGGTGTATTTATGAATTTGTAGCCAATAGCCAATTTGTTGACAATAGCGAATCTATTCATGGGAAGCGAAAATGATAAGGGGAAAAAAATTTCACTTTTTTGAAAATAAAATGATAAAATTGGTGTGTGTGTGTGGGGGGGATCTAAAGACAAAAAATTTAGTGTAATATTTACAGTAAATTACAAACTAAGCAAATAATTTTAAAAAAAATGTTTTTTAGGTTTATACTTCACCAATGTTAGCAGCAGTAGGTTTGATCACTGTAGCTCCTGTTGCAATTGTAGCTGCTGTTGCAGGAAATATTCTAAAACGAAACTCCAAAGCTGTACAAGATGCTCTCGCTGAAGCAACTCAGGTGTTTAATTTTTTTGAATATTGATACAATTATTAGTGAAGACATACCTTAGTTTATTTTTACATTTGACTTCCATAGTAAAACTTGTTTGTTTATTAGGAGATTTTTCCTTAGTTATGTAAAATTATGTCGTAGATTATAAAATAAAACACTGATAAAATTTAATAATTTTTTTTTCAAAAAATATATTTTGATTAGCATAGGCAATCATGGGAGGAAATTTTCTCACTTCACTGTATTCAAGCAATACTTTATCATTTCTGCAAAATTTATTTATTTTATATTTATAGTTTAATACTGAAAAACTTCTTGTGCTAAAATTTAAAAGGATATTTATTAAAAAAAATTATGTTATTTATAAAAATATTATTATGCCCATAAAAATATAACCAACAAACAAATTGCTGAAGAAAATTATATCTTGTATTCATATAATTAATGTTGGTATTTTTCTCTTAGAATGAAAAGTGTCAATGAAGATAGCTTGAATTTTTATTGTAATACAGATAATGATCAAATTTTTGATAACTGAATGGTATATATTATATATTATTTGATAGAACAGTTACATTTCTTCATACATGAAAGTTATTGGAGAAAATTTGAACATTTGTTTTAAGGAATGCAATATAGGATTTTTTTTTTTTGTAGAAATTAATAGTGCTCATTTTTGTAATTGGAGAAACAATATAATTTCTATAGTTCTTCTTCTATTTCTGCATGTAAAAAATTTTGTACTTCTTTTGATAAATTATTTTTTACCTCTGTTGTATCCCTTTATTTATTCTTTTTATTACTTTTCAAGACATACAGTAAATAGGATACATCACAGATGTTATTCTAAAGCTCAGTTTTAAAATTAAAGAGCTTATAAATGAATACAGTATTAATTTGCTTATGGTAGAATATGTCTCAAATGGCTGTTGCTAAAATATGTATGGACATTTATTTTTCTGAATCTTATTGACCTCATGAGCAACTTAAAGTCTCAACTGATTATCACTGAAATAAGGCTATTCTTATGTAATGAGCTTGCAGATCTAGGATTGAAAAACATTATACTTGTTGATCGTAATTTTATATATTTTCAGAAAAGATTTTTTAAAAAATAATTTTGTTCAGATGATTGATATATTTGACTTGAATAAATTATCATAATCCATTTTTTAAATTAAATGTGACTTGAATACATTAAAGATTTGCAATTTGAGGAACATAACATGTTATTTTTTAGGTGTCTGAAGAAAGAATATCAAACATCCGAACTGTTCAAGCATTTGCAAAGCTTGGAGAAGAAAATCAAATATATAGTAACAAGATTAATAATGTTTTACACTTCGCATATAAAGAATCTCTAGGAAGAGCTATCTTTTTTGGAATGGTAAGATTTATGTAATTATTTTGCAGAGTGCCATGTAAATGAATGCATATTGTTCTTTTAATTTTTATATGTTATATTTTTGATTTCTTTATATAAAAATGTTTTTATATGTTGAATGTTTAAAAACACCAAAGCAAATTATGAAATTATAAAGTTCATGTTATGTTTAATTTCTAACTTATGTAAAATCATGATTTCATTCTTCTTGTGTTTTTTTATACCTTTAAAGGGAAAAATAAATGTGAATTAAAAAGAAAAGTGTAAAAAGAATGTTCTTTTACATTCTAAAATCTCTTTAGATTCTTTCAGTACTTTTATATAATTATCTATTTTTTCACATGAATAAATGAACATTTTCTGTCACTCTTTTTAGAGTAAATTTTTTTTATGAAGTTTTTTTAATTTTCATTGTTTGTGTGTGTGTGAAATCTTTTACTAAGATATAGATTTATTTACAAATTGGTATCATGTAGAAGTTAATAAAGGTGTTTAGGAATATATATGTATTTTTTTAGTATCTTACAGCTAAAATATTTCTATATTTTTTCCCTTTCATGAACTATTTAAAATTATTAATAAAACATTGATGGAATTGTTGTGATCTTAAATATACAATAAAAGTAGAGTTATTTTTTTATTTATTTAAATTCATAATGTGTATCACAAGTTTCTTAAAAAGTTTTTCTAAAAATAAATTATATTTTTCATTAATCCATATTTTGAAGCACATTAATTTGAACTTTAAAAGGCTTAAGAATATTAAACTTTTAGTGAAACACATAAAAATCTTGCAGGTATTTATTTAAAAACTCTTTCCAAATTTTTTTGAAATTTCCAATCAATTTGTTTCCCATTGAAATAATTACAGCAGGTATAAAAATATTGTATGTATGATTATGTTGCACCTTTTTAAAATTTGGTTCTTAGTTTTTAAATGAGCTATGTACAAAAAGGCATTTTAGTTTTCTCAATTTTTAACACATTAGATTAATCTGGATGAATCTATTACAGACTGGTTTCAGTGGAAATTTAATCATTTTATCAGTTTTATATTATGGTGGATCCATGATGAGTACAAATCAAATTACTATCGGAGGTTTATCTTCCTTTCTTTTATATGCTGCCTACGTTGGCATTTCTATAGGAGGTGGGTATTTTAAAATTATAGTAAACTTTCTCTTTGTATATTAGTACAAGTTTAAATTTTCATGTATTTTATTGTTTAGGAAATCAGTATTGATATAAATGTACATTTCATTTGTTATTATTTAGTTAATTATGTAGTATATATATATTTCATTTTAAGAATTATTTATAATTAATTTTTATTTTATGATTTCTTAGAACTGTTAATGATTTTCAGAATAAATTACTTTTATATGAATTAAAATTATTCTAAACATTTATTTTTTACATTTATAAGTCATAAAATATAAATATAAATGTAAAAAATAAAATATCATATTTTATAAAATATGATATAATTTATAAAATAATATAAAATAAAATTTTATCATACTTTGCTTGTGTTTTTTAGTTTTGGCTTCTCTTTTTATTATAAATTTTATTGATCGATTTTAATATCTTAATTAATTGCATTTAAATTCTGTACAAGTATTTTAAATAATCATACATTTATATTACAAAAATTTATTTAAATAGGTCTAAGTTCTTTTTATTCTGAACTGATGCGGGGTCTTGGAGCTTCCACTAGACTGTGGGAATTAATTGACAGGAAACCATTAATTTCCTTTGAAGGTAGTATATATTGATTTTTTTGATAAATAACAATATCTGAATGAAACAAATAAAACACACACAATCTAATATATGAGAATTCTATATATTTTTTAAAACTTTAAAACTTAAGGATTTTAATTTTATGGAAATAAATAGTTGAATAATAAATTACAAAAATAAAGTTTTTATTTATATGTTTAACACATTTGATCATGCTTGCTAATTAAATTCTATTATTACAAAGCATTTTTTTAAAGAAAAATATAGTATTGGATTTTATATAGAAATTTATGCTGTAATTATTTAAAAAGCAATGACAAAGCAATTTTTTGAAAAATAATTTCATTCTTTTAAAGTTCTGTCTACTAATTTATATATTTAGTAATCTTTACAGTGCATAAATATACCATATAATCTGAGGTATAATGCACACTTTTAACATAGGTATAAGCATGATAGCCTTAAAAATTATAAAGAAAGAGAGGAGCATAAAAAGAATAAGACTTCTGCACCTATCAAAATACGGTTTATTTAAAAGAAATCCCCCACACACATATATATATATATCCAAGGAACTTAAATGGTTGTAATTCTAGAAGTATACTATTTTTTCAAAAGCCTGAGATAATACCTTCAAAAAAGGACTTCAAAATATGAGATAGGTAAACCTACATTTTAGGTTTCTTTACAAGAAATGAGAGGTGCACATTGTACTGTGGCTACACCTACAAATTAAAAAATGAAGCCTGAATTTATAGATGTGCATTAAATACTGGATTTTATGGTAAATACTTTACAATTTTGATCTAGTATTTTCAGAGGCAAAGGAAGACTTACACATGCACATTTGAACTTTATATACATGATCTTTAATTGTCATTTTTAGGAAGTATATTGCCACACAATAAATTTCATATAATCCATAATTATATCTATTATGGAGTTCCATTTACCACTTTCTAACACTCTTAATATATTTATTCAATAATTTTCATGATTAATAAATGTAATATATTTTTTCACTTAATTCAAACACATGTATTTCAATTTACATTATTTTATGAACTTTACATTTTTTTTAGGTGGAATTACGTTACCTAACTTCAATGGGAATATAAACTTTGAAAATGTCTCTTTTGCTTATCCTAGTCGTCCTGATTGTATGATATTATCAGATTTCAATCTCACTATTCCTTCAGGTTCTGTTTATGCATTAGTTGGAGCAAGTGGCTGTGGAAAATCTACAATAGGTTCCTTAGTTCTTAGGTTATATGATAGCCAGAAAGGTAACTATTTTATTTTGAAACTGTTTCTAACCACAACAGTAAAATGATGGTGCTGGAATTTAATAAATTAAATATTTTTTTATAGAATTATTTTGCATTACCCAAAGCAAGTAAATAAAAATTTAACATATTTTTTATAATATATGCTTGTGAGAATATGAAATAAAAGTGTCTTAAGTATGGTCGAAATTTTATTTTAGTAAAGCTAACATAGTTAGCATTGTAATAAACGTTACATGGTATTAATAGACAAAACCTTCATAAAGGCAGGATTCATAATTTTTTACATGATTCAGTATTTTTTGATGAACCATGATGTATGAATTTTAAATTATTCAGTTAAAAGTATTACATTTGCATCTTAAATATTTGATTTCTAAAATATTTTTAATTTAAAGGTATTATAAATAAATATGAGACATTGCTTTTTATTCTAGATAGACCTTTTTGTTCATTTTTTTCTTGAATTAATTTTATCTTGTATTTATAATCTAACTCAAAACATCAGGAATGTTCTAGTTCTAGTTTTAAGTGACACTTTGTCAGAACTATTTAGCTGGAAATAATTTCTATTATACTGAAAAATACAATTAAAAAGAAACACTATTTAATAGTTTTGTTCTTGAAATAATTTAATCTTAATATCTTCAGTTTACTTATTCATTTTTGTCCTTTAAATTTAATATTTATTCATTTTTATTAGTCAGTTTTAGTATTGTTTAGTTGGGATGTAATTATTCACAAAATATAATTGTAACAAATATTTATTACTTTGGGATTAGAAAAGGAGGACGTTTATATATTTAATTATTTTTCATTTTTTTTTTCTTTTGCTGACATTTATATATACATAAAAAAATTACTTAATTTAGGTATCATAAGTATGGATGGCTTTGATATTAAACAACTGAATTTGAAATGGCTTAGAAGCAACATTGGAATTGTTAGTCAAGAGCCCATCTTATTTTCATTTTCTGTAAGGGAAAATATTTTATATGGAACTGATTCACCTGATAAGGTATCTGATGAAGATTTAGAAGATGTCTTATTGAAAGCCAATGCATTAGATTTCATAAAACAGTTTCCAGAAGGCTTGGATACTTTAGTTGGAGAGAGAGGTGTCATGCTATCTGGTAAAAAAAAATTTAATAAAAATTAATATTTTCAATTAATTTTTTATTTTTAAATTAGATTAATTTTTTAAAATTAAATTTTTAATGTAGATTACATGTTTAATAAGTTTTAATATTAAAAGTTTCATTTATGCATAATTGTAGGTTACTTTTTTCGTCGTTGCAAAGATTGTAGCTATGTACTTCTTTGTCACTTGTTTTTATGACATAATTTATGTCACCCACACACATGTAGGATATTCTTCAACTAACTATCTTTTAAAAATCTTTTTTAGGTATTAACAGTTTTCATTAAAATGTATTTATTTATTCACATATTGCTTATGTTTACAAAATAATTTACTCAGACTTATATTTTAAATGTATTTTATTGAGTTCACACACTTGAATGTGATGCATTAAGCCAATGAATAAAAATGAGGATAAGCATAAACTGTCAATTTTTTAGCAACAAAAATTCAAATAGGCCCATTAGATTTAAAATTATTTTTAACTGAGCATACTTATATATTTTTTAACACTTATTTATCAATTAGCCCAACACTCTCTTTTTCTTGGAAATGTGTCTAAACCTAGTTTTTTTTAAATTATTATCATTGCATGAAAATAATTCAAGTTAAACTACGAGAGGAACTTTGAGCTAAAGTCTCTGGATTATGAATATTTTGTCTTGGATCTTTTTAAGTAATTAATAATTGGAAGTACATATTCATCATTATTTAGATAAAACTAATTTTTTCTAAGATCTACCAGGCCTTTCATTTTGAGAGTATATGATGTACAATTCTCCAAGGCAGAGAGTTGATTGATTTTTTTTCTTTCTATAACTGCTTTTGCTATCTTCAGTAAACAATGATGTGATTAACCTTCAAACTGCTCTAGTGATCCTTCTCTATTTTTAACCTTTTCCATTTCACTTTTTTTTTGTAGTTATTAGAGAGTTTTGTTTAGACTGCAGGTGTAGGTTTGTTAATAAATTCACAAGTGTTTGGTGTAGTATAGCCAAATGTGAGTCTTGCATTGATAAAACCAACCAATTTCACCCTATAATTGTAAAATAATGAGATCCTTGATATGTATTGTTTTCAAATTATACATAATGTACCTATAATATTATTTATGATACATGTATGATTTTATTTATGTTGATAAATAATAACTATTAATTGATTTTAAAATAAAATTATCCAATTATTTTTCTAGTAAAATTTATTTTATTTTTTTGTTGTATAAAATATTAAATAACAAACATGATAATCATGTATTTTAATATTAAATTTTGATCTGAGACTTTTGAATTGTAATTAAAAGAACTTCATGTATTGCTTTTTTAGGTGGTCAAAGACAAAGAATAGCAATAGCTCGAGCATTGTTAAAAGTTAGTAGAAATTTTTAAATTTCATAGTTTTAATTAATCATTATTGTTGGATATGGTGCTGATATGTATTACAGTTTTCTCTATAGTGATTTTATGTGTGTATATGTATATATTGCATTTTATACTTAAATAATTTTTTTTTATATCTTGCAATTTTCCTTTAGAATCCAAAGATATTAATTCTTGATGAAGCTACTAGGTATGTTTATTTTCAATTCTATCATAATTTGTAAATATTTTTGAGTATATTTTTTTAATTCATCTGTCAAAAAATATTAAAATTTTGTCATTATTAAAAAAAGAATATCATGCATCATCAAAGTGATTAACAATCAGCAATATATTTCATTGCCAAAAAGAACAATATAATTATTTACAAGCTCTAATTTCGTTTTTTTTAAAAATCTGGTTATCTAAAGAATTACTAACTTCATAATAAAGGAATTTATTATAAGATTTTGGACTCAAATATATAGAAAGTGTAGCTGTTATTAAAGCCTAGAAATATGTAAATTATAAATAGAATGGGAATTTTATTTCTTATTGAAAATATGACAAATGATTGCTGAATTGTAATAAAGTTGTCACATTGAAAATACTTAAAAATTAATTTATATTATTGAACTGTTATTATAATATGTTTACATACATATATAAGTAATTTTTTTTAAATGAAAGGAATATATATTAAAAATTAGCGAATATAATGCTTGAATATAATTTTTTAATACTGAAAATATCAATTTATTTGATTTCAGAGAATTTTGAGATTTTTTTTTCTGTGATACATTATATTTTATACTTTATAAAAGGAAAAAAAATGTTATAGACACTCAATTATTTTTATTCATATTGATAAATAATGCATCTAAGAAGTATGTTGCACTGTTAAATTATTGTATAACGTTTTAATTTTTAGAATTTTTTCATCACTTGTGCTTATTTTTGTAATAATTCTCTGCATTTTTAATTTTGTTATTTATAAATAATTTTTAATAGTAAATTGTTTAAGTTATATTTTACTTTTCTTATGAGAAATTTATGAAATAATTAGATTTTCTTTTTGTAATTAGTATTTTGCATGAAAAATAGTAGGCCATTTTTAAGCATTAGACTTAAAACAATTATAATCACAATAAACATTACATATTTTTGTTTCTTCATATTATGTAAATTTTTTTTGAAGTCTAAAACACCTTTAAAAAAATTGTGGCTTGAAAAATTGGTAGCAAATACTTTATTTTGGTATTTAAAACTGATTTCTAATGAGATTTTTCTGATTTTTTATTAGTGCTCTTGATGCAGAAAGTGAATATCTGGTGCACAAAGCTCTTGAACAACTTATGAGTGGTCGAACAGTTATTACCATTGCTCACAGACTATCTACTGTAAAAAAAGCTGACACAATTATTGTGTTAGAAAATGGAAAAGTTGTTGAAAAAGGCAAATATGATGATCTGCTCTCTAATAAAGGACCCTTTTATCGTCTTGTACAACTTCAGAGCTTAAAATCAAAGTAATCAAAACAAATGTTAGTTATTTTGTGGAATTTATTTAAGTTGAAAGGAGATTAATTTTTAGTTCTGGTCTGGTAGTTTTCCCAATGTTAGTTTTATTAGTAAGTAGCCATGTTTTCTAACTGTAAGTTATAGATAATATGTACTGATTTGTGTCATAGTAATAAGTAATTAAGTATGAATTGTATTTCAAAAATGAACATTGCATCTCCTATTTTTTTTAATTAAGTCTGTACAAGTATTAAAATAATACATTTGTAGAAATTCAAATTTAAATTGTTTTAGTGAACTGTTTTTAGAAAACCTGTTTTTTTTTTGGCATTTCATATAATCAATATTTAAAAGTTATACTTTTAAAATCATTTCATATTTATGTTTATAATTCTGCAAATATATGGAAATGGTTATTAAATTAATTTATAATCTCAGTATTAACTCTACATAGTTAAAATTTTGACGAAAATGTAATTTTTGAATTGAAAATTACACAAATCATAATTTTGTAGGAAACATATATATATATATATATATTTAAAATGCAAAAACTGCAAAAATTTTCTTAATGAGATTTAACAGTATGATCAGTATTAACATTGATTAGAAAAAAATAATTGATGTTACTTTTCATCTAAATTGTTGAATAATAAAATAATTATTTTTATAAAACTTTTAAATGTATTCAATATTGTGAGTGAATAGCATGTAAATTTAATTTATATTATTTTGCAGAAAAGTATTTTTGAAATTCATTTTTTTTCATAAGTTATAAAAGATATTGCCATTTTAAATCCAAAATTCATTTTGAAAAGAACAAAAGTTACTTTTAATTCTAACAAATGGGAATTACTGCTTTAGGGGAGCATTTATTTATATTTAATTTGTACATATTTAGATTTTATATAAAAAAAAGCTTTTATACTTAGTTTTGTATTATACTTTTTATTGTTAAGTTGAAAATTTTAAGATATTTTAATGAATTTTTGTTAGAATCAATGTGTGAACAATTTTGTGTTAATAAAAGCTTTGCACAACTGTGAATTACTGTTATTTTTATTTATAAATCATGCCATGTCAATATGTTTATATAATATTTTGTTTTAATAAAAAAAATGTATACTTAATTTTGTGTGTTATATTAATATCATTAAGTTTAAATATTTTAGACATTTTAATGATTGTTAGATCTGAGCAAATAAATTTTATGTATGTAACCCATTCTTTATTACATTTTGATATTTGCAAATTGTGGAAAATTAATTATAGTTAATATTTTATGCAATTTATTATAGTAAATATATTTACTATTTTATGCTAATGAATGGATTATGTCTTTTAAAATTAAATACCTATTTCACAATAAAATAAACAATGCAATATTATTATCTTTTAGATTGAAATGACATTTTATAAAATTTTGTTATTACTTAAATACAATGCAATTTTATACCAAATGGAGCAATGTTAGCTATAAAAGAAACTAAAAAAAAAAAAAAAAAGTCCGATTTATTATTTTTTAAATAAAAAACACATATTAGTTGTTAATAAAAGATCATAATCTCAATGTATTTTCTTGTCTTACTATTAAATTAAAAAATCTTTTTCTAGTTTTGTTATAAGCGTGAATATGCTGTAATACCCACTTGAAATCGGTTAGTTCATAGTTTGAAGATATTATTTAACTCAAGAATACTCATACAACTCAAATACTCATTACTTTTTGGATGTGTTTGAGAACATTTTACTAGATTTTCTAAATATGATGCATGGTAGAATGTTCTTTCTATTATCAGAACAAAATGGAATAATTTTTATATAAGAATGATATTTATTGTTACAATTGTTGAATATAGAACGAGAAAAATAGATTTATTTGCCTGATATTCTGAAATTATTAGGCATATATAGTTGATGAGTTTATGACTTTTGTTTAATTTAATATGCACATTTATGGTAATTGTACCTGAAAATTATCTGTATTTACCATAAGTTAACATTTTTTTGGAAGTGAGTCAGTTATCCATATAGTGTGTTAATGTATGTCTTTAATATATTACACCCAATCAGAAGACTTTTTATGGTTTGCATTATGAGTTTATACCTAATTGTAAAACTGGAAATATTCCAGAACTTCTTTATTTGTATTTTCTTCTATTATTTTTAAAAAAATGGGATTGTAAGTTTCTCACAGAAGTGGTTATGTTGAACAATGAGACTTAGGAAGAAATGCCGCCAATAGCTCTATGCTGCTTTAAACACGGCGTTTATACATTTAATCCTGCAGAAGGTTGTATTTTAAGTAATTTCACCATTATACTGTGAGTTATCTCTCAAAAGAAATTTGGCTTTTTCTGTTAGGTCAATCAGTTTCGAATCAGCATCAGAATAATTTCAATCAATCATTGAAGGCAACTCATTAGTGTAATTAATTTCAATTTCATTCAATCAAGATACTGCAAAATATTAATTAAGTTTATTGGTGCTGAGTGTCCACACTCTTCATCGCTCAAAGATCTCTGATCAAAACAAAGAAAGCAAGTTTTTACCTCTTTACTGATGGGTTCTACCAATATCTTTTCCTTAGTGTTGCTCTTTGGGTGACCAGCAATGTAGGAAAAAAACTTTGGAATACTCTGAAATTAACTTTAAAAAAAAACTCACTTTTTTGTGAATAGTTTTCTTTGTAGTTATGATTTTTATGTAAATATCTAAATCACTATTTGAGTTTTTGTTAAAAAATTATTGAAGCTTGGGAATTTTTTTACTGGCATTCATTTACATGGTTTTGCTGTTAAAAGTGAAGAGGATTTTCTTTTAAGGCATAATATTAAATATGTAACTAATGTATGTTGTATTTGCATATTTTTCAATCTCTTTGTGAGGAAATTTGGGCTATGTAGTTACCAGCTCAAGTCTCGTTCTCATTATCTGATTGCTGTTCAGATTTATGAGATTTACTACAGTGTAGAGTCAATCTAATAAAATTAAACAACATTTTAGATTTTATACATCTATTTGGATTAATTATAAGGTATTCTTATCTAAAATGTGTTCTACTTTCGACTTTTTTAAAGTTGATTTAAAAACTTCAACTTATTATATATATTTTTAATTTATTAATTTTTAAATTAATTAATGATATATTTTTTAAACTGACACTATACAGAGCCATCCGGAGTTCGATTTAACTATCATAATGATACCAAACTTTTGTAGAGAGACTAATAATGACACAAGAATTTTAGTTTCAAAAATAACCGGTAGGGGTATTTATGCCACTGTTGTAGCTTACCTAACCGAGAGTAAGCATAAGACACGGGTATGAAAGTAAAATCCAAATTTATGCTTTCATATGCGACAACTGCGCCAGTAATTTGGGTTATAATTTCATGTGGATAGCTCCGAAGAACAGTATTCTCATTTGAAGTGAGCCAGCTCAAATGAATATGCGACTCATATTACTGTCACTGAAGGGAGTAGGAGGAAGAGGAAGCCGATGCACACATGTTAAGTTTGTCGAGGCTCAATGTTTTCCCGTTGGTGTGATGTGGTTAGTTAGGAGAAAAGGGTTCCACCTCGGTGTCGTCCTCGTCACTTACCGAGTTGCAAAATTACGATGTCCCCGTCGTGTTGCTTTATAGTGCGACGTTCATATGATTCACGTATTCACTTGCGACTTGCATTACCAGAACGCTCATTATTGTATAGCAGTATTATAATCATCCACAGCTCCTTGTGAGCTTAGAACCGGACAGAAGAGACTTAAAACTTATGCTTTGAAAGGAATGATTAGGAAGGTCGAAGACTGACCATTCGCCCAGACAGAGGACTTAAACCTGTGTCAGAAAAGGTGATAACAGATGTTGCATCTGCAACCGTCGACGAATCACAGGGAACCATTTTTTGTACACATATCCAAGGACGTCTTAAGGCTTGAGCCAACTGGGCCCAGGGCCTCGGTCGCACTGGGGGTCTCGTCTTGTTCTCGGCTTAGTCTTAGTAAGATCATAACGCGAATAATTTCAACGGTCAAGTGTTGGTTGGGCTCCCGGTTGTATTCTACGAAAAACTGGAAATTTTGGACAATAGGTCAACTGGCTACATGTGATGGCCATCTTCCACGTACAGGCCTAAGCCTACTACCATACACTATTACTCATTCAGTTAAAAGGCGGCAGTCGGTCAAACCGGTTGTGAAATTGTAAGTTATGCATATTTATTTGTTTCGTGTTATTGTTTGTACGAGTATTTGATAACGTAAGCAATTACAGTCTACTTTTAAGGGTCATAGGTGGAGCCTACAATTGAGTGAGGGCCCAGGGCTTACAGTTGTGTTGAGGTCCAGGGCCTATTTTTGAGTAGGAGCTCAGGGCCTCAAGAAGTCTTAAGACGACACTGCACATATCACAGACAGTTTGGAATATTTCTTGTGACATATTGCATAGACCAGGGGTGTCAAATTCGCGAGCTGCAAGTGGACCACAACAAGCATTTTTGCGGTCCGGCCTAACCTTGGGTCGGTTTTGAAAATCACTGCGAACAAAATTTCTCCTGGAAAAAGGAAAGATAGCTGTGGAGAAGAGATTCTAAGTGTTCGGAGGTAAACGTTAAATTTTTCTTGTTTATTATAATGTATTATTCGAAATAAAAAGAACCCCAGTGGCTGAGTGGTAGTGTATCGCGCTTCCACATCACAGGTCCGGGGCTTAAATCCCGGGCTGGGCAAGTTCGACTCAGCCTTTCATCCCTTCAGTGTATCAATAAAATGAGTACCAAGCTTGTTTGGGAACTGAACATTGGGGGTTTCGTGGCAGACTGACCACTTGACCGAAATATCTGCACATTCACCCCAGCACCTAATGTCACAAAAGCTAAGATAGGCACAGCAGGCCATGGCCCTCATGGGCTGTTGCTCCACTGAGCTCACTTCAGTTCAATTATTCGAAATAAACCTACGTTTCTATAAGTAATGTTTTTTTTTTTCTTTCGTGGATTTAATTTTACCTAAAGTTAAATCTTGTTTGTTTGGCCCAAGACAGCCTTTGAGTTTAACACCCTTGGTGTAGACCGTGGCAGAGAATGCACGGTGTAGTCTATGAGAAGCCGGTTATGCTGAAAGTGATCGAATTCTTTGCTGGGGAAATGAATGCAGTGAATGAAACTTAACATTTCACTCTTATTTTGTATATGGTATTGTTATTTTTTTCGTAATTCTTTTTGCATTGAACAACGTCATAAATATCCCTATCGGAGATTTTCGGAATTAATTTTTTTTTTTTTATTGTGCTTGGAATCTTACTTCCCATGTCATCATTTGCCTCCATACCAAGTTTTGTGCCATTTCTTTTGTTAGATCAAGCTATACAGGTGGCTCTGAATAGTTTCATTTTAAAAAAAGTCATCTTATATATGCTCTTGAGGAATGTTAATCAATCGAAACTAAATTTATGAATGTCTTGTATGCTGTATGAAACTTATACAGATTAATAATACATCTATAACACAATTAATACTATCAAGTTGCATTTAAATAAGAAAATATCAAATCAATAGAATAAAAAAACGTAATGTATATCTTAAAATTTACGAAAGGAGAATCAAACCCGAGCTGAATTTATGTAAAATTTTGGTATACTCATGGTAATTTTCAATGAATCATATGCTATAGAATTTTGATTACAGCATAGTCATAGTGTGGAGAGTCCACCAGTCAGTATGTCTAGTCATTGTGTCTCCCGCCTGACTCAACTTCGCTGATCTGTTTCCATTTCTACCATTTAGTTAAAAATATCGACATAATGCTGTTGTTTGAGAGTGCTGTGTATACATACACTTTTAAAAAATGTACTGGTGTATCTGAAACAATTAATGTTCACTGATTGTAGTTACTAGCGATTAACGACAATTCCTAGAGAAGTTTTAATGTTCATCGACTTTGAGTTAACGAAATTAGCTGCACATCTATCTTGTAAATCCAGGATTTGTCAAAAAATTCTTAGCTCAAGGAACTTTGAAGTATTAACAAGTAAGGGGTCGTCAAGTAATGTCGAAAAAGTGTGAAATTTGCTGAGGCTTTCTCTAGTTAATTCCGAAAACTTGTGTAAAACTATATCCGCACCGCCAAATAAGGAGAAGGGAAATTTTTGTTAATAGTTTACAGAGAAACTTCAGAAAAATCTGGACATTCCAAACTACAGCTTTTTCCACAAATGAACTTTGTTAGAATATTTTAATTTTTAAAATTCATGTATTTGAACAAATCGTAATGCACCAAGTATCCTACGTTCTGAGAAGAGTGATAATTAATGTAGAATATTCCAGAGTTTTGTGTGTAGACGTGAATAATAGTTTCCATCTTCAAAGCAATCATCATGACACCATATATAAGCAGGAGCATCGCTACTTAAATAAAAATAGTTTGATTACTTTTAGAAATTGGATCAATATCTCATACTGTAATAACTTACAAAAATTCTGTCATTTGTACATTTCTTGCTGCAATTTACTTATCACAGACTCTAACGAAATGTTATACTTATTTGGTGATGCCATCAGTTTAGAAATGTTATATTTATTTGGTGATGCCATCAGCTTAGAAACGTTATACTTATTTGGTGATGCCATCAGTTTAGAAATGTTATACTTATTTGGTGATGCCATCAGTTCAAAACAATTTTGGCAATATTTGGCACGTCACATTTTAAGGAGATATCTGAGGCTCAGTTTACGCAATTATGAAGCATAGTAAGTGAGTGATTGTTTATTAATTGTCGCACTATAAAGCAATACGAAGGCCATTGGCGACGAACCTTAAAATTCGGATCCAGGGTCAAGTGATGAGGATGACACCCGAACTGGTACATCCACATCACGTCAACGGGAGAAATTTGAACCTCGACAGATTTAATGTGCATCAGCTTCTTTACACTGCGTGTCTTCAGTCTTACTTGGGGTCGAACTCATGACACGCCAACTATCAGTTCGAGCCCATGATCACTAAGCTACTGCGACTGTTATAGGTGTCTTTGAAATAGAACTCAACGCGGAATAATCTCCAAGCAATGTGTTGTATCAGATTTGATGTTCTTTTGAAGCAACTTCCAGCACGTTACACTTACATCATATTTATTGCAAATGAGGTAAGTCCATTTCTAGTTTCATTTGAATAAATTTTTAAGAAATAAAGTTTCTTAAAATTTGCATTTAGGATGGAGACAGGCTGTATTTTTGTGTATATATTATATCTTTGTGTATCAAGACCGAAATGTCTTAAATATATTGTTTGAATGAAATATAATTTTATGAATTCTATTTGACATTTCAAAGGATAGAATATCTTGAGTGTTAAAAACAGCTCAAAATCTTTTGAAATTTTCTTTTTTGTAATTCATTTAATTTTGAAATTTTGTACTTGAATTTACAAATAAGAGGTGAAAAAGTACCTAGTCGTGATATAAGTTCTGATGCAATTATAAGGGAGTTAAAATTATAAACAGTAATCAGATTTAAAACTAAATCTTCATAAAATTTTATTTTACCTTTAAATTTAACATAAATCTCTTTTTGACTTCAAAAAGACCTTAAGTCTCTTTGACCTCCGTGGCAATCTTCTTCTAACTATGTTCCACGGAACTCTGAAGTTCCGCAAGGCATATCCAGGGGCTCCACGAATCGCGATAAAAAAAAAAATACTAGAAGAAATAAATAGGTATGCAAAATGGATTCAAGTTCTCTATGAAGTTTGTATAGTTTCAAGTATCTATATATATATATAAAGCTCATCCTCTATTCATTAAAACTGAAAATTTTATTTAAATATAACTTTATTTTCCAACACTTTTTAAACTTTTATTATAATATAATAAAAGAATATTAAAACATTTTATCTTTATATATATACTTCCTACTAGATTAGGAATATTCTATTGTTTATTCTATCTTGGGTTCCAGGAGATAATTTTATACTCGTTAGCTAGCACAATGTCTTGAAAAACTAAATAGTTTTCTTTTGAATTTGTGGAAAAAACACCTATAATAGAGAGGAAACAACTTATCATCAAATTCGATGTTAAAATCTAAATTTAAGCAAGAACAGCTTCTAAATTTAGGTTGTAAATTCATGCAAAATACACGGGATTTCTCACACAGCTATAAACATTCTAATGCCATTGAGAATATTATGTTTCAGCGAAATATATTTCTCAACGTAAGTGACTATAAAAACAAATTAAACTCAGAATATGTAAGGCGATTGCATTTTATCTCAATTGACCTAGGCTTGGATAGTTTGTGTGAAAAAAAGCAAGCACATATCCCAGTTACTAAATATAATGCATAGGTATGTGGCACCTGGATCGCAAATTAATATTATTAATGAGTAAATAATATTAAAAAAATTAGATTAGAATTTTTTAATAATACATGTCATACTTTTTTTAATTGTCTTTACATAAAGTGCCTGTAACATATTGATTTACTTTAAATATTGCTTTGAGATATATTCTTCGAAGTATGTCTATAGAATGGGGTTCTAGGAAAACACTTTCTGGTTCTAGAGGTTCCACATGAACACTTTCTAGTTCTGGGGGTTCCTGTTAAAGCAACTTTCAAGTTTTAGAGGTTCTGTGAGTTGAAAAAGTTTGAAGACCACTGTTCCATGGAATATTTCCATCGCTGCTTTCCGTAAAGAATGTATGTCTTCTATATATAAGGCTAATCTTCGAGTTCTCTAAATTTAGCACATTCTTCTTTGATGACGGCTGGATCGTCTTTGCTGTATGAGCAGGAGCAGAGTTCCGTTGAAAAGTCCAACTGCTTCCATTGAATCCAGGGCCACTTTTCCGCTTAGGCACACTAGGCACGTGCCTTGGGCGCAAAAAATTGGAGGGCGAAAAAAGAAATAAAAATTACAGTGAACGTACCACCGCCTAGAAAGTCTTGAGAGAAGTATTTCTGCCTCCTGTGGAAAATGAAAAGTTGAATGTTTCTATGCTCTCAAAATGAAATTGCTATGGAAATTAATTACAATAATGTTATTAATGATTTTGCAATGATCGAAGATCAAGGAAACCTTTGTACCAGTACAATGACAGTGGCTCAACAAAGAATATGGATGTTTAAAAGTAAAAGATGTTAAAGCGATAAGCGATGAAAAAATGATAATTAACAAATTGAGAACAGTTCATACAATAATGTGTACTCAATACTGTAATAGCAAACGATTTCATTAATTTTCTATACTAATTTACAAAAGGACTGGTAGGTGGTCCGTGATGTCGTAAGGTTAAAAATGAGCAAGAGTAGCCAAACTATGCCACTATCCTTTCCTTGCCAATTCAGGGCACGGTGGACCGTTTGGGGTCGGATAATGGTAAGACTCTCCAAACAGAAAAAAAAAACAAAGAAAGGGAAAAGAGTAAGAGAATTAAGGAAAAATCCCTCCCGGTCCAAATCTTGCAAAGTAATAATTCTGGAAATAGTGTGGGGGGACGTAAAAATTAAATTGCTTAGGACGCCAAGGAGGTTAAAAACGCCTCTGATTGAATCAGTTTACGTTCTGCGCTTCTGTTGGTTCTAAAATAATGTCTTGATAAATTTTTGTCACAGTTTTCACTCCTTTATGGCAAAACTGTCGGAGACGCCTTCATAGCGACACCTGAAGGAAGCTGGATTATGAGCTCTCTGCGCATATTTTTCTTCTTTTTAAATTCTTGGGCAATCCTTGCTTTGGTCATTCTGGTGGTTGAATGATTCTTCAATGTCAAAAAATTTCTCGTAAGTAAACGAAATTCATCAGTGGCCGTTATGAGTCTGCCCCTGCAACAGTGCATCAAAAGGTATGACGCTTTTACTCCTTTGTATGAAAATGGCCAGTTATTTTTCAATAATTTCTTGGTCTAAAGCTGTGGTCCCTACGGTCTCCCAGAGGTACCCGATATTATTCAGAGGTCCGTTGGAAAATTAAAATTAATTTGGGGGTCTTTGAACAGTGTCATGTGATCCACGCAAAGTTTTTTTTTAAATAAAAAAAATTTGATTAATTTTTATTTTTATGGAAATTTAAATAAATAACAATAACTCACTTGAACATTCCCGTCTGGATGTTGACTCCTCTGTGCATGGACTGACTCACAACCCAAATACAGAGGAATCCATGCTAATACAGGAACATCTTATTGAAATATCCACAAATGAGTGATTTGTTGTCAAATTGTTGTTGGATTGCTGTCCACAATGTTTGAACAAGGATACCACAGATTCTGGTTACAGAAACATATTCCAGTATCTTATATCCTGCCTTTTGGGTTTATTGCACAGAAGTTTTTGGACTGCTTTCCCGTCTTCCTATGTGGTAGAACGTGGATTCAGTGCTGTAAAAAACCTCATAACACACACACACACACACACACACACACACACACACACACACACACACACACACACACACACCACACACACACACACACACACACACACACACACACACACACACACACACACACACACACACACACACACACACACACACACACACACACCGACTAAAAATTAGTGCTCGTGGGGATTTGCTGTTGCTACTCATTACCATCAAGATAGATATAAATACACTCATAACATCTCATCAAGTTTATCCATGTCATTAATTTTTTTTACAAAAGTTATACTTTCTATAAATAATTCTTCAACAAAATGTTTTTTTTTTAATTTGTAATTTTTATACTTTGCATCTATGTAGCTTTTTCACTTGGGAAAGTTTTAATTTTTAAAGGGGTCCGTGGGCAAGTTTTGACTATAAAAAGGGGCCCTTGAGCAAGTTTTGAATATAAAAAGGAGTTCAGGGGTTAAAAAAGTTTGGGAACCACTGAGGTCTGAGGTCTTCATTTTCTATGTGACACATTGTTTTTAGCATGAAGAGTCTTCTTTCGACAAAAATTTCAATGAATTCTTTTCCTGACTGCTTTGGCGATTACGGATGTTCTCACCTAGTTCTGACGACCATATCTATTGCTGTCTGCGAAGCTGTTAATCTCAGAAAATCTTTTATTGCTTCGATAAATGAATAACCTTTTGATGTCTAAATGTTTTAAAGCTTAAAAATCTTCGACGGTGTGACGTTTGATTCAATAATGGTAGCGTGTTTGAAGTATAATAATTTAGTTTAATTAAGTCACAGCTATTATTTACATTAATATACAATTTTGCACTATGAGATGACTTTAGAGTTCCAAAATAATTTTGTGAGGGAGGGATCTTGTTGGTGTCTGTCCCATGCGAAGTTTTCGCTCTCGACTCTTTTCTCTCACGTCCCTCTTGTGCTCCCCCTGCGGTTGATCGACCTCGACCCCTTTCACACCCCACATCCGGTGGTGGCGAAATGCTTCCCCTCGGGTCAAAGGTTGCAGGGGCTAATTAAGACACGTCCGTCGCAGTATATTAGCGACTGCAGGTGTTTTTGCACGTGTGGTCATCATTCTTCTAAAACTGACCCGGCCGTGGGAAGCAAGTCCCAGATGTCTCAAAGGGGGACGCACATACGTCACAACTGGCTTTTCTTTCTTTCTTTTTTTTGATGCAGAGGAATATCTGGTGCACGCTTCTGTTCAATGTGTTAAAGTTCTGACTAATTTAGAACCTGCGTGAAAGACAACAATCATCTGGAAAATATTGCTGGCAATTTTTAACAACAAAATTTAAAATCGTCTGTGGTGAGTTCGAGTCACAGTAGATGATTTCAAATTTTTGTATCAAAACTTATAACACGACGAGGTAGAAACCAAAATCAAATTGCAAGAAATATAGAAAAATTCTTGATACAATATTTATTTAATTCATAACATAAATTAGTGTAATACGGCGTTTTTCAAACTGTGGGGCGCGCCCCCGTAGGGGTGAGTGAAAACTTTACGAAGGGCGCGCGAGCATATTGAAAAGTTGATTAAAAAAAGTATTAAACCAAAGTATTAGCTAAAGATTATTTAAAAAAAAGTATTAATTTACTGAAAGTAAACAAACAAAATACATTCTGGCATAATAAAAAAATAAAATACACATTTACTCTGATATAATACACTTTCAATGTATCAGTACAGCGCAATGTATTTTATAGTTAATTTAATAATATTAAATTAAGAACAACATTAATAATTATCAATGACCCCATGGACTTGTCGTATATAAAATTATATACAAGAATTAACACTTATATTGATAATTTTTATGGTTTGTAATTATTCCCTTAACTGCTGAAATAAAGTTACGCGATTCGCTCCCCAATGCCACCAAAATCTTTCCGAAACCCTCTAAAGGTCCTTTTTTTTTTGCATTCTAAGGCCTTCGGAATAATTTTATGGATAGCAGTGCTCAGAAAGTACTGTACGTCAGAAAGACGTATATATACGTCCGGGAAATTAACTCTGTAAGCGAGACGTTTATATACGCCGCAAGCATGTAAGAGGTTAAAGTCGTATTGTTGCTTTAGTGTCAAAGTGTATTAGCTAATTAAATATATTATTATTGTATGGCGGGGGGGGGGAGGAGGAGGATGAAAATTATGATTGAATATTGGGTCTCAAATATTGAAACTTTGAGAAGCACTTGTGTAATATTTTATCATTTCCTTAAAATTTATTTAAAATTAGTAAAACTATTCATAAAAATTGATTGCATGCTCTTAATAACCGAATTGCACTTTTGAATATTGCACAAAACTTCAGAAATTTTTTATCTCATTTAACTGAGAAAAATCTTACATTCTATTCAATCGATAATTAACTATATAAGAGTTAAATTAACAAAATAGTCTCAGTTATTTTTTTTTCTTGAAACTCAATTTAAACATCTTAGTTTAAAAGCTTTTCACGCAATTAATTGGCCTTTCTAACTTCTTAAACAGTCTTGCATTCTAAAGAGCTCATTGACCCACTTAAAAGCTTGAATCGGATTTTTCAAATGAAAGAAATTTTGTAACTGTCCAGAGTATTCATGTAATTAACTATTCAATCCTTTCCGTGGTTTCGAATCTTTTTTTAATTATCATCGCTTGACATCATTCATTGAACCCTGGAAGCAGTCACTTACCCCATTCACGCTTTCATTTGTTACATTGCACAATGTTTAAAGCCATAGTTTTAAAGGTGGAATCAGAAAAAAGAATAAAAAACAAATCGAAAGTAATATCTAAAAGAAATGTAGCAAAAAACTGTTACTCAAGTTCGGATAAAAAATGAAAAACGAAAAGTAATAATCCCGGGGAAGAGCTTCTGTTCGAAAAAAAGAAGTCCCCCCCTCTCTCCTTTGATAAATGATGCCAAACGATGAAGCCACGTGATCATCTTTTTCCTCGAGGCAATCCTCTTATGGGTCGAGCCTCAGTAGATACGCTTCACCTGCTAAATCGATAGGCAGCTATAAAAATAACCGCTTCAACCCCAAAATCGTTTGCCAAAAAAAATCTCTCCCCAACAATGTTAGTTTATGGTCATAAATGATGTGTGCTGTCAAAAGTCACCGAGATTCTCAGATCTGGTGGGTGGTATTTTTTTTACAGTTAACTATCTGAGAGAGAGAGGGTTATCTTAGCGAACAAGATACATTTCCTTTAAGTTTTTTTTCCTTTCCGAACAATAAAGTATAGATTTATATTGCTCTTTCCACCTTAAGATATATATGAAGAATGGTCTTCAGACCGTTTTTACGTTATATCAGCGGTTGCATCTAGAAAAATTGATGTATCATATCCATTGGGTCTTTTCAGAATGGACAGAACATAGGCTTACAGTTAATTTTCCAAAAATAAAGATTTATATTCTTACACATTTCTGCACTGTAGGCCAAAGAAATAAATATGCCCAGCTTTCCTATTAAAAAAGTTAATTTACAATGAGATAGTTTTGACAGAGGTATATATTTTTAATAAAGTTGAAATAGAATAATCCATCTGAAATTGTGTGGGTTAGGGGTATATTTTATTTCTTCTTGATTGTCCTCCTAATTGGTGGAGTTAATGGCGTTTGTGGAAATTAGAAAAAGGGGTGTCAATTCTGGTGTTGTCTTCATCCCTTGACCATGGTGTAAAATTTTGAGGTCCGTCGCCACCTCTCGTGTTGTTTCAGAGTACGACGTAAATCAAAATAAAATCTGGCTGTGTTTTGGGCCTCCTAACAGCTATTCTCTAAATCGGGGGTGGACAGTTGTTTTGGCTTGTAGGCCACCTTGAGGAAGTGGATGATTTCGAAGAGTTACACTTTTTTAAAATGATAACATTTATTTGTTAACGTTGCATCTCAGAAAGGTATAAATTGTACAATAAAAATCAGAAAGAGTATAAGTTAGATATAGTAATGGCAGTTTTACCCAGTTTATTTATTGTGCTAATTTCATATCATCTATAGCTGCAAGAACATTTAATTTTGGAATCAGTTTAATGGTACACATGGACCCTATCACACTTTTCTACAATATTTTTGAAATCAAGAGTGACATTGCTTGTTGAAATTCTCATCATAGCCTGCAGGTTAATGTCATCCAACTTGTATCTATATTTATTCTTGTTGATCTTCATGCAAGGAAAACTTTGCTCTCGCACAGAAATGTATGTTGACCCAAATATGGGGAACATTTTCTGTCTAATTGGTTTTCTAACTGTATTGGGGAGAGAGCAATTTCATATAATTACTAAGATAAAGTGTTCTAGTTTTTGTAAAAGTTAAAATATCTCTTATCCTGAAGGTCATTTCAAAAATGAATAACATAACAACACATCAGAATTGAAAAATTGAGAATTTGTTCGTAAACTTTTGGTACAGAATGGGCCTCGTTTCGATTATTTTTAGTAAATTTTTACCAGTTTTTCCCCCATTTTAGTAATAATAATTTCTTTTCTCTTCTTAATTGTAGCATATTTTTCTTAAAATGCACTAAAGAAATCTAAAAACACCAAAAAAAATTCCCATACTTCCATTTTTTCAAAAAAAAAAAAAAGTTGTTGCAAGAAGTTGGATACCTTAACAGGGCACTGTTCTCTGATATGATATTAATACAAAACAAAGTTATGAATAAACAGTTAACGAATGAAAGAACGAAACTTAATGCTAGAATAAGTTTATAAGTTGGTTGGGGCTGTTTCGACTACTCAACTTAAAAAAAAATCAAAGATCAATGGTTAAGAAGAATTGTATATTTATTCAAAAGTTGCTTTTTCATCTAAGAAAAAGTTACTTCTTTAACATGAAAAAAAAAATTATTTTTTGAATAAAAATACCTAAAAATATTTTTTCACTCTTATTATTGCTTGCCGTTTTATTAACCGTTTTTCTGAGTCAAAGACATACAAACTACGTATCTTATGCGAAAGAAAAAATACGATTTGCGTGATGCATATTTTTGAAAGAAAATCAGTAGTGTAAGTTAAAAAGAATTTTTGGTTACATTTTATTCGAATCACGCTTTGATCCATAACATTTTTCTTTCATAAAAATAAAAATAAATTTCTGGAAAATATTCAAATTGCTAAAGACGTAAGGGATGAGTGACAGAGAATTTTTTTCCTCTTCTTTTTCTGCATATTCTGAAGAATATTTTTGCGTGAAACTGGAAAGTATTGATCATAAATTTGCATCAACATCTTTGCCTTTGCGATTCAAATAATATAAGACTCGAATTAGTAAGTAATGCAATTTTTTAAAAAATATAGCTGCTGCGATCTGTGTACTAGCTGTAGCGTGGTTTTATTGCAGATGTTTTGAATACTTTATATGTGTGATTCAAGGCACAAACAGAAAGAAAAGGTACCTGAGCAATCATGTATCTATAGAAGTGATCGAGAAATTTGGCTTTCAAATATATAAAGGTCCTTGGAAATAACAAGGGGGTTCTTTCAGAGTAAATCGTAATTTATTCTGGAATTCCATTTTTTCAAGAGAAAATGAATCAATTTTATTTGTAAACAATTTAAACGCGTAAAATCCACAATTGAATAAATTCAATACTCATAGAGCAATACCAATTCGTCGTCATAATATTGCAAGAGAGCTACGAAAGGCACAGTCACTGTCAAATGTGTGACTGCAAAATTTTTTCCATTTTTCTTCCTTATATAGACTGTAAAGAAACCTCTAGGAGCTTCTGGAGTTTTCTGTCAAATAATTAACTCAGAATATTCTGGGGTTTCTGGAGATATGCATTTTTTTTATCATGAAATTCGGCAATGTTTGGCGAACAAATGCTTTGCCCAGGTTCCCATACACTTAAGTTTTGTTGAGGAATGTTCTCTCTTAACCGACAAACGATCTTTCAGACTACAATACTCTTTCGGCAGTGAAGCGAACGAAATCCACACTTTCGGTAATAATATAATAGATAATATATATATTGGAGTTTTGTTTAAGGCATTATTAATAATAATGATATATTCTGCGTTTTTATAATTTATTTTGTAAAATTTGTGCGTTATATTTTAAAATGTAAGTTGTTTAAAAAAAATAAAGAATATAAATTTAATGTGTTTTCTTAAGATAAAAGTATAATCAATGGAAAAGTACTCTTAACGTTTTTGATTTTAAGAAAATCTACTCTTGTAGAAAAAACTTGATATGGAATCATTAAAGTACCTTTCATCCAGAAAACTTATTGGCAGCCACAAATATAAGAAAATCAAACTGTCAACACAAGCTTAAGGTATAATTTTTTTTTTATTTCAGCTGTGAATTCATATAAATTATGAAAGTTTCAAATAAGTTGTAAAGTATTATGAAAAACCTTTTTTCCCCGTATGTATAATTCCAGTAAATTAAAAATTCTTATCGCAAGTCTTTATGTAAAACAATATTGTGCGAGGCGTTATAACACGTTCATCATTTTATATTTATAACACTATTTAAACCAAAATTTGATTAATATATTCTAATAATTTAAATATTTTGTTTAAAATAGCAATTAAAAGCTGTGATATTTAAAATTTCGAAATTTATGTTCAATTCATAAATATTTATTACTTTTTTAAGTGTTCGTTCTCAAATATTATAAATGGATAAATAAAAAGCTTTTACCTATCAGAATGGGTTAAACAATCAGTCATAGAAAAATAACTTTTATTATGACATCGCATGGACAGTTCACATATTCACTCTAAACGTATATATATATATAAATATGATGTTGTACTCTAGGTTTAATATGATTTGAATATTTGCTTGGTTATATTAGTGTGAGGTATTTTGGATATATTTAAATATATATATATACACACATTCATCTATATCTATACTATAATATATAAAAGAAAGAGTTTGTGTGTGTGTTTCACCTATTCCGACCAAATTAAGCAACCCAGGAGTATGAAACTTGGCATGTAGAAGCTATAGGTCGTTATGCTATTAACCTCGAAGAGTTTTTTTCGAAATTTGCTTTAGATTTTTTTAAAATTCAATTTTTATGCGATTTTTTTTATCTAAATGGAGATATGACGTCATCAGCCATGTCAAGTCTTAACTTTGCGAAAATTAATATTTTGAGCAGTTTTGGAGGGGATTTTAGCACATTTAACTGTAAATATATTTATTTTAGTTGTATTTATTCATTTTTTAACTCTTTGTGGAGGAATTGCATTTGTTTTACGAAAAAATAGTTTTAAAAAAATGTTTTTCTAAATTTTATTTTTCCGATTGGCAACACTAATTTGATAACAGTAGATATTTTCGTATTTGATTTCCAACGTATTATATCTTTTTCGTTTCTTTAAAAAAAAGGATGTTTTTTTTATACAACTTTTTCAGACTAAATAATCATTCTATGCTGATGGATTGGGGTAATATGTACCATTAAAGTGTACTAATTACTAATATTCAGGCGATGTCATTTGGTTCTAAGTTTAACTTTGGCGCCGAAAACCTGTGCCATGATATGAATCTCAGATGGATTGTAATCAAGTTAATTTTATCTACCGTATTGAATTTGTGTAACTGTGTATAATTTTTGTTCAAATTATTTCTTATTTCCTTTTGTGGTTTGTAATAATGCATGTCGATTGCGTAATGGAACAACTACCCATCTTGCAAGGCCTAAAGCTACTATTTTTATTGTTGTAACCACTTTTAAAAATATTTACTTTCCATAAAATGTTCTATTTCATTGTATGCTCCTGATTTATCTTAGCTGTACTATGATTATCAGAAAAGCTTGATTACACTCTTCAAACCTTTTTGCTGTATCTGAAAATTTTTTTGTAACCCAAGCACAACCATAGACTGATAATACCACCAGCATTCAGGTTAGAAAGAATAAGGAGAAGCAAATGTGCAAACCCAAGGTCCTTGCAACTGTTTTGTACCATAATCTTAATTTTCTTTTGTTTTTGATAACCTTTTAATTTAAATTAATGCTATATTTTCTATTTTAGTGTCTCGCACATACTCACATATTATTGCAAATTGGCGATTGTTGCAATAATACATCAGTACCTTTTCTTTTTGTTATAAGCTACATTCTGGTACTATTTTGCAACATCGATGAAACATGGAATTAGCCGATAAAGGTAAAAAGCAATAACCTTTTTTGGTACTTGCGTATTATTGCCAACTTAATTAATAACTCACCAAATTGGCAACCATATGCTTCATTTCATGTAATGTCGCCAATAGGTTGCGATAATATGGAAGTACCATAGAAAATGACATTTCATTCAAACTAATTGGGATTATTAGATTGCCAATATTGTGATTTAAATTAGAATTTATGATACTTACATATAAGTGTCATCACAGCCAAATTGGCGCCATGCTAATCGCTCCTTGATATCAAAACAACAAAGATTCTGTATTTGAGTTTTTATGTGAAAAAAAAATCAGTCGGATTTTGTTGGGGTATAGTGTGATTTGCTTAGTGCCAGTTTGGCTGCGGTGATGCTAATACGTAAGAACACGAAGGCTAATACGAATTTTTATTAACGTATTTCTGACATTTTCTTTTTGTTCTGAGTTGTTTATTGTAGTTTCATCAAAATTAGACTTTTATCAGACCTTTGCTTATCTATTTAAGGTTTCTTTTCGGTTTGAATTGATGTTTACTAGGTTACTTCGTATATATTTACGTTTATTTTATTCATGTTTAAATTTTTTATATTTCAAGGTTTTGTGGCAAAATTAAGGCTTAATTTTCTTTTGTTTTCTATAACCTTTTAATTTAAATTATGCTATATTTTCTATTTTAGTGTCTCACATATGCAAGTTGACAATCGTTGCAATAATACGTCAGTACCTTTTCTTTTTGTTATAAGCTATATTCTGGTTTTATTTTGCTACATTGATGAAACATGGAATTTGTAGATAAAGGTAAAAAGCAATAACATTTTTTGGAGCTTACGTATTATTGCAAAAATTGCCAACTTAATTAATAACTCGCCAAATTGGCAACCATATGATTCATTTCATGTAATGTCGCCAATAGGTTGCGATAATATGCAAGTACCATAGAAAATGACACTCCATTCAAACTAATTGGGATTATCAGATTGCCGATATATCATGATTTAAGTTAGAATTTATGATACTTATATATAAGCATCATTACAGCCAATTTGGTGCAATCCTAATCGCTTCTGGGTATTAAAACAACAAAGATTCTTACATGTTTTTATATAAAAAAAAATCAGTCACATTTTGTTGGGATTTGCTTAGTACCAGTTTGGTTGTAGTGATGCTAATACGTAAGAACACGAAGGCTAACATGAATTTTTTATTTACGTATGAGATTTTCTGACATATTTTCCAGCATGTTATTAAATAGATTTGGCATATGTTCTACATGCTGCTTATTTTATTTTTTCTCCTCATAGTTTTTATAACCGATAAGTACTCATTTTTTGATCTCATGGAAAGATGGTTAACTTTATTCATCAAGAAGATCTTCATGGAAACTATTGATGTGATTGAATGCATAACAAAGTAATTTTCTTTTGCACTTCAAAATTCTGAGTTAATGCAATTTTTTGTTGTGTTGCATTATGGTTTAATTTTCCTTCTGACAATCGGGTCTTCATATAGATTTTTGAAGATTTTATACATATGCATTGTATATATTTGTTACATATGTATACATTTCTATGACATTTTTTTTTTGGTTGAAAAAAAAAGATTATTGCTTTTTTTCCTTCATCAGCAAATACCACATTTTCATCATTACAGGAAAACGCTTTAGATGTTGATTAATGTTGATCAGATTTTTTGTCACATTGCATATCATGGCTTAATTTTGCTTCTGACAATCTTCAAATATATAAATTTATTTATACCATTTGTGATCCAAAAATGTTTGTGGAAAAAGATGCAGCTTGATACGATTTTCTCATATTTCTCTTTGGATTTCTTTAAAATTCAATGTTGATGTGATTCGACTTCTAATGACATCAAGGTTTAATTTTGCTTCTGATATGTTCCTTATTTAGTTTTATGAAGATCATAT
The DNA here is from genome assembly GCA_019973975.1 of Trichonephila clavata. NCBI lineage: Eukaryota > Metazoa > Arthropoda > Arachnida > Araneae > Nephilidae > Trichonephila > Trichonephila clavata. The sequence continues at coordinate 29,684 of BMAO01034291.1, read as the reverse complement.
AATTTATACATATGCTGTCCATATATGATATGTTTCAATGATCACTAATTATTTATCATTGTATTTTCTCATTTGTTTGTTCTTTACGACTGAATAACAAATATTTTTAATCGAAATATTGCAAAAAAGTATTGTTTAAAAATTAATTTTTTATCATCAAGGTTTAGTATTTCTCTCATTAGGTTCATAATTGTTTTTTTTTTATGTAGCACTTTTTAATCTGTTTTAGATGGGTTTTTTTATTTTGGTTCTTGCTAATTTAATTTTTTCTCTATTGTATTACATCTAAATTTTATATTAAATCTAATATAGATGTTGGATAGTATTACATCCATTCCTCATGTAATTTAATGCAACAGTGAATTTTTAACTTAATAGTTTATTATAATATAGGCCTATTTTAGATATTTTTTAAAATTTTAGTTTGTACTAATTTAATTTTTTTCCAATTGAAGGCTTCCTAATATTTTATTTATGATAGTATTTTAGTGAAATGGTTTATCATAATTAATTTTTTCTTCTGATTTATATATTTAATGTTATTTTACTCATAGTTTCCATAGCAGAAATATACTACTATTATCACTTTTCCGTTATAATTTGTATTTATATTTTCATTCCTATTTACCTTTTTAGCATGTTAATTTTCTCTCTTACATTACATACTTCATATGAAATCATTCTTAACTGTTAAGCAGAATTTCAATATGAACACTCATAAAATAAAATAACTTCTAACTTTTAGATACACTGCCCTGTAATGGCTCAATCCTCTTTAAAATGTATCATGTTTGCAAAAAAAAAGCTGGATTTTTTAAAAAATTTAACCTGTGCGAAGAACGAGTACGACACATGTGAAATCAGTGTTGCCAACTTGGCGAGTTATTTTGAACATTGGCATTGGTGCAATAAAATCTAAGAACCTACATTTTCTTCCATTGAAAAAGGTTACAACTTTTCGTGATACTTACGTATTAGAGTCACTGCAGCCAAAGTGGAACTTTTTTCACCAAAATTTGATTTTTTTCCTTATAAGACACATAAGAATCTGTTATTTTGATATCGTGGTGCAAATTTTGCTGCGGTGATGCCAATACATAAGTACCCTTTTCCTTTATTGGCAGATTCCATGTTTTTCCATTGTAACAAAAAAGTAGAAAAATGTAACTTTAGAAAATGACACTCAATGTAAACTGAGATTAACAGATTGTCAATATTGTGATTTTAAGTTAGAATTTCTATTTACGTATAATATTTTTTGTCATGCTTTTTTTTTGTTCTGAGCTGCTTATGATAGTTTCATCAAAATCAAATCTTAATTTATCTATTTAAAGTAGCTTTTTGATTTGAATTAATATTATAATTTCAATATACTAAATGTAAGGTATCTTTTATATTTTTTATTTCTTTTTCAATTTTAAATATTTAAGATTTTCAGTTATTTGCTTTTTTGTTGTTGTTCAGAACTGTTTATGGCAATTTTATCAAAGTTAGGACTTACTTTTTCTGTTTTAATAACCTTTTAATTTAAATTAATATTATAATTCCTATTTCAGTTCTGAACTAATACTCTATATTAGATGTATTACTGAAATGTTAGATATTATTATATGAGGTATGGGTGCAATGCTAATTTAATTTTTTTTCTGTTGAATGCTTTTAATATTTCTTATTCATGATAGCATTGAGTGAATCAGTTTATCATCATTCATTTTTTATTTCGGCTCATCTATTGCAGGTTATTTCACCCATAGTTCCCATAGCAGAAACTCACTACTGCTATCACTTTTCTGTAATAATTTTTATTTATATTTACATTCATTCATATCTATTTACTCTTTAGCTTGCTAATTTTCTCTCTTACATTGAAATATTTGTTTTTGTTAAATTATTATTTACTTTGAAGCCAAATTGCAATTTGTTTAAAATTATTTCTAATGTGAACATTCATTTGAAAAAAAAATGTTTTAATTTTTGGTTTTCTACTTCATACAGGGTTTTACCCTCCCTAAAAAAATATTATAATTGCTATGGTAGAAGAATTTTTGTTTTTAAAACTTAACCCGTGCGAAGAACGGGCATTTCAGCTAGTAAGTAGACAAAACAAGCTATTGCAGTGCCGCTACAGTTAAAGTTTCAACAGTCTGAAACGAATTTTTACTGATATCTTAAGAATCTTTATTATTTAAAAAACTTCTATATATCAAATATTTAATTAATATAAGCACGGTAGAATGATATGAATATTTGTTGAAACAAATGAATTTCTTGTGGCAATAGAAGATATATACAGGGTATCCCAAGATTGTTGGGACAAACTTTAAGCGAAGGTAAGGGACCAAAGACCCATTTCCCGTCGAGAACGAGTGACGTCTCAACAGTCAAGCAGTTTCTCTTAGGAAAGTATCCCAGGGTGGAAAACCCGGCGCTGATGTCCTAAGGGAAGTCAACCTCTGACTTCCCTTGATATAGCCGACAGTAGGGTGCCGGCGCAGTTCCCATGTCAGCCACCGGTTTCAAAGTACACCGCGCGAAGAGGGACGTGAATTAATAGTAAAATGGTTTTTCCGAATACGTCCAAACAGAAGTGACTCTACATCACGCGCCACTTTTCGTGGGCGGGACGTATTCAACCTGGAAAGACTCTGGATTCGCGAGGAAAGACAGAGAGCGACATCAACACAGAGATATTGCTACGAGTCCAACTGTCTCTTCAACAGCCTTACCAGCACCTGCGCCTCAGTATTTTCCGAGCTCGTTTTAACGCCGCATCAACAGCGTTGCTTGTAATAGAATATTATCGTCCCGGCTTTAGCGCCGCGGCAGAGGAAACAGACCTGTATTGCCGTAGTCATTTGAGCTGTCATAGCACATAGAGGAGTACGGAACAGTTTTACGAACACCTAGCTGGCAGATATGCACCTGATTTATGGATTGGCATAAGGAAATGCACGAGCAGCAGAAAGATTGTATTGCTTAAGGTAACCAATGAGAGATGCACCGGACCACCGGATGTTTACTAATTTGCACCACAATATGTGTTAATATGGTTCACACTGCAAAGTAATAAGCATAGTGAGCGTAGGCCACGAGTGACTCGATCTTCTCTCATAGAACAAAACGTGTTGGATACCGTTCGAAGGAATCTGAGTATCAGCATACGAGCCGTTGCTGTTGCTGTAGGAGAATCTTGGAATGTGTGTATTGTGTTTTGCAACGCGAAGGCAAACCATTACACTCGTACCATCTTCAAAGAGTACCGTCACAAATTGTGATGTAATCTAGTAAACATTCGGTGGCACGGGGCATCTCTCTGTGGATACCTTTTGTGATACAATCTTTCTGCTGCTCGTGCATTTCCTTCTGTCAATCCGTAAATCAGATGCATATCTGTCAGCAAGGAGTTCGTAAAACTGTTCCATACTCCTCTGCGGGCGATGGTAGCTTAAATGATTATGGCAATATAGGCCTGTGTCCTCCAATGCTCTTTGAAAAGCTCCACCTAGCGCCGACCGAAGACTTTTCCGACCATGGGTTGCTATGCAGATCTGAATCCTTGTGATGTATCCTATCTCCCCTGAAAGTTTGTCCCTGTAATCCTGGAACACTCTGTAGATGAAAACACTGATTTTAAATATATAATTTAATTTGTTGTAATTTCCAATATATATATATATATATATACAGTCGATTCTCGATAATTCGAAGTTGGAGGGACCAATGAAAAACTTCGTATTATCAAGAGTTCGAATAATGAAGAGGGTAGGCGAAAAATTCCCAAAATACACGAAGAAATATTTTTTTTGGAACACATTTAAATTAGAAGCTGCAATAAAACAAGAATTGTACATACATATAAAATTATTTTAAAGTATTTTAAAAATGTACATATTATACAGTATAAATACTATAAAGAAGTTAAAAGTCCTGTCATTTATGTATTAAAAACAATTATTAAAAGAATACATACTGTACATATGAATTTATTTTGACGAAAAAATCTGTTATCTTTAAAAATTTGTTTAATCTGTAATTGGTTCCCTCAGACACTGTCCCCCAAATCATAGGTTCTTCAAGGAAGAGTCCAATCCTGCTCCTTGGTGCCACATGCCATAAGTCACACAGATGAGTCATAAATCGTTATGTCACTCCGACGAAAAGTATACAATCATACCCATCTCTTTCTTCACAATAAAAAAATGAAAAATTCTCATTACTTTCAGAGCCACGATCAATTTAAATAATAAAGTGTTTTTTTTTGTTAAAATTTCTCTACTTTGATGCATTATAATATGAATAAATCAACTTCAGAATTATATACAGTCGACTCTCGATAATTCGAAGTTGGACGTACCAATAAAAAATTTAGAATTATCAAGAGGGTAGGAAAAAAAAATTCCCAAATTACATGAAGAGAAATTTTTTTCTAACACATTTAAATTTGAAACTACTTAATAAAACAACAATTGTACAAATATATCAAAATTTTTTAAAGTATTTTTAAAAAGTACATATTATATATACATTTTAAATATTTTACAGAAGTTAAATGTCCTGTATTAAAAGAATAAATTCATACACAATAGCGGATCATCCTTTCTGAACACATGTATAGCAAGGTCACGTGTTAAACGAATGATATGGACGTCTTACAAAAAGTGCGATCTATTGTCCACTTAAAGAAGTAAAGCAATAAAAGTGTCTTTTTGCTTGAGCAACCGGGAAGCACACAGATGGTCATCAAAAGGACTACGTTACAGAGGAGACACACAGAGACAATACAACTAGAAACATGTAAGCTCCAATCTGTTTGCTACAGGACTCTACATGATAGTGAGAGTTCGAATTATTGAGAGCTTGTTAGATAACTTTGAATTACCGAGTGTTGTAGTCTGACCAGCCGCAGATTTTATTATATATAAATATATATATATATATAAATTATTCAGTTGTATTTAAAAGAAAAATAAATCAACTGCACAATGTACAAAACTGATATAACTGAAAGCTGCATCTCTATCTCTATCTGATACCTATTTTCAATACACATACAATACAGAATACAATGAGGAAGAGGGAATCCTGACTCTTTAATGAAACCTGCGTTTTAAAAACACACCCTTTTTTATCGAATTTACTTGGCAGTGATGAGATATCATTCGATAATTATTTCGAGTCACGTTCTCCCTACGAATGACCACCCCAGTTTTAACAGCTGATGAGAAAAGTCATTAGGTATCGACCCGTGCGTTCTTCAAAACAGATGAAATGTGGAACATCTTGGCCTTTATTATTTTTTTCCCATGGTCAATCAAGAGGAAAATATCAAAAAGTTTATTTATTATTGAAAAAAAAAGAACATTTTATAACTGGAAAGTTAGGCTAATACTTATGAATCCAGTTGAAAAAGTTTATGTTTGTATTGGAGATTAAAAAAAAATGTTCGAAGTTGTGTTGTCAACTGTTTAAAATCTTTGTTAAAGATTTTATTGAAATTACTCTAATCCAAGGTAGTTAACAGGCGTTTTCATTGTTGCTTTTTATGCGGTTTTTGGCCCTAAATAGGAAAGTTCAAAAGCGGTCCTCTCATCCAATGTAGTAAGATTTTGCCGTGGTGGATGGGCTTTTCGATGACACTGCCACAGTTGTTGAATGACTTTGAAATAATTTTTTCCCGTCAAATAACCGAAAAAACTATGCACATTGAGCAATACAAATGGTTTTATGTGCAACTCATGCTAAAGCCGTCATTCGATTCAAAATGTCACTTCTAGACAAATCGCTTACAGCGTCATCTATTGATACACTTAGGAATTTTCTTTTCATGCCACACCGTTTCCAACTTCATAAAATATATTCAGTTCATATTTGTATTTTTTTTAAACACAATTTTGAAATTGGAACTTGAATTATAATCACAGTGCATATATACATATACAGGGTGTACCAAAACGACCGCATAAACTCTGCACAGCTAAATTCCTCGTTGGGAGTACATAAAAACTGCCCAAAGAAGCATTCCTGTACGATCCATAGTTTACGAGAAAAATACGAAAAACAAAGTACGACGTCACTTTTTTTTCCGGTGCAAGAAAAACACTTTATTGAACATATCAACAGCAGTATATGCACAATTTAAGGCAGATGTTCAAAATGTCCACCGTGCATGTCGAGGCAGTCTTGAGCAAGCCGTGGAATGGCTATCACACGTCGCAGCATCGTGGGGTCCACCGAAGCATGCAGACGAGCAACTAAGTCCATTTGTGTTGTCACTACGTCTCGATATACCAGTTCCTTGAGATGGCATGTCGCAGTAGTCCCAAGGCATGTCACAAGTACATGTCGCAGAAGTCACGAACGGAATACATGGCCAACATACGAAGACTACCGGTAGTTGCAAGATGCAGCCTTTTAAATACCAGTTCAACGGCGGCTTAACGTCATTCCACGGCGCGCGCATGTATGACGCGACATGCGCGTCGAACGTTTTAAGCATTATCGTCTGGAAAGATATGCAAATACTGTTATTGATATGTCCAATAAAGTGTTTTTTCTTGCTCCGGAAGTGACGTCATACTTTGTTTTCCGTATTTGTCTCCTAAACTATGGATCGTACAGGAATGCTTCTTTGGGCAGTCTTTATGTACTCCCAACGAGGAATCTAGCTGTGCAGAATTTATGCGGTCGTTTTGGGACACCCTGTATATACACACAACTTCATTTTTCATGAACTTCACGGATGGAAATGAATATTAGTAATATATCAATAAATCCTTTCAAAAAAGTTGCGGAGCCCGAAAATTATTTCAAAATTTATATTTTGCCTTTCATTGCAAAACACAGATTGCTTTGCAAATCAAAATGTGACTATATATTTATATATAATTCATTCAACAGTTTTAAAACAGACACAAAATTTGCGACGGTTCTATCCACACTCCTTCTACTAATAGTCTTTTGGGGGAATTTCTGGTCTTTAAAAATTATTTTATTAAAAAACTCCTCTTCGAAGAAGAAGACGTGATTATGTTAATTAAGACTACTATATAGAGTCTAGGCTTTCAGGTCAGAGGGAGAGATAGGATAGATTGCTATCAGAGCAGAGATTGTTGTTGTTGTCATGTCCTTCCCGCAGGGAAGGGATGAAAGTTGCCATTGCCTGTGAGACAGGTTGGACTTCTTAACGATAGATGGCGACACCACCTATCTCCATCTCCCCAATTTTGGCATGGAACTGAAGGGGAGGGAAATATTCTCCAGTCCTCTGCACTCGTGGTTTCTGCTGCGACCGCCCACAAGACTTTCGAACCCACTGATTTAACGAGCATGTACTCCGTCTATACTCGGTGGTATTTAGTGGCATCGGGCATCGAACCCAGGCCCTCCGGTCTGGAGTCCGATGCTCTAACCACTAGGCTACCCACGGCTTTCAGGTCAGGAGGAGAGATAGGATAGATTGCTATCAGAGCAGAGATTAATAAACTTGAATGTGAATCGCGGATATTTAATATTTGATAATTGAATTACTTAAGGTGACGAAATGTCACTGGGGATTGAACCCATATTAAGTAGCTAAGAAGTCATTGGTATCACTTTGAGTAAGTGTGTTTAGCATTAAAGAGAGTTTTGTCATATCTCGCGTACCTCGTTCATTGTCTGTATAGTTATTAATTGAGTGCATCTCTTAGCTGGATCGATTGAATTTGAGTAGTGATTAAATAGATTGTTTTTTGAATTATGGCTGGGGTGTTCCTTCCAATCCTCCCGCACCTTTAGACGTTCAGGCGAGAACATTACAAAGTGATTTAATGTAAAATTTTCATTTTAAATGGGCTGCATTTTGGTAGTTTAGCCTTTGAAGACACGGACAAGTCCCCAAGTGTGAGAGCCACTTTATTGGTGGCACCAGATACTAAATTTTTGACGCTTGAATTTTTTCAATTCAAACTCTCGTTGGATACTAAATATTGCCGAGAGTTACCAGAGCCAAATTGGTACTCAAATCTTTTACATGCCACATAATCATATGACATGCATACCTACGATTTTCGCATTCAGAAAATCTATCGACTCAGTCGGGATCGAACCCGCAACCTTAGACTTACGAGACGAGCACACTGTCTCTAAGCCACCGAGCCGACTTTAATATAAAACTTAGCAATTTCAAATTTAAATTATTAAATTGTTGTCGCTCTCATTCAGTATTGTCAATCTTTCCAGATCGGAATTGTGACCATTAAATCCCGCATATAATATTTATTTATTCCATATTCACAAGTCATTATTTAAGGATTTAGCTTATTCTCCACGGAGAGTTACATTTCCACAAAAGTTGACTGTCATAATAACACACGGGCCTCATTAAGTAACACTAATAACAACTCTATTCGCAACCAACAGAAATAGAAAGACGGGAAGTTAACAAGACAGGGAAGTCTTAATAGGAGAAGCTCGACAGATGCCACTGTTGGTGTTGTTAAAGTAACGCCTGAAGCGATGACAGAAGTGAGATCTTTAGCAAACTCTAGGGAATGGTGCTGTGGGACATAAATCTTACCCCTTCCATTTTCAGCAACGAATAACGAATTATTATAAGTAAGAAAGTTAGAACAAAAGGTACAATAAACTGTTCTTTTTACTTGTATTCGGAATAAGAATATACTATTTTTGTCTAATATTACGTTTCTTGTGTTTCATCAAAAACAAATTTCTTTGTAAGAGAAATAATACAAGATATCAATAATGTACCTCATTTTTCAATTCCTACTCTTAGTTCACTTTCTCCCTAGATTTATTTATTTATATATATATTTTGTTCAAATTTTCAATCGTTAATAAAATACTTTCTATTCATCCATTCAAGTTCAAATACGTTTTTTAAACTTGTAGTGGGGGGCACTTGTTGCTAATGCAGTAATTTCAAATATTATTTCATTAATTAAATTTATTTTTGGTTTTAAATTTATTCTGCAGTATTTTTGACAAAGTTAGAGCTTTCTGCAACAGATGGCACCAGTAGTTTTTTCTAACGAATTTTTTCTTGGCTTATTTCTTTTAAACTTGTAGTGGATGACACTTGATGTTGAAACAGTTTTTTCGAATATTAATTTTCTAATTAAATTTACTTAACTAAAACAAATTTTTCCTTTATTGACCTAAGTAGGAATTGACTAATTTTTTTATATTAATTGTTTTTAAGTTAAGTTTATAGTACAGAAGGCTCTAGCTTTAAATAAATTATCGCAAGAGTATGTAAGCATTTATAAACATTGTTCTAAATTCATAAAGACTACTTATGTGTTTTACAAACAAATGATATTGAAACACGCCACGTATGTTGTTTCCCCTGCAGCAACACTCTTTGGAAAATTGAGTTTTACCAGCAATTAATTTTATGCGTGTTAGGAATGAAATTGCTTGAGTTTTGCTAACACATATACTTTCTTTGATCTTGTACATCAATAAATGCTAGTTTCTTTTCAACATTTTAATACAAGAACGATATGTTTGCAGGAACAAAAAAAAACCTGTTTGACATTAATACATATGGTAATATTTTGAAATAGATGCATAACTCATTTGTATGAATTTTTATCATTAAAAATATTTTTTCTGCACAAATTTTTTTTGTGTATCCACTTTTTAACAAAAGATAGTAAGGGCTTTGCTCTAATGAAATAAACAATTTATGGACATGAATATAAACAGAAAATATTGTCTATGAGGAATTTTTGTTTTATAAAGTAATTTATACGTTATTGAGATTTCATGCAATAGATTCCAAATTGTTACAATACCAAAGTTAATGCAATGAAGGTGGATTTCGGAAAGTAATGTTAACATTATACTTTCAGTACCTCTCAATTAGCAATATTTAGAAGTTGAAATTTGCGTGTTAACAATGATAATTAAAAAAAATGTATTCATGAATCATTTCTTCTCGTTCTACAGATATTTAGAATATGTTTACGGGCAGACCATCCAGGGTGTAAGCTTCTATTCAGTCATACAGTTGTTTCGAATCCTGTCAAGACTGTCGGTTGATATAACAGGGGTATATTCATGAAATCCAGCTGAGACTCCACTTTTCTCGTTAGGATAGCATGGGAATTTGGAGAATGCGAAATAAAAGCAATGTATAAAGGACTTACCGAAAGTAAGTTTCATGAATTTTTTTGAAAGGGAAACAGGGTACAATAAATAAAAAAAAATCTCCTTAAAGAACCCCACTCGTCAATTTTTCTGAAAGGAAACATGGTACAATAAATAATAATAATAAAAAATCCCCAACAAATCGCCTTAAAGATCCACATCCATTTCTGGTGTAGCAACGGAAACAGCATCAGCATGTCGAATGATGCGTGCTCAGAGCGTCGAAGAAGAGAGAGCAGTAGGAGTCAGCGCGCCCGTGGTTATTATAGTACAAATAATTGGGGCAGACACGTGTGCTAACAACATGGTCGCCAATGGAAGTGTGTGTGTGTGAGTACTGTTATCCGATATGAAAATGCACGAGGGACTTATGTGCCCGTCATTCATGTACACCGTGTATGATGAAGCCATGTCTATTCAAATGGTTGGTCGGTGGTGTTGCCTGTTTAGAGAAAAAAAGTAGAGTGTGGAAGATGAAGTTCGAAGTAAGCATTTCCCCTCTTTCACGATTGAAAACAACATTGTCCCTTCGGATTTTCACCTGTTCGAATGTTGCATTGAATATCAGCCCACGGGACATTATTTCCTAAACAGATTGACAATTCCTTGCAGCAATTTCATACATCGCAAGGCACCGAGTTTTCTCTGAGTGGTTTCTTCAAACCGATTGCACGCTACGACTAACGTCCCAATCTCGTTGGCGACTATGTCGAAAAATAGTGCAAGATGTCGCGGTATATATATATTTTTTTTGGCTCAAGAGTTTTCGTGTGAAAATAATATGACTAAACCTACTTTCGGGACGTCCCTCGTAATCCCTCGTAATCTTCTTAACACAATCTGCCTATCGATAATAGTGTGCAGGAATATCCATTCCCACAATTCCCAACTAGCAATGACTAGAGTAAAAGTGTAATAATTGTTTCGGTTGACAAAGGAACATGTATGCCGACCTGAAGATAGCCACTTAAAATCAAATGGCACAAAAGCAGCAAACATTAACAGCCTACCCTAAAAATTATTGTATACAGGGTGATTCCGTAAAGAAATATACAGTTTCAATATGCTATAAATCAAGAACATTGTAAGATATTATACAAGTATGTCACCTACAACAGAATTGCTTAGGATTATTAAAAGTTTTGTTAAAAAGACAATCACAGATATTCTATGTGTGAACCCTTAGTCACTAGACACACATTTAGTAACACACATTTTAACACCCAATTTCGCCCAAACGCGTGTTAAGATATCTGAATTAAGTTCATTGATAGCAGTTGTGGTATGCTTTTTCAGCTCTGCTAGATCAATAGGAAGGGTGGGGATGAATACCTTGTCCTTTATGTTCCCCCATTGGAAGAAATCACAAAGTGTTAATTCAGGACTTCTGGATGGCCATTGGGTGCAAATCTTCCGCAAATCGTCCAATCCATCCATCGGTGAAGGAAGATATTCATCGAAGTAATCTCACATGTTGGCCGATCAGTATGATGGTGAACTATCCAATTGGAGAATGAAGTTATCAATGTTATCCTGCAATTTTAGCATCAATCAAAGAGTTAACGTATCCAAAAAAAGTGACTCCTGTGACATTATGCGAAATTTGAGAACACAAAATTGTGACGGATGTTTACGCGTTCTTCAATTAACCATCTTGGGAAATCTTTGGGCCATGAAAATCAACAACCCTTTTCTGAAGAAGAAACCGTGATATGCATATTAAGTTGATTATATATAGTTCAGGTTTGCTTGCTAGGAGTTAGTTAAAGCGAGATAAAGTGAGATATAAGTTGAAGAGATAGATGGAAGAGAGTTAGTAATTCAGTGTGAGAGAAGAGAGATAGAAAGTTAAAATTATAAAGAGATAGATAGTTATATAGTGAAAAATTGCTATTTAATAGAAGTTACCAAGATATTGAAGCATTACGAAGTAGAAGATAAGAAGACTATCTATAGTTCAGATATTAGTCATATTTACAGCGCGGTTTGATATTTAAATTAATAAAGAGATTTAAGTGACAATTAATCACATAACTGCAGTTTAAATCAAATATTAAAGTAGAAGATTGATTAATAAAGAGTGAATCAATTTATTAGAAGTATTCTCCAAGCACGAGACTCTCGTCACTTATCCTTTGCTCGCTGCTGGGAAACATCTTATTTAATCTTATTAGTTGATTTGTTTTTGAGTTCATTAGAGTGCTGAATAAATAATCAGAAATTATCATGTCGAGTCGTCCTTCACTTCCTCCCAGACCCTTAGCCGGGTCACAAGGTGTTATAAAATGTCTTTTCCTCTGCCAACGCCGCCATTTTGGCTGTCTCATTACATGCCACGCGCTCTCTTTACGTACTTCTAATACACGCGTAAAATCAACAAATCCACTTTTGAGAACATACTTTTTTTATGAATTCCATGAAAACAATAATTTAAAAACCGGAAAAAATAGGCTTTACAAAACTCCTAAAAATCATAAATCAAGCAATAAATATTAAGACTCAGACGAGACGTATTGCTTTAAATACTAAGCAAAATTTTTAAAAACCAGAACACGTCAAGGTCTCTCTGGCAACCAACAAATATACAACATGCGCTGTTCCATAAGGCCTTCTGCAGTAAGTGTTCCCCTAACTGAGACCCTGTAAAATAATCAAAAATTTGCATAATTTCTCTATGGGGAGAAAATGGTTAACAAGTTAAGAAACAAAAGTATGAACGAACAGGGTGTAGTAACAATGCTTATTAATCAGTCGTTACATTGTGAATAATTTAAAATGCTTGTTATTGAAATAATAGACAGAACTCTCCTTAAAGAAGTAAAGATAAAAAGTAAGAAAGAGCTAAGTTGTAACAAAATGACAATAGACGTACCTTTTGTTTCTTTCCTATTTTTCTAGACTATATATTTGGGTTAACGTTATACAAAGTTGTTGACGCCTGAGTTTTGATGAAAAGAGAAAGTAATTAATTATATTTTGAATTACTTATAAAATATACATAGTACGTAAGAACATATTTTTATTGCTGGCCTGAGACTGCCCTGTCTGGTTTGAGATTTGAGCTGGATAAGGGTTGTTTCAGGTGTGGGCTAACTAGTAGATTTTAATGGTACAGGCATTTTTTCTGGGCCTAGTTTAATGTTTTTAATCGAATGACCCAAGCAAATCAAATCAAATCAATATGACTTATTTTTTAAAAAAATCTGATGTTATTTTAAACTGATTTTTATTAACAAATAACAAAGTAACTAATAACAAGTGTAATACAATTACCAAAAACAAATTAAATACAAAATGCATTGTGTAAAGTCAAAATGTATTTTGAGTATTTTATTGTGGGAGTTTAATCTGAAACTATATTTTTTTTGTTCAACATTTTAAGAGCAATTAAAGCTTTTGGGATCAGTTTTCTTTAATTTTTGTTTCTTGAATAAATTATTCAAATAACAGAATAGCCGCTTTTAAAAAAAAAAAATCAAGCCTTTGATTTATATTTTTGTGTTAAATCTGTTGATTTAACGCAAAAGAATTTATTTTTTACATGGTATTTAGTATTTTATTTTGTTTAAGAAGGAAAATAAACCAAATTTTGGGCATTGAAATAACCTAAAAGTAACTCCAATTTGGATGAAAAATTGTAGCATGTGGTGTTTTCAAATAGTACTATTTGAAACTTAAATTTTATAAATTTTCTTCATCCCCCCCCCCTTAAATTGGACTGAGCTTATCCAACAAAGATCTTATTCCTTGGACAGGAGTCGCCAATTTGGCGTCCGAGTAAACCATTGAGTCTGCAGCATATCTAGACTCCCCTTTTTTAAACAGCACACCTTAAAAATTTTTTATCAAAAAAGTTAGGAATGGTTAGTAATTTTTTTAACTTCTAAGATACTCTTTAATCAGTTTGGTTCGGAGAGTTCTCTTAATCTATTCACCTATCAAATTTCCTAACTTCGAGCAATGGTCAAATTACGATTTTGACATTTTGTGATGGATCTATACGCGAATTTCTACTAACAGTCCTTTTGGGTATTCTTTTGGGACATCAAAAATTACCAATCTTCTCTTAAAGAAGGAAACGTGATATGCTATTTAAGTTTATTATATATATTCCTACTTCGCGAGTTAATGAGTTAGTTAATTGGAAGTGAAGAGAATAGGCAAACAGAAAGTTAGAAGTTTAGTTAACAAGATGTGACAAGATAGTTACAAGGTGAAGATTACCAGAATTGGCTTAAAAGTCCTTGTGAAAGATTATACTCAGGAAAGGTGAAATATAAGTTGAATTGATTAGAAGACTGCCTAAAGTCAGGTACTGTCAACTTCATATTACGTTGATGTTTAAAGTGTTAAAGTAGTTAGGCGGTCATTAAGTACTTATCTTCTGTGTAAAGTAATATTAAGGAAGAACCACATTACTATATATAAAGTGGCTATTATATGTTTTCTCCCCAAACGCGAATCTCGTCTCTTCCCTCTGTTGCTTGACTGAATTATCCTATTTATAGTTTTATTTGTGTTTGAGTCGATTATAGTTGATAAATAAAATAATTAAAATTTATCATGTCGAATGATCCCTTAATTCCTTCCACACCTTTAGCTAGGTCACAGGGTAGAAGGGAATTGGGCTCGTTTCAGTTTGAACCGGTACTTCACTACACGCCAACGTGAGTACGTTTAATTCCGACTAATTTAATGTGTACAAGTTCCTCTACACCAGGGGTCTTCAAACTGTGTTCCACGGAGCCCTAGGATTCCACGAGGCATATCCAGGGGTTCCACAAGTCACAACAAAAAATCGGAAAGAAAATTATAAATGTGAGTGCAAAATGGATTCACATTCTCTATGAAGTTTGTATACCCACTAATACTTAAAGCTCATCCCTGTCAATAAGGGACTGAAAATTTTATTTCTAAATAATTTTATTTTGAAATATTTTTTAAACTTTAATTATAATATAATAAAAGACTATTAAAATGTTTTATATTTTTGTATAGTACCGACTAGATTGTAAATATCTTATTGTTTACAATCCCGGGTTCCACGAGATAATTGTATACCCGTTAGTGCAATGTCTTGCAAAACTAAATAGTTTTCCAATGGAAAATGCATCTTTTGACATTTGTTGAAAAAACACCTACAATAAAGGAGAGGGAACAAACTTATGGACCTATCAACAGATCCGATGTCAAAACTCTAAATTTAAGCAAGAACAGCTCCTAAATCTTACGTTACAAATTCGTGCAAAATACACAGTATTTCTCTAAACATTTTAATGCCATTCAGAACAATGTGTATAAAAATATTTCTAGCCATAAGTGACTATAAAAAAACAAAGTAGCCTTTACAAAAAGTACCTATGAGATGTTGATATACTTTATATATTATTTTAAGACATCTATCTTCTAAGTGTGTGTGTGGAATACGGTTCCAAGAAAATACTTCCCCTACGCTATCGTGGAACCCCTAGAATTAGGGGTTCCACGATAACACCTTGTAGCTCTAGGGGTTCCTTGAACTGAAAAAGTTTGAAGACCACTACTTTACACGAGATGGGTCTTCTTTAGAATCAAGATTTGAAAATTTGGTGCGATAAAAACATCGATGGAGCCAAGCCCAATCCATGACTAATTAGCTACAGCAGCCAAATTGTGAAATAGTTTATTTTTTACTTCTGTTAATTAGATTATAGTAAATATAAGCAAATATGTAGTACAGTAAAAATAATTTCTTTGGATTATTATTGATTTTGGAATAGTTAATATTAAAGGGATTAATTAAAAATAATTACGAAATCAACAATTTTAAAATCGTAGTTAAATATTATGCGAGTAATTAAAATTGATTTTTTCTCTGTTTCTAAATAGTTTTTAAAGTTTTATTTCACTCTTAAAGCAAAAAATTTTGCCAATTTAAAATTTGGGATATTTCACATAAGCAAGAAATTGTATTCCTTTTAAATATTTTTTTTTTGAAAAGAAAAATGTTTTAAAAGTTCTGATATTAGACATTATATATAAATTTTTTTTTATCTTGGTTATATTACTTCTGTACGTACATTTTAATTTTATTTCTTTTACATCAAGAGAATCAAACTCAAAGGCTGACTTGGATCAAATAAACAAGACTTAGTTTAAGATGGGCCGCAAAGAAAATAGAAAATAGCTAATAAAAACATTGGCTATTTCGAATAATACATTACAATAAACAAAAAAAAAAAATTAATATGTACGTCTTGACGATATCTCTTTCTGCTACTATCTTTCCAATTTCAGGAGAAATTTTGATATTTTATGATATATTATTGTGTACCAATATATTGATCGGGCTTCAAAAATACTCGTCGTGGGCCACGAGCTTAACACCCTTGTTTTACATAATTTCAAAAATAGCCATAAGTCATCAATTTAAATAGGTATTTGAAATAAAATTATACCGTATTGAGAAGAAAAAGAATATGACCGTTAGTATAAATAATAAATGATGATATGGGCAGCACAAGAAAAATAACGGACAATCATTGTCAATGTATACGCTATCTAAAATAAAAACTCAAGATATCCTGATTGATAAAACAACAATTTGTGTGATTTATGGACTTTATTTTTTTATATCTTAACAATGCCTTGTGAGCATACGTGTATTAGGAATGATGTTCTATAAATTATATACAAAACTCTTCAATCTTTATATTACAGAAATATTTACGTTTAAAGAATGGCATGCTAACTCAGGCTTCTTTCTTGTCTTACAAGAAGATTAGATGTTCGGGCCATTTGTTTTCAAACTTGACACATTGAAAGATGACCACAAAGGTAATAAAACTACAAAAGGAAATAGTACAGGTATCCTTTTTTTCGTTTAGAAAATTGTACTTTAAGCTCTAAAAATCTTTAAAAATTTTATTTTTATAAAATTGGTCACTGTATTCTATGGGATCTGTATAGGACGATAATTAAGACACAAAATTTTGATATCAAGTTCTGTTTGCAATTGCTTTTTATACACTATTTAATTTTTAAATAATTTTTTTTGGAGATTCAACGTGAAATGTTTGTGCTAAATCAAATAATGTAAAATTGCCGTAGATTTTTTTGCACATTTCTTTATTAGATTAAATTATTCAGTTTCTAATCCATCATTCACGTAACAGCGCTGCAATTAATTAAAAATAAAAATAACAACAATTAAACAATTTATGGTTTTTCATTATATATATATACAATATTTATTCGAATCTGAGCCACACATTTTTTACAATGTTAATGCGCTTGAAAATTGGGTGCAGCTTAGAATCGAAGAGAAAGGAATTTGTGGGATGGGCCAATTAGAGCAGTTACAGGTTCATGTATTTAAAAATTTATAATACAGATACACCAACCCGCAGCCTCACAAGAGCTAAAAAAGAATACAGGTAAAACAACTAATTATTCAATTCTTATTAGTTATAATTTTAAATGTATTTTAACTTTGTAAAACCTGATATCGATAAACCATTTTACATTATTTTTCATTTTTCACAAAAACTTGCCGAGATTTTATAGTGTAACTTAGATTCGAATAAATACGGTATATATATAGGGCCTGGGACCTTTCTGCCCTTCTTAGTTTTCATGACCTTTGGTGCTGAGGTACACGAGTAGATGTTCCGGTCAGGTGGTCAGTCGGATGCGAATCTCCCCAGAACCACCCCCCTCCCCCAGTGTTTAGTTTCCAAGCAAGCTTGGTACTCATTTATCAACCCACTGAAAGGATGAGTTGACATTTTCCATCCAGGGATTTGAACCCCGAACCTGTGGCATGTAAATGCTACAATGTATATACATACACATGAGTGAATTGTCTTTGTGGTGTACATGATACAAATAAAGTATTATAAACAATCTCAATATTATTTTAAAAATAATTCTTTATTAAACATAATGTTATTTAAACGACTTTTATTATGTGTTAATGAATGGTAAATCAATGTACGATGGTTAGTTAAATATCCCTGACATGTGAACAAACTGGCTTGTCACCGCATCTAATACTTCCGCATTTTGCTTTATATAGAGCATTAACTCGTCGTAATGTTGATGTAGTAAGCTTCTGACATGTCTCTACAGTGATTTCAAACAATGCTTTATGGAATGATATTTCTAGTTCTTTAACATTAGTTAGAAGTTTATTCGACTCTTAAATGCATTTCCAGTTTATCTTACAGATTTTCGATAACACTTATATCAAAACTTTTTGATGGCTGTTTCAGATGATGAAATATACCATGGTTATGGTTTAAATTAGGTCTGTACAGTTTGGGCCTGAGGGGGAATAACATTTTCGTCCTGTAAACGAATATTTCATTAATGGTTTATCAAAATTTTCTAGAGGTTCTGTTACCCTTTTTAGTGATTAGGGGACCGATCCCCTTCCAACCAAATACTCCCCAGATCGTTAATCCTTTATCTTCAGCTTTCACAACTGGTTATATGCAATCTGGATGAAGAACATCATGTGGTTTCCGACGAATTCTTTGTCTGCCATCATTTGTAAAAAGTGTAGAACGGCCCTCATTGGTCCACACAGCTTTTTTCCACATTTGTGTCCCAGATTTTCTGCCCTTTACCCTAAGCATAACGATATCATCGATTCAAAGCTGACAAATAGTGTTTTCGTGTTGGTCGTCGACTTTCAATCCCAAGAAATTTAAGTTCTCTTCGTATTGTTCTGTGAGAGATTTTTGTTTTCGAGTTTAAATTGAACTCCTTCGTAACTTATAGAGTTGTCAATTGTCTCCTTTTCCCTATTTTTCTTCTCAGTCAGTTCCAATCTCCTCTCATCACGTTTTATCCTTTTCTTGGGTGGGTGTTCTCTAGATGATGCAGCTTTAGTTAAATATGCTTCATGTATCCTTATTACGTTTCTGTTTAATATTCTAAGTTGTTTTGAAATTTCAGGTACTTTTCAGGCCACTTTGTCGCATAGAAACAATAACAATCTGCCCTCTTTTAAACTCACTAATGGCTTTTGTTGAAGTAATCATAAAACGAAAACGGTTAGTTTCATAAAATTAAAACAATCGTAACTTTTAATAAAAGAATCGATTTCTTTGACAAGCACTTTTTTTTATAAGTTATTAATGAATATTTTCCATAGTTGTAATTCAAGGAAGAAAAATAAAAATGAAAATAAGTGGGAGGTGACAAGTTATTTGGCCACTATGTTTATTTAAATTTTTTTATCTAATGTATTTATCGTGTATGTCGTGGCAAGTATGTTCATGGTCACGAACTCATGTGCCAGCGTTGTCGAGTCACAAATTTGAGCCCTGTAGCCACTGAAAATGATGACCTATAATTTAGAGGGGCTGATGCATGCGTTAAGTAAATCTTGGCTAAAAGTCGTCACGTTTGCGTTGTGTGGTAGTTAGGAGAATGGGATAACATTTCAGGTATCGTTCTCGTCACTTGAGCACGGTTCAAAAATACGAAGTTCGTCCTTTGCGTTGCTTTTTATTCGATGTGTGTTAATGATGTATGTTTTATTAGAGGTGTGCTGAAATGTTCTTAAGTTTTCGGTCCTAGCATATTAGTTTCAATCTGATAATAGGTTCCAATAAACTGTTATTTTTGGAACGCGCATCCATTACCCTGTTATATTTGCAGTTATTTTAGAATAGGCTACTATACAATATTTATTTCAGAGAACATTATGCGCCGTTTTTTTAATTCTAGTGTTGTAATACATATTCTACAGACCAAATGCATATTCGCATTACGTTTGTAATATATTCCACAAACATATTATAGTAAGAATATATTCTACGATATATAAATATTATTTTTAGAGCATTTTATACAACATGGTTTATCTTTGAATGTGTTTCATTTTCCTATTATTTTAAGCAGATCAACTCTGGTATACTTTTGATATTATTTTCAAATCAAGTGACAATCAAACGTTATTTCAAGTATCATAAAATCCTGCGTACAGCGCGCATTTTTAACACAAACAATAAGATCGAAATTTATGACAGTTCTATCTGCACTCCTTATACTAACAATCCTCTTGGGAAATTTCTCTCTCTCTCTCTCTCTCTCTGATCTTTAAAAACGATTTTATTATGTAACTCTTCTTCTTCGAAGAAGACGTGATTATGTAAATTAAGACTACTATATATAGTCTAGGCTTTTAGGTTAGAATAGGAGAGATAGAATAGATTTCTAGCAGAGCAGATCAGAGATTGATCAAAGTGAATGTAAATCGTGGATATTTAATATTTGATAATTGAATTACTTAAGGTGACGAATGGTCACTGGAGATTCAATCTAGATTAGATAGCTAAGGAGTCAGAGCTATTGCCTTGAGTTAGTGTCTTAAGTATTAAAGTTTTCTCACATCTCGCGCGTACCTCGTTAATTGTCAGAATACTTTTTATTTAAAAGAAATGACATACCTAATAAACTCTGGAGGTTTTAGTTCTAAAAATACGCTATTTTTTCAAAAATCTTAAAAAATACCCCGAATATATATATATATATATATAATATATATATAAATGATTCAAAACATAATAGCATTGCATATGTACATTGAAGGTTCTTTCGTAAAAAAGGGGATGCGCGTTATACGGGGAATATACCTAAAAATTAAAAAAAAAATGCTGCTTGAAAGCACAGGTGCGTGTTGTACGCCGGATTTTACGGTATTAATTTTTTTTCAACAGTGACATTTCTTTCGATGTAAGAATATTCAACTAAGAGTCTAATGAAATTATTTGCATTTTACTATTTATGACAGAAATTACAATTTATTTTGAGTATTACAAATACCATTTTCAATACTTTCCAATGAATTCAAGATTTTAATTTTTAAAACTATACTTGATACCATAAGAGAGAAAATTAAGAATAACGTAATGTGATTAATGTTTTATGACTAGTTGTGTGACGAGTCTATCCGCGTTAATTTCCAAACTAATTCTCTTGGGTAACTTTGGGGCCAGCATTTATTCTATTGCACAGCCTCTTCGGGAAAAACACTGGATAGTTATATGCTAATGAGTTCGACTATATAAAGTCTAGATTTCGTAAGTGTGAGAGAGAGAAGGAATTGCCAAACTAAATGTAAGTATCGTCTACGGATCACTTCAACGAGCTTAACGCGTATTTGATAGTATTATAGTAAAGTATTAGATTAATCATTAAAGGAATCAAAGGAAATAAATTTAGTACCGACCTGAGGTTAGCAAGAGTTCATCTCCTTGTCAATTCTGATAGTTGAGATTACTTAGACGGGAATATTAGATTTGAATGTTAGATTTGAGTATCAGGATTAATCTAGATATTATAGAAACACTCCAAGGTTTCCACTTATAGATTGAACTTGTGCTTGTTAATTGTGTTTGTCTGTCTTCAATAAATAATTATTTTTTATGGCTTTTGTTGGTGATGATATGTTTTCTTCTATACACCAGGCGTGTCGGGCAATGTGAACCCAGTCCAAAATAGGACTGGGGCACGACAGTTGAAATATTAGAATTGTTGAGCTTAAAATACTTCAGAAACTTAAAAATATATAATTAATTTATGAGTTCTCTTTTAGGAAGTAATTTATAAAAGCACCCACCTCAATGATTTTCTGGAAATATAAATATAAGTGTATTTCATCGATATAAATTGTTATTAATGTTTTAAAAAAACTCACATCATAAATATATTTACGAAATTATAAAAACAACTCACGAAGTAAGCTTTTTAAAAATCTATTTAAGTAATGAGTAATTTAGATAAAGAAAAAAAAAATATGTTTTTTAAGTTAAATTAATGCAGAAAAGAATACTCTGGAAACAAAAACAGTTTTGCTCATTTTCATAACTAGAAGACTTTTATGCAAATCCTTTATAAAATAAAAAAAACAAATATTTAAAAAATATATTTGAGCGCTAGAGATTAAATTTTGTAGTTTGCAGTAAAGACGCTTGCAAATGAGGCATGTTTGTCATCTGGGTGATACTGTAGGAAGAGGTATGTATTCAAGAACGAGATTAATTTATTCATCTTTATAATACCATCCGCGGAGAGAAGTGAATATTTTTTTCTTACATATTTATCTTAGAGATTTTCGTATGTTTTATACATGTTCTAAAGTAGTTGATTTTTTTCTCCTTCATTTCCTGTATTAACATTAACAATTCTTGTTTGCAACGACTGAAAATAAGAATATAAAACAAAAGGGGAAAAACAGATGAATATAGCAAAATGAGAAAAGTAACATCAAAGCATTGACTAACTTTTCAACTTTATTAAAAGTATAAGGAAAAGTCATTCAAAAATATTTTTACAAATATAAATATGACAAATATTTTTTTTTACCTAAAGTTTTGCACTTTTTGAGTAATTAATTTGATCGTTTAATTTTCCGTATGATTCTAACATTTTCATAAAGCCTGAACCAAATATATTTGTGTATTATGAAAAAATTTCGGAGGTCTCTGTTTGTTTCTCTGCCGAAACGATATCACGATTGGAAAGATCGTTTCCAAGGCAAAGAGGAGATTATTCTTTCAATGAAATAGGACAGCGGTTCTCTAACTCTGGTCCGCGGATTCCCGAGAGTTCGCAACACCTTTCTGAGGGGGTCTCTCATTTGATGTTAAGATTTCTCTATTTTACAGACTCTGAAAGGTTTCGTGGAAAAATTGAAAGGTATACCATCCTAGAATAGATCACTAATTTGCCTCCAATGAAAAAACTCAACGAGAACAAATATTTCGATGAAGAATATTAATTCAGTTTTTTTATTATTTGCAACTGTATAGCCATTACTACAACGTAATATTTTAAAAGAATAGTAGAAACGGTTTGGAAAGCGCAGAACTGGAAATGAGACTGCAGATTTTAAATATTACAAGTGATATAACATTACTTGCAAATATACACTGCTGGCCACCGTAACTGCAACACCAAGAAAGACAAGAGATAGCACAACAAAATTTATTTTGTAGATAACATGCTGACCAAGTATCAAATGATTAAATTTATAGACTTGTGTGAAGTGTGGTTCCTGCCAGAATCAGTAGCCAGAGTAGCCACCATTGTTGGAGATCACCGCTGTCACACGCCTCGGCATTGATTCAAAGAGACTTTGGATGTGTTCTTGGGGTAGAGCAGACCAAGCAGCTTCCACACGTTGCCAAAGTGGATCTGGTGTGGCAGCTGGGGGTGTAATCTGGGTCAATCGTTGAGCAACCATGGACCACATGTTTTCTATCGGTGAAAGATCCGGAGAGCGAGCCGGCCAGGGAAGCAATTCAATCTGGTGATTGACGAAGAACCTTTGGACAATGCGTGCCACGTGTGGTCACGCAATATCCTGTTGAAATAAGGCTGTGGACAAGCCCTGAAGGTAAGGAAGGACAACTGGCTCCAACACCTCGGAGATGTAGCGCTGGCTGTTTAAAGTACCGGCAATGCGTACAGAGGAGTACGAGAGTGATATCCAATACCGCCCCATACCATAATACCCGGTGCAGGACCAGTGTGGTGGTGCATAACGCAGCTGTGCAGCATCCTCTCTCCACGGTGTCTCCAGACTCGAATCCAACCATCGTGGTGTTGCAGACAGATGCGTGACTTGTCAGTAAAGACAACTTCATTCCATTCTGCCGCCCACATCCTTCTTTCATCGCACCATTGGTGGCGGAGACGTCTGTGGTTCTGCGTCAAGGGTAGACCAAGGAATGGACGTCTTGCGGACTGACCACTCTGCTGTAAACGGCATCGAATGGTACGCGCAGACACTGAATGATGCGTTACAGACTCAATGTGCTATGCTATGGTTCGTGATGTGACTGAGCGATGCGTTACTGCCATGCGCACAATTTGCCCGTCCTCACGTAAAGTGGTACACTGAGGTGGACGCGATCGACCACGTCGGTCCATCGTACCCTCCTGCATCCAACGGTCACATATCCGCATTACAGTTATTTGGTTTCGTCCAACATGACTACCGATTTCCCTGAAAGATAATCCACAATCTCGGTAGGCCACTATCCTTCCTCTATCGAACTCAGATACTTGATCAAATGCTGATCGCTGTTTTCTACGAGACATAACTGATCGTTTTTTGAAAAAAACACAATTGCCGAACTTGAAATCGTTGAAATCTCCAAGCCTTAAATAGCACTTTGAGGTGTAGCCACAGGCGTGCGTGATGAGTGTGTCTACTCTGAAATTCTAATCATTTGCGTATCTTACTCCCACTAATGCATGTTTTAAATTTCATGTTATTTGCGTGCTTCCTTCAGGGTATTGCATTTACGGTGGCCAGCAGTGTATATAACATCCTTCTCATTAAAATTTTTAATTTATTCAGTTAAGTATATTATTTGTTTGAAATTAGCATTTTTTCATATTTTTATATATATAATTAGATGTTTGCTGTTTTTCTTAAAGAAAAAAAACCCGAAGTGTTAATGAAGGCTGTATATAAGTAGCGGAGGCAGTCTTAGGATTATTTAGGAACATTAAATCGCTGAGCCTTATGTGGAGAGTCAGGGAGGGGTTTTTCAAGTAGATTGGTACATTAAATACTTTCTCAACCTGCCAAGTTAAACTGAGATGGAGTATTGTGCAAATTCTTTAAAAAATTTATCTAACTTTAATCTATGAAACTTAGACAAAAAATAATTACAGAATCGGAAAGATCATTTTTTGTATATCTTACCATCAAAAAGGAATCCACTAGAAAAACAATAAGAGAAAAATATTATCCAGAAATGCAATGTATTTTCAATTAAAAAATAATTTTATATTAAAATGAATGAATTTTTAAATATTTTAAATTTAACCCTGCAAGTAATTAAATATACCTCATTTTATCACCAGTAATCTAAACACACACTACGACATGTGTCTTAAATTTAATTACAGATAGAATCTGTTAATTCTATTTGAGTTTTTTTTGTTTGAAAATTACGGCAATTTTGTTTCTTTAGATGAGTTAGGCACATTGTAAAACTAGTTCAAGGTTATGGATATCCATAAAATGTGCAAAGAGAATAATTTGCAAAATGACTTGAAATGTTTTAAAAATAAGGACAGAACAAAATCGAATCTTCGAAGAAAAATTTCGTTAAATTTGGAGTTATTTTACGAAGAAAAGAGTAATATGTGCTTGTTCAGGAAAAAGTTTTAAAATAGAGAAATTCCAAAATAGAGTTCGTTATACATGGTGTCTGACTGTTTAAAAATAATGCGATGGTTAATTATTTTTTCAAAATCAAGTTTCTAAAGATGACCTGAGCAATTAAAAAATAGATTCTTACGTAGAAGATATTCAATGTCCAACGAAAAATTATCATTAGTTGATAAAGCTTGCTTTTTTTTTACAACATGCGTTTTGAATTTTAAGCATTTTATTGATTAATATAAATCTTTAAATGCCTTTTGAAGTTTTTTAATAAATAACTAGATTTTTCTTCGAAGATGTTAGAGAAATATATCCTTACTTTCAAAATATTTCAAATAAATAATATATTCTTTAAGATTTTTAAAAAATAGTCAAAATTTTAATTAAACATTGAATAACTTCGTCATTTATGAAGATAATCTCACGAAACCTTTTTTTCGTATGTAGAACAATATTACCCAAGATCTGCACGAAGATTGAAAATATTGCTTAAAAATTACGGATTTAAAAAGATTGTGTTTTCGACTAATACCCTTTTAGCGAGAACTAATTCAGCTAAACCAGGGATGGTGAACCAACGTTGAATGAGTTGAAAAGGCTTAGGAGCCTGTCCAGCGATAACTAAAAAGTAAAAATAAATTAAAAGTAAAAAAACTTTTTTAAAATCAAGTTTTATTTAAAAGCGCTAAAAGAATAAATAAACTTTTCTTTAAAACTTTTTTTACTATCAATTATAACGTCATTACACAATTTATATGATATAAAAGCTTGTCGCGAGATTTACCTGTGTAGATAAACAAGTAAAATAAATAACTTGACCTGACTGATTTAAATTTTAAAACTTCAAACTAAGTAAATACGAGTACTTAAATATTGCGACAAGCTTTATATCATATAAATTGTGTAATGACGTTATAAGTTGATAGTAAAAAAAGTTTTAAAGGAAAAGTTTATTTTATTCTTTTAGCGCTTTTAAATAAAAGCTTGTTTTAAAAAAGTTTTTTTACTTTTAATTTATTATTTTAATAAGATATTGTGAGTATGGAGTCGTATTGCCGTGTGAATTTTGTATTATTGTGAATTTTAACATGTGTTAATTGCTTCAAGTTTATTAAAACTTGTTGTAATTACTTGATAGTTTCAGAACAAATTTCGATTTATTTCAAAAGAATTTGCCTGTGAATCACGTGGATCTTTCCTGCAATTTTGACATTCCACCACGTAATACGACAAATAACGTAAATTATATAATAATATAATATATAAAAATGAGAAACATACGAATTATTTTAAGAAATACAAATTAAATATAATAAATAAATTTTAAAAACGATAAATCACTATAATTAACAATTACTATATTTAGTTTTAATCACGCTTATTTCTTAATACAGTAAAATAATGATGGATTTATTATGTATCTCAGAACTAAATGTTTTAAAATACTCAGATGTCAATAAACAGTAGATGGGGGCACTCTAAATATCGTCAGCTTAAAGTCCTTTCAAGAGGTTGGTAGTAGGAAAAAGAGGTAGAAGCTCCCCTCACCATCCCAGGTAGAACACCCAGGGTGTTCTCGAATTTCCGGTGGAGTGGATCCAAAACATATACTGTTACCTGCATCGTGCTCAAAACGTAATCTACTCTTTTGCTTCGAGGAATTACGATTTGACACCATCGATAGGATGACATTCGAAACAGCAATATTACGTTTTCAACTTCAAATTAATGTTGCCAAATTTCTGAAACGAAGTAAAAGAAAAACAAGCAGAAGCAATTTAATTTCAGTTATGTAGTTTGAAATCTCTAAACTGTAACGCGTACAGCATACAAAAAAAAAAAAAAAAAAAAAAAAAAAAAAAAAAAAAAAAAAAGAAAACCTTTGTGTGTGTGTGCAGAGTTAAACAGAAAGTTCCTTCTTTCTACTTTGAAGAAAACAGAAGCAACGATAGGCTCCTGCGTTTTGAATAGAGCCGATAGTTCCGGCTTTCCGGAATTGCCGAAAGCTCCACAAAGCAGCGATACCTTCGACTATCCGACAAGCGGTGACGGCTCTGATAGAGATGTTGTAACAGAATTTCCGCCAAGACTTTTGTGCGGATTTTGGTTTTTTTTTCATGTGGTTTCTTTTATTTTAAGTTTATGTGTTTATTAAATTATATAGTTTTATTTCTATTTATATATTATTTCTTAAAATTCTTCTCTGACTTTTTTCAGTTTCTTGAGAATTTCTCACTCTCTTCTTTTTAGTTAATATGGGCTAGTGTTGGTAAATTAATTAAGTTATGGTATTTGCTTACATCTTAGGAGTAATTGGTATTTCTAGTTTATTTTCTTTTGTAACAACAGATCAAAACACTTTTTAATGAAAAATATTGTAATTTATTGTAAAATGATATACACACAGAGTGATTTTTTTTTATAAAAACCAACTCTATATTAAGAGCTACCAACAGCTCGATCTAACCCCAAAAAACGGCACTTAATTTGGTATGGCGACGAATGACGACATGGAAAGTAGGATTCTGTGGAAAAAAATATTTCTACCAGAAATCACGATAGGGGTATTTATGGCGCTGTACAATGCAAAAAATGCTACAAAGAACAAAAATAATAGCAGTAACAAAATAACAGTGAAATGTTACTGTACCCTATATTCACTATATTTCGGCAATTAATTCGACCACTTTCAACACGACAGTCGTTCTCAGATTCCGTTCATTCTCGGCACAACATTTCCTACAGTAGTACTTAAGATGATGCAAGAAATATTCCACATCATCTATGATATGTTTACAAACAATAGTTCCATGTGATTCGTAAACGATTGCAGTCGCAATATCTGTTGTCATCTCTTCTGACATTGACTTACTTCCTCTGTCTGGGTGAATTTTTAGTGACTATTTCTTCGCACTTTTAAATCATTCCTTTCTAAGCACTAATCGATAAAAGCCACTTACGTTACTTCTATCGGGCTCTAAGCTCACGAGGAGCTGTGAAGGTTTAAGTTAATACAGCTTTATCAATAATGTGTGTTCTGGTAGTGCTAGTGTCGTATTCACGTGAGCTGGCTCTTTTCAGTCGAGAACATTCTTCAGAGATGTGTACATGTTTTTATAGCACAAAATTACTGGTGCTATTGTCGCATATGAAAAAATATAACGAAATCTAGATAGTATTCTAGAACACTAGATGGCAGCGAGGCTGATTCGAGTACTGCGCCTGCTCGAGTGCCACGTCAGAGTATTCCACGATTATACTCAAAGAGGGAGGAGGTTGGTAAGCTCCGCCATCAAGCTAAGTGTGGAGACTTTGTATTTGCCGAAGGCAGATGGGATGGATGGCATCCTGGCCCATTTTTTTTTTTCTAAGCAACGACCAACTACTCGAGAAATAAATTATCTTTCTAAAATCTGAACAAAGTATAATTGAATTCTTTTGTGTTGTGATTGGGACTCGTCATATGTGTTCGAAATTCAATAAAGGAGTGATAAATCGTTGGAATCTCATCATTGCTCGAGAAAACCCATGACGTCACAGCATACATTTGAAATTGGCTTTGAAACCTGTGTTTAATGCTGTTTTGGTTTGGTGAGCTACAGCAGCCGCATCGGTGATTTGTAGAACTATATTCCCCCCCCCCGAATCTTACTTTCCATGTAATCATTATTCTCCATCCGAAGTTTTTTACCATTGCGGTTGTTAGATCGAGCTCCAGGTGGTTTTGAATAGCCACCTGTACATTATAAAATACCAACAACTGTTTGTATTTGGAAATTTGTTGTTAAATCTAAATGCTTTATAGAACTCTTCTCTTCTTTTATTTGTGAAATGTTTTTGAAAAATATATATGCGTTGTTCAATAGGCAGAAGTCAGAGGTACCCACCCTAGTATAAGAGTCATGAGTTTTAAAAGGAGATTGGCATTGTAGCTTTCCCCACCATCCTCTGAAAAAAAAACCCGTAATGGCTCAGAAACGCAACATGTTACCGGCATTCTAAGAAGTGCCAACTGCTTAAAAAAGCTGTGCCAGTAGTTCAAAGTGGTGACAAAGACATGAAGTGATAATTACAACACGAAATTCTACAATATCGTGCAAATTTTATTACATAAAATGCTGCACATTTAAATTATACAAGTTTTGTTAATAAAGGAATAAAATGACAAGGTTTGCCCATACACCGTACGGACTACCGAAAGCTGACTACAACCGGTTTGCCCGTTCTCTGTACGGGCACTGATATTTTCTTTTTTCTATCTTTGCTTTGCACATATTTTTAATTCTTATAGGGAGATTATTAGTGCTAGTGTGTTCCAAGAGATGCAGTTTGTCCATGGTACTGAATATTTCTCATC